>CM035426.1:156993231-157290731 GCA_020310875.1 Ceratopteris richardii | reverse complement strand
CAACTCATAGGTTATTTGTGACACCATGCCTCGTGGAATTTCACCATTATGGGGTATTCATACCATTAACAATGAGTTGGTGAATACTACTTCATCCGGTTCTGGTACAAGGAGATGGACATGTAAGTATTGTGGCAAGCAATTTTCTACCACAACTACACGTCTTATTCGACATGTATCAGGACTAGGAGGATCAGGCATTAGTGGATGCACAGAAGTTCCAGAGGACATTGCAGAGATTGTGCGCAAAGAGCATAAGCTTTCTCAAGATGCTGCAATGGCTCGTCGTCGTGAGTTTCTTGCAGCTTCTCAGGATATATTAGAGGAAGTTGAAGAGATAGGACAAAGTGCTAGCACATTGAAAAGTCGCTCCTCTTCTGTACGTGATGAGAATGAAGGTTCTAATCCATCGGAAGAACATTCATCTAAAAAATTTAAAGCATCACATTCCTCTCTTCATTCCACTTTTTTATCCACTGGCTTGCTGAAGCAACGCCAGAGAGTAGCTGACATAGAGATAGAGCGTTGCATACTTGAGTGCAACATTCCCTTCAATGTTGTTCGCACAGATGCATGGAAGAGAATGGTAAAAGCAATAGCTCAAGCAGGTCCTTCTGATGATTGGCATGGAGTTGATTACAAGAGGTTGCGCACTTCCATGCTCATAGAAGAGAAAGAGAGAATTGAGAATCTTCTAGAGCCCATTAAGTTGGGGTGGCAAACATATGGATGCTCCATTCTATCCGATGGATGGAGTGACATTCGACATCGTCATATCATAAACATAATGGTCTCTAGTTGTTTGGGAACTTATTTTCTTAAGGCAATTGATTGTAGTCGTGCTGGCACACGCATCACTGGAGAGTTTATATTTGAGCACATTAAAGTTGCCATTGAGGAAATTGGTGTGCAAAATGTTGTACAAGTTATCACCGATAATGCCTCAAACTGTAAGAGAATGGGAGAGTTGGTAGAGGCTGAGTTTCCTAGCATTGTATGGAGTCCATGCGCTGCACATTGCTTAGATTTGTTGATCGAGGATATAGGGAAGCTCTCTTGGCTATCTCCTGTGGTCAGTGATGCAAAAAAGGTGATTTCTTTCATACGTAAGAATCACCAAGCATTAGCTATTTTTCGAGCTTATAGTGAGAAAGAGTTGATTCGTCCAGCAGAGACCCGATTTGGCTATGTCTACCATGTCTTTGCCAGACTACATGTATGCATGGATGCACTACGCATGACAGTTGTAGACCCTCGATGGCGGAGCATGGCAAGAGGACGCACAGAGAGAGCAAATTTTGTGCAACGAAAGATATTCGACATGGATTTTTGGGCAGAGATAGAGTGCATTATGCCTATCTTGCGACCGATTCATATAGTTCTACGATTTGCCGATATGGAGGGTTCTACACTTGGCCTTTTGTATCATATGTACACACGGATGCAGGAGGCTATTTCATCTGTGACTACTCTATCGACTTCCAGGTACATTTGAATTCTAATTTCTTAATTAATAATTTTTTGTGACTACATTGATGATTGTATAATTGCTTTTTATTTTTATAATTTTTATTGTAGACTACGTGATGTGACGGAGCTAGTGGAGTTGCGATGGCAGTTCTTATCGCGACCCATTCATAGTTTTGCAGCACTTTTACACCCTTACTTTAAGGGTCCACGTCTATGGTCACAGCCTCACATGCGACATATGAAGGACTTATACATGGACCGCATTATGAGTCCTGATCAGCAGGTGACATTTGATAGTGAGTTTTCAGCCTATATGAGCAATGTTGGTATTGCCTATGCTAGATCCACCTCATTGAGGTCAGACGTCACAGCTCGACCTCTTGAGTGGTAGAATCATTATGGTTATGGTCACCCTTCGATTGCACCATACGCGCTCAGGGTCTTGTCACAGGTATTCCATATATTGAACCTTGATTTATCATTTGTGATTTATTACAAAATCATAATCAAATATTCATGGATATTAAATTATAGATAATAATGTTTAATGAATCATGATCAATGATAAATGTAGGATTGCTCTTCTAGCCCATGTGAGCGGAATTGGAGTGCATTCTCCTTGGTGCACACCAAGCTCCGCAATCGTTTGAGTGTGGAGCAGTTGCATCGTGTGGTCTTTTGTAAGGCCAATTTACGATTATTACGTACATTGCGATCTCTTACGGGTCCAAAGCAGGTAATAATATTGATAATTATAGTTTGTGTAAATATTTCTTGAATCTTGACTAATTTTAATGTGATGATTCATGAATGATAATTTATAAATTATAACATTCTTAAACTTTATTGTTTTTTTTTTCAGATTTCGCCTATTGATTTTGAGAGTGCTTTCACATCAGCGGAAGTTTGCATAGAGGCATCCATTCTTGATGAGCACGATCAGGTTTACAGGATGCTTCATGCAGAGCTTGAAAGCATCGATAGGAGGGTTACGAGAGCACGATCACGTGCTACTTCCAGGCCTCAGAGAGATCCACCCGAGGAGGGACCATCTACGAGTGCGGCACCAGTTTATACCAGGAGACGCAAGATGCGTCCTCGACGCAGAGGCCAGCCCATTGTCTTAGAGGCACAGCTCGAGGACATTGTAGAGGATGCACCAGAGGATCATGAGTTTGCAGAGATGGTTCCTACTGTGGAACCAGAGTATGATGATGAAGGGAATGTCATTCCTAGAGATGATATTTCTCTTTCATCATCTGAGGATTCCTTTGGCATAGATGATCTAGAGTAGATATTCTATGATGTATATATGGCATTACATACGATGATTCAGACTTTTTGGCAGATGATAGATGTTTATCTTACCATGTATGATCATTGATCACTGATGTCAGTCTTTAGACTCCAGAGTACGATGTATCATGTTAGTTTTTGGATTCATACTTTTTGACATTGGATACTCGATAGTAATAAGTATGCAGGTCACATACTCCTTTTTGATGTATCCAGCTTCCAGTATAGATGTATGTTTCTGACTTGTCACTTCATATTTATGATTTATCAGAATTTTCTCCCTCGACTACAGTGTTTTTAATTTTATGCCACATGGTTCATCAATGGTATTATGGTTGTAATTTGTTATTTATAGGTTTTAACAAGCAAAATATAGATGTAATATGTATATACTATATTTATGAGCATATATGTATTTGTAACGACGCACCTTACCTTCGGATCCCATTCGGTCCTCGCACCTTACGCGCACCGAATTGAACGCACCGAACGCACCGGACTACCTTGCCGCACGTTGATCGCAGAGATCGCTTGGTTCACTTTGGTCACTTGGGTCGGAGGCTCACCATGTCCCCCTATAGTTGCGCACAATTTGGCGCCGGTCGGCAAACCATACAAGCACCAAAAAGGCCTAGATAGAAATACATGGGGGGGGGGGGGGGGGCTCTTGCCCACGGGTTGTCACATATTCTCCCCCGCTTCGAAGAGCTTTGCGTCCTCGTAAAGCTACGGAAGTCGCGCCTGGGAGGTCGAAGGATGAGTCGATTGGAACGACTCAATGAGGCTTTGGGCTGTCGGTGGCATACTCTGTTTACTTACCCATGTGGCTTCCTTGAGGGGGCGGCCACGCCACTTGACGAGGAATTGCGAGCTATTCTCCTTGAGGATCAAGTCTACCTGTCGTTGTTCGATTGGGTCTTCCACCAATGTAACTTGACGTCCAAAGCGAGTATCGGGGCGGAAGCGTTTTAACAAACTCACATGGAACGAGTTGTGGATATGAATTTCGGGTGGAAGAGCCAGCTGATATGTCACTTGGTTGAAGCGGTGACTAATTCTGTACGGTCCATAGTACCTATGATTGAACTTTGGAGTGAAATTCCTGGGTAAAATGATGTTCTTGGCATTTACTAGAACTAAGTCACCCACTTGGTAATCTGGCGCCTCTGTTCGGTTCTGATTAGCAATTCTTACCATCCTTTCTTTGCTCTTGATAAGAGCCTCTTTCGCCTGTAGTAGTTTAGATTGCCAGTCTCGTAAAAAATTACCACATTCCCGGTCTGCTGCCACTAGCACTTCATCTGACATGAGTGCCATAGGTGTGATTACACTTTTCCCTGTGGCCACCTCGAACGGTGACATAGATGTACTGGAGTGGATTGAGTTGTTATAATGGAATTCTAAAATGTCAAGGTGCTTGGCCCAATCCTTCTGGTCCGCTTGAATGTAACTCCGCAAGTAATTTTCTATGGTTTGATTGACTCTTTCTGTTTGCCCATCGGTCTCGGGGTGATAGGCCGACGAGAATCGAAGCTGAGTCCCTAAGATGGAGAAAAGTTCCCGCCATAAGTCACTCATGAATCTAGTGTCCCGGTCTGACACGATAGCCAAAGGAAGGCCATGATACTTAAACACTTTTTGGAAGAAAGTTTGTGCTACCACCTTTGCCGGCATAGGTGGCTTCATCGGTATGAAGTGTGCTTGTTTAGAGAAATAATCCACTACTGCCATAATTGCATTATGCCCATCGGATGCTGGTAGATCTGTTATGAAATCCATGCTGACCATGTCCCAAGGACGGTTCGGAACGGGCATGGGTTGGAGTAGGCCTGCCGGTTTGATCTTCTGCTGTCTTACTAGTTGACAGGTCGGGCATGTTTGAACATATTCAATCACGTCGTCTTTCATCTTCGGCCAAAATATATGCTCCTTTAAATGTTCATAACTTCTTCTTTGTCCGCCATGTCCGGCTAACTGGCAATCGTGTGCTTCCCATAAAAGCATCCTTTGTATTTCTGCGTTGTCCGGTATGTAAATCCTTCCCTTTCTATATAGCATGTTGTTCACAATTGCGTATTTCCCTTTATGATCTAAGCCCGAGTGTACATCTTTTATGATCCTCTGTACCTCCGGATCGGTTTGTTGCAACTTACGAATTTGATCTTTCGTCTTACTCTCGGCCATGGAAATTGCGGTCAGCGTCGGTCTTCTACTCAGGGCGTCTGGCATGACGTTTTGCTTGCCGGGTTTGTGAATTATGTCTATGTCAAATTCAGCCAAGAAATCCTGCCACCTTGCTTGCTTGGGGGATAACTTTGGCTGAGTACAAAAGTACTTGAGTGAAATGTTGTCGGTGTAGATTTTTGTGTGTTTATCTTGGACATAGTGACGCCACTTTCGCAAACAGTGGATCACTGCGAGCATCTCCTTCTCGTGAGTGCTCCATCTTAACTCTGTACTTGAAAATTTGTGTGACTCATAAGCCACAGGGCGTCCTTCCTGCATAAGGACCCCTCCAATTGCCAATCCTGATGCATCTGTGTGGATCTCGAATTCTTTGTCAAACTCTGGCAACTTCAACACAGGAGCTTCGCACATCACCTGTTTGAGTTGCTCGAAAGCATCTTGTTCCTTAGGCCCCCATACAAAGCAACCCTTACCTTTGGTTAACTCTGTGAGCGGAGCCGCCACTTTACTGAAGTCTTTTATGAATTTTCGTGGGAACTGGCAGAAACCTATGAACTCTCTCACTTCTCTGACTGTTCTAGGCAGTGCCCATTGACGAACTGCTGTGATTTTATGAGGGTCTATCATCACTCCTTTGTCTGAAACCATGAAACCTAAAAATTCAACTGAAGCCAGAAAAGTGTGAATTTGCCATGACTTCAGTTGAATTTTTAGGTTTCATGGTTTCAGACAAAGGAGTGATGATAGACCCTCATAAAATCACAGCAGTTCGTCAATGGGCACCGCCTAGAACAGTCAGAGAAGTGAGAGAGTTCATAGGTTTCTGCCAGTTCCCACGAAAATTCATAAAAGACTTCAGTAAAGTGGCGGCTCCGCTCACAGAGTTAACCAAAGGTAAGGGTTGCTTTGTATGGGGGCCTAAGGAACAAGATGCTTTCGAGCAACTCAAACAGGTGATGTGCGAAGCTCCTGTGTTGAAGTTGCCAGAGTTTGACAAAGAATTCGAGATCCACACAGATGCATCAGGATTGGCAATTGGAGGGGTCCTTATGCAGGAAGGACGCCCTGTGGCTTATGAGTCACACAAATTTTCAAGTACAGAGTTAAGATGGAGCACTCACGAGAAGGAGATGCTCGCAGTGATCCACTGTTTGCGAAAGTGGCGTCACTATGTCCAAGATAAACACACAAAAATCTACACCGACAACATTTCACTCAAGTACTTTTGTACTCAGCCAAAGTTATCCCCCAAGCAAGCAAGGTGGCAGGATTTCTTGGCTGAATTTGACATAGACATAATTCACAAACCCGGCAAGCAAAACGTCATGCAAGACGCCCTGAGTAGAAGACCGACGCTGGCCGCAATTTCCATGGCCGAGAGTAAGACGAAAGATCAAATTCGTAAGTTGCAACAAACGGATCCGGAGATACAGAGGATCATAAAAGATGTACACTCGGGCTTAGATCATAAAGGGAAATACGCAATTGTGAACAACATGCTATATAGAAAGGGAAGGATTTACATACCGGACAACGCAGAAATACAAAGGATGCTTTTATGGGAAGCACACGATTGCCAGTTAGCCGGACATGGCGGACAAAGAAGAAGTTATGAACATTTAAAAGAGCATGTGTTCTGGCCGAAGATGAAAGACGACGTCATTGAATATGTTCAAACATGCCCAACCAGCCAATTAGTAAGACAGCAGAAGATAAAACCGGAAGGCCTACTCCAACCCATGCCCTGTAATAAAGTAAGTCTATGATCTAGGGATCCGATGGCTTCAGACAGATCTGAAATCGGATACCGTTTGGTCACTCGTCTGTAGGACCAAAGATCTCAAGAGTAGACTCAAGCATAAGTCATGTGCTCTCATATTCAAGTAATCCACTTAGCCTAGTGGTTAAGTCTCATGGTTGTGAAGGAAGAGGTCTTGGGTTCAACTCCCATGGGGAGCATGGGAAGAGAGTTTTGCCCAAAGAGCTCTAGAGCCTTCTAACTCAAGTTAACGTGAGTTAACTTGAGTCCAGTGGACTTAACTCAAGAATGTAATAAAGTAAGTCTATGATCTAGGGATCCGATGGCTTCAGACAGATCTGAAATCGGATACCGTTTGGTCACTCGTCTGTAGGACCAAAGATCTCAAGAGTAGACTCAAGCATAAGTCATGTGCTCTCATATTCAAGTAATCCACTTAGCCTAGTGGTTAAGTCTCATGGTTGTGAAGGAAGAGGTCTTGGGTTCAAGTTTCAACTCCCATGGGGAGCATGGGAAGAGAGTTTTGCCCAAAGAGCTCTAGAGCCTTCTAACTCAAGTTAACGTGAGTTAACTTGAGTCCAGTGGACTTAACTCAAGAGGTGAGTACAACAACCACTAGTGGACTCTAGTGGAAGGTACTAAAGTAGTGGTCGAGATCACTCCAGCCACTAATAGACTCTAGTGGTGGATATGAAAGGAGTGGAGGAGATTGCACATGCACTTGTGGACTCTAGTTACATTTGTGGTCCTCATTAGTTCAAGCAGCTATATATACAAGCATAAGGTTGGGAGGAGAGTCATTCATTCATGAGCATTTGCAGTCGTTACGCTGTTGCATGCCCGTTCCGAACCGTCCTTGGGACATGGTCAGCATGGATTTCATAACAGATCTACCAACATCCGATGGGCATAATGCAATTATGGCAGTAGTGGATTATTTTTCTAAACAAGCACACTTCATACCGATGAAGCCACCTATGCCGGCAAAGGTGGTAGCACAGACCTTCTTCCAAAAGGTATTTAAGTATCATGGCCTTCCCTTGGCTATTGTGTCAGATCGGGACACTAGATTCATGAGCGACTTATGGCGGGAACTCTTCTCCATTTTAGGCACTCAGCTTCGATTCTCATCGGCCTATCACCCCGAGACCGATGGGCAAACAGAAAGAGTTAATCAAACCATAGAAAATTACTTGAGGAGTTACATTCAAGCGGACCAGAAGGATTGGGCCAAGCATCTCGACATTTTAGAATTCCATTATAACAGCTCAATCCATTCCAGTACATCTATGTCACCGTTTGAGGTGGCCACCGGCAAAAGTGTAATCACACCTATGGCACTCATGTCAGATGAAGTGCTAGTGGCAGCAGACCGGGAATGTGGTAATTTTTTACGAGACTGGCAAGCCAAACTACGACAGGCAAAAGAAGCCCTTATTAAGAGCAAAGAAAGGATGGTAAGAATTGCTAATCAGAACCGAACAGAGGCGCCAGATTACCAAGTGGGTGACCTAGTTCTAGTAAATGCCAAGAACATCATTTTACCCAGGAATTTCACTCCAAAGTTCAATCATAGGTACTATGGACCATACAGAATTAGTCACTGCTTCAACCAAGTGACATATCAGCTGGCTCTTCCACCTGAAATTCATATCCATAACTCGTTCCATGTGAGTTTGTTAAAACGCTTCCGCCCTGATACTCGTTTTGGACGTCAAGTCACATTGGTGGAAGATCCAATCGAACAACGACAGGCAGAGTTGATCCTCAAGGAGAATAGCTCACAATTCCTCGTCAAGTGGCGTGGCCGCCCCCTCAAGGAAGCCACATGGGTAAGTAAATAGAGTATGCCACCGACAGCCCAAAGCCTCATTGAGTCGTTCCAATCGACTCATCCTTCGACATCCCAGGCGCGAATTCCGTAGCTTTACGAGGACGCAAAGCTCTTCGAAGCGGGGGAGAATATGTGACAACCCGTGGGCAAGAGCCCCCCCCCCCCCCCCTTGTATTTCTATCTAGGCCTTTTTGGTGCTTGTATGGTTTGCCGACCGGCGCCAAATTGTGCGCAACTATAGGGGGACATGGTGAGCCTCCGACCCAAGTGACCAAAGTGAACCAAGCGATCTCTGCGATCAACGTGCGGTAGCCTTCGTGCTAGTCCCCTCCGTACGCACCTCTCGAAAGCGCCGTTGTGCCATCGAGGGGCCGTTGTAACGCGTTTGCCCGCGACGCTTAACGCGGGCCGGCTCACTGTAAACGTTCGCCCGCGACGTTCAACGCGGGCCGGCTTAGGCCGTCTCTTTTGTAAGCGTTCTCTTTCAATGCAAGTTGGTTTTTCATTCAAACGGTGATCTTCCGCTTTCAAGTAAGCGAACAAAACACTCAAGTAAGTCACCCTACCGACGGGCCGGTGCGAGAGATGAAAGCCGAACTGTGACAACCCGTGGGCAAGAGCCCCTCCCCCCATGTATTTTCGGCCAAGATGAAAGCCGAACTGTGACAACCCGTGGGCAAGAGCCCCCCCCCCCCCCCCCCCCCCCCCCATGTATTTCTATCTAGGCCTTTTTGGTGCTTGTATGGTTTGCCGACCGGCGCCAAATTGTGCGCAACTATAGGGGGACATGGTGAGCCTCCGACCCAAGTGACCAAAGTGAACCAAGCGATCTCTGCGATCAACGTGCGGTAGCCTTCGTGCTAGTCCCCTCCGTACGCACCTCTCGAAAGCGCCGTTGTGCCATCGAGGGGCCGTTGTAACGCGTATGCCCGCGACGCTTAACGCGGGCCGGCTCACTGTAAACGTTCGCCCGCGATGTTCAACGCGGGCCGGCTTAGGCCGTCTCTTTTGTAAGCGTTCTCTTTCAATGCAAGTTGGTTTTTCATTCAAACGGTGATCTTCCGCTTTCAAGTAAGCGAACAAAACACTCAAGTAAGTCACCCTACCGACGGGCCGGTGCGAGTCGCCGAGCGAGCCCGGGGTGCTTGCTTTCGTTTTATCACAGTTGGTATCAGAGCCTCGCTCGATCCAAGCGGCCTTGGAAAAGAGAACGGACCGGTTGTCACACCAGTGCTGGGGACCGAGTCTAACGTTCTACTTAGTACACCGTGATGGAGGGTGAAGGCAACGACGCATTTCTTAGTGACGTGGAGCCACGCGGTGGAGGCCACAAAGAGACAGGAAAGGAAAAACGGAGGAACAAGGGGAAACGTCAACCGACCCCGCCTCCCACAAATCGGAATTATGATCTTGGAACGTTGGAAAAGGAGAGGGATGAACTGCCCGTAGACTGGATGGTGGCTCAGGAAAACCGCATGGGCCGTCTTGAGTCCACCATCGCTGATCTGGCGCAGTTGTTGAAAGGTCACGCAGAAACAAGGGAAAACAAGCCCAGGGATACGGGAAAGCAACCAGAGGTTCAACAGGGGAAGACATCGGGGCGCACGTCTCGACAAGGCCGTCGGCCTCGCGTCAGACGATACAACCTCATCTCCTCCTCGGACGATGGTAGCGACTCAGACTCCTATGGGAGGTTCAAACCGTGCCCACCCGAGAAGTTCCGGGGTAAACGCAACTCTCTCGCAGTCTCCAAATGGCTTCGAGACATGGAGCAATACCTCGATCTTCAAAGAGTGGGTAAGCGACATTGGGTGAAGATTGCCGCCTCCTTCCTAGCCGACGATGCCGACGCTTGGTTCTTGGCAGAGTCCGCAAGGGAGGAATTCAAGTCATGGAAAGAGTTCAAAGCAGCGTTTGAGGAGTATTTTATTCCTCAAAACGAATCATTCAAACTCAGGGATGAGTGGCGGGGCCTGAAACAAGAAGGGCCGTTGTCCGAATACATTCGCAAGTATAGAAGACTCATGTTGCAAATCACGGAGATGCACGATCTTGATCGGCTGCATGGGTTCCTATACGGATGTAGCGTTTGGACGCGGCGAGAGATAGAAAAACAGTCGCCCCCCACCTGGGAAGAAGCCATTGTCATGGCCGAAAGATATCAAGATGCGGAGAGCAACCGTCGTGCTCAAAGCATACGCAGAACAGAAAACGTATCACCCCGAAGAAATCAGCAGGGAGTGGGAAACAACATCTCAAACACCCGCCCTGCCACCGCTCAGAATACGGGCAATGCTCAAGTACAGAGAAACCCAACCACTCAAGGGAACAATCAACAGAGGGCGCTGCCAGCCCCTCAAATGCAAAGGAATGATCCTCGGCCGTTCTGTAGGGTATGCCGCGGGAATCACTGGACGCACCAGTGCACGCGCAACAATAACCAGACGCGAGTGCAAACGGCTCATGTAGAAGAGGAGCCACCGAGACGAAACACAAACGTAATCCTAACAGAACTAGATGAAAACGAACAAGAGATACAAAACGGGAATGAAGCACCACATGTAGGTACGGTGGCCGCACTGCCAGGATGTTTTCCAATGACTTTAAGAATGATTCAAAATATGTATTTTTGGGGGACTTTTGGGAACAAGAGAAAAGCAGTGTTAGTAGATTCAGGTGCAACACATAACTTTATGTCGCCAGAATGCGCAGCCAGTTTACAGTTGGCTTTGAGTAAGTTACCTGAAATGTCAGTAACCTTCGCCCAAGGCCGCGACGATAATGTGAAGATAGCACTGAACGTGAGAATGACAGTAGGTGAATGGTCCGCGAAGCTAGATTTTTTGGTAGTCCCGCTAGAGTCGTTCGACGTCATAGTTGGGCTATCTTTTATGGATAGATACATGGTCAGTCTATTAGGCAAAAAGATTGACAAGCTTCTCCTAGATATGCAAGGAAATATTGTGGTGGTGGACTGTTACAGAGTAGCAAGAAGGACCCCAGTAACACGTCAAGAGACACAAGGGAAACAAGAAAACGGAGATAATCCAGGATCGAACCCTCAAGAAATAAAAGCGAAAGCAAGTACGCCTCCAACGTCAAGGGAGGAATTAGACAGACAAAGAAAAGGAAAAACACCGATGCATCAAGAGGGTGCGTCGTCAAGTAGCCAGAACAAAGGGAACAAAGCCGTGAACCTACCACCAGGAAAATTAAAGTCAGTAGCCGCCGTAACAAGGGCAGTAAACAAACAACAGACACAAGGGCCAATGACGGCCAAGCAAGTGGAAAAGGCAATGAAACAAGGGGCTCAAGCACACTTGTGCCTCATAAAGTGTAATCACATAGACATAGAGGAACAGGAAAGTAACAAGATGAAGGTGGGTGACCAAAGAGTTCAGGAGGTACTTAGAGAGTTTCAGGACGTTCTACCGAGTCAGTTACCAAGCGGCCTGCCACCACTCAGGCAGGTACAACATAGAATCGAGGTCATGCCAGGCCAAGCTCCACCCGCAAAGGCACCTTATAGAATGAATGAGACAGACCTAAAGGAGTTAAAAAGGCAACTGGTAGAACTAGAACAGCAAGGGTTCATTCGACCCAGTAGTTCACCCTACGGTGCTCCCGTTTTATTCGTCAAGAAGAAAGATGGCAGCATGCGGTTGTGTGTGGACTATCGGGCTTTGAACAAGATTACAGTCAAGACCAGGTACCCAGTTCCAGTTATGGATGAATTGATGGACCGACTGGGTCAGGCGAAATTCTTCACACGAATAGATCTCAGATCCGGATATCATCAAATTCGGATTGCAGAACAAGACATTGAGAAGACGGCATTCAGAACTCGCTATGGCAGCTATGAGTGGCTAGTCATGGCTTTCGGACTTACAGGCGCTCCAGGCACGTTTTGCCGGGAGATGAACGACGGATTCAGAGATATGTTGGATGAGTTCTTAATCATCTACATAGACGATCTTTTGATCTACATCCGCAATTTAGAGGAACACCTGGACCACGTGAGAGCAGTACTTCAACGTCTAAGGGAAAGACAGCTCTATGCCAAGCCAGAAAAGTGTGAATTTGCCATGACTTCAGTTGAATTTTTAGGTTTCATGGTTTCAGACAAAGGAGTGATGATAGACCCTCATAAAATCACAGCAGTTCGTCAATGGGCACCGCCTAGAACAGTCAGAGAAGTGAGAGTTCATAGGTTTCTGCCAGTTCCCACGAAAATTCATAAAAGACTTCAGTAAAGTGGCGGCTCTGCTCACAGAGTTAACCAAAGGTAAGGGTTGCTTTGTATGGGGGCCTAAGGAACAAGATGCTTTCGAGCAACTCAAACAGGTGATGTGCGAAGCTCCTGTGTTGAAGTTGCCAGAGTTTGACAAAGAATTCGAGATCCACACAGATGCATCAGGATTGGCAATTGGAGGGGTCCTTATGAAGGAAGGACGCCCTGTGGCTTATGAGTCACACAAATTTTCAAGTACAGAGTTAAGATGGAGCACTCACGAGAAGGAGATGCTCGCAGTGATCCACTGTTTGCGAAAGTGGCGTCACTATGTCCAAGATAAACACACAAAAATCTACACCGACAACATTTCACTCAAGTACTTTTGTACTCAGCCAAAGTTATCCCCCAAGCAAGCAAGGTGGCAGGATTTCTTGGCTGAATTTGACATAGACATAATTCACAAACCCGGCAAGCAAAACGTCATGCCAGACGCCCTGAGTAGAAGACCGACGCTGGCCGCAATTTCCATGGCCGAGAGTAAGACGAAAGATCAAATTCGTAAGTTGCAACAAACCGATCCGGAGATACAGAGGATCATAAAAGATGTACACTCGGGCTTAGATCATAAAGGGAAATACGCAATTGTGAACAACATGCTATATAGAAAGGGAAGGATTTACATACCGGACAACGCAGAAATACAAAGGATGCTTTTATGGGAAGCACACGATTGCCCGTTAGCCGGACATGGCGGACAAAGAAGAAGTTATGAACATTTAAAGGAGCATGTATTTTGGCCGAAGATGAAAGACGACGTGATTGAATATGTTCAAACATGCCCGACCTGTCAACTAGTAAGACAGCAAAAGATCAAACCGGCAGGCCTACTCCAACCCATGCCCGTTCCGAACCGTCCTTGGGACATGGTCAGCATGGATTTCATAACAGATCTACCAGCATCCGATGGGCATAATGCAATTATGGCAGTAGTGGATTATTTCTCTAAACAAGCACACTTCATACCGATAAAGCCACCTATGCCGGCAAAGGTGGTAGCACAAACTTTCTTCCAAAAAGTGTTTAAGTATCATGGCCTTCCTTTGGCTATCGTGTCAGACCGGGACACTAGATTCATGAGCGACTTATGGCGGGAACTTTTCTCCATCTTAGGGACTCAGCTTCGATTCTCGTCGGCCTATCACCCCGAGACCGATGGGCAAACAGAAAGAGTCAATCAAACCATAGAAAATTACTTGCGGAGTTACATTCAAGCGGACCAGAAGGATTGGGCCAAGCACCTTGACATTTTAGAATTCCATTATAACAGCTCAATCCACTCCAGTACATCTATGTCACCGTTCGAGGTGGCCACAGGGAAAAGTGTAATCACACCTATGGCACTCATGTCAGATGAAGTGCTAGTGGCAGCAGACCGGGAATGTGGTAATTTTTTACGAGACTGGCAATCTAAACTACGACAGGCGAAAGAGGCTCTTATCAAGAGCAAAGAAAGGATGGTAAGAATTGCTAATCAGAACCGAACAGAGGCGCCAGATTACCAAGTGGGTGACTTAGTTCTAGTAAATGCCAAGAACATCATTTTACCCAGGAATTTCACTCCAAAGTTCAATCATAGGTACTATGGACCGTACAGAATTAGTCACCGCTTCAACCAAGTGACATATCAGCTGGCTCTTCCACCCGAAATTCATATCCACAACTCGTTCCATGTGAGTTTGTTAAAACGCTTCCGCCCTGATACTCGCTTTGGACGTCAAGTTACATTGGTGGAAGACCCAATCGAACAACGACAGGTAGACTTGATCTGACTCAAAAAAAATCGACCTCCCTAAAAAAATCGACTTGGGAAAAAAAAAAATCGACTTTTATATCATGAAAACAAATCGACTCAAACACTAAAAAAACAAATCGACCTTTTACCTTTTGTTTTTAGAAAAATCGACCCAATAAGTAAAAAAACGACTTTTCTAAGTAAAAACAAAATCGACTTTTTCTTTGGGATAAAATTCGACTTATCAAAAAAAATCGACTTTTTCCCATTTTTTAAAAGACATCGACCTTTCCACAAAACAATCGACCTATTACTAAAAAAATCGACTTTTTTTCCTAACTTCACTCACCATAAGAGAAATCGACTTATTTGTCCATTTTTTCAAGTTAAAAAAAATCGACCTTTTCTTAAAAAAAAATCGACTTTTTTTTTCCCCCAAAAAAAATTCGACCCAAAAAAATTGACTCCAATTCAATGTCAAAAAGGACTTATGCATGTGGTTGAGAGATCTAGTGGATAGAGATGATGGGTTTTATTGATGGGGACTATAGTAAGTGTAATAGAGCATCAAGAGGGGACATGGTATTTACAGAATTCCTATAGTAGTGATTCAATATCTCATTTTGTTTCTTGGTAGGGTTTGAGACGTGAACGGTTCACCAAAGGGATTTGGGTTCCTTCAAGAGTGGAGAGACGTACCGCCCCTTGAGGTAAGATCTCTTTTACCTTGTAAGGACCTCTCCATCCAGTGGATAACTTCTTTTCCTTCCTATTGTACAACCTTGGTTGATATAGGAGTACCAATGATCTTTAAGGCCTTGACTTCTGTCTTCCACAGATTTCTGTCGTGCCATGCTTTCTGCTTCATCTGCTCTTTCTCGAGAGTTGAATCTGCTATTGTTCTCTTTTCCTCCAGTTGATGTAATATGTTCATATTGATGTTACTCATGACTTGCAAATTATCAATCCTTGGATATCCCACTCTGCTTGATCCTTTTAGAAATTCTAATGGAGCTATTGCTTCAAGACCATATACTAACTGGAAGGGAGTATGTTTCGTGGTTACCTTGAATGCCGTCCTGTATGCCCATACCACACCTAGGTAGGTAGTGCCCCATGTCAAGGGATGGAGATAGCACATTTTCCTCAAGAGCAAGATGAGTACCTTGTTGGTGCTTTCCGCTTGAGCATTGGCTCGTGGGTAATATGCACATGATTTTTTGTGGAAAATTTTATACTTCATAAATATTTCAGTTAGGGTTTTGTTGATAAAATGAGATCCTTGGTCACTTGTAACTTCAACTGGACAGCCATACCTGCAAAAAATATTCTCATACAAGAAAGAGGCTACCGTATGAGAAGTGCAATCTGTCAGGGGAGCACTAGATTGTGCTCTCTGACTACACAAGACAAGATTTCGGAAACACAGTTCTGATTACAAGAATACCCACGAAGGGAAAATGCTACAAGAATATACGATCGATACAAGATGTCCCACAACCCGGGACCAATAGGTATGGAAAACTCGACTAGAGATGATACAGGAGATCCCACAACCCGGGATCGTAGGTAGGAAACAAGATATCTCGATTACAAGAAATCCCCTCAGGGATATGAACTGGATACAAGAAATAACTAGAAAGGATCTCGTACTACGAGATTACAATAGGACAAGAAAGGATGTCCACAATACAAGACTAGACAAGACTAGAGCTAGAAACAAGACTAGAACTTGAACTGGAACTTGAATGTACTTACTTGGAGGTCACGACTCCTTGAGCTCCCAAGACTGGCATTGGCAAGACTGATTATGAATGTGGCCAACCCCTCCTTATATAGGTTTTCAAGGGCGGTTCCCAAGGCGGTTGCGAACTGATGATGTCATCATGATGTCATCGATTTGTAACAAGACCTCCCAATGTCAGAATTCAGCGAATAGACAGTCGATCTTGGGGTTTTGGCACATTCCGGACGCAATGGAAGCATTGGTTTCTCCTAATTCTGAACCAATCATGAGATACATGGTTCACATGGAATCTTAGGTTCAGGATGGTTTCCTTCGTCCATGACATCACCTCCCCCTCAAGCGACGAGTTCCACGAGGAGCGGTCATGTTATCTGGTCTCGGCTTCGTTGGATTTTTCTTATGGAATTCTCGAACCTTGATTGGTGCTCTCTGAAGGTTTTCTGCAGGTTCCCAAGTACGATCACTGATGTCATACCCTTTCCAATGAATAAGGTATTCCAATCTTCCCCGGGATATTCTGGAATCTAGGACATGCTCGACTTCAAATTCTTCATGATCATCAATCTCGATAGGTGGTGAAGGACTAGGTCTCTCCCCCCTCAATGGTGAAATCTGATATGGTTCCAACATGGATACATGGAAAACTGGATGTATTCTCATGGTACTCGGTAACTGGAGTTTGAAGGTGACTGGATTAATCTTGGCCAAGATGGTAAATGGTCCAAACTTTTGATGATCTAACTTTGCACAAGGCCTTGAAGTTTGTAAATTGTTTCGGAGTAACCATACTTTATCTCCAATTTGATACGATGGATTCTGGACACGATGTTGATCTGCATAGTACTTATATTGTTGTTGAGCTTTATGGATCTCTTCCTTCAGTTCTTTGTGAATGTCCATCAGGTACTGGGCCTTGTCTCTGGCAGCTGGGTTCTTGACATGATTTGAGAGTTGTATATCCATCCTTGGATGTTGTCCATAGTTTGCAAAGAAGGGAGTTTGCTTAGTAGATGCATGAACACTATTGTTATAGGCAAACTCTGCAAAGGGTAACAACTCAAACCAATCATTTTGGTGATAGTTGCTAGTGCAACGGAGATATTGCTCCAGGACTTGATTCACTCGTTCTGTTTGTCCATCAGTCTGTGGATGATTTGCTGTAGATAGTTTAACTTGAACACCAAGGAGCTTGCAAAGACTGTTCCAAAAGCTGGATATGAACTGTGGACCTCGATCACTGACAATGTCATCAGGCAATCCATGAAGCCTAAATATGTACCTAAGAAAAAGTCTGGCAGTGGCTGCACCTGTGATTGCCTTGGTAGTTGGAATGAAGTGTGCCATCTTTGTAAATCTATCCACAATAACAAGAATGGCTTCATACTTATCTGACTTTGGTAGATCTGTGATGAAATCCATCGACAATGAAGCCCATGGCCTTTCTGGAATAGGTAGAGGTTGCAAGAGGCCATGAGGTTTATGTCGGGGTACCTTAGATCTATTGCAAGTATCACAGGTTCGAATGTATTCTTTGACTTCCTTCCACATCTGAGGCCACCAAAAGTCCCTTGATATGAGTTCTATTGTTTTATTTACTCCAAAATGTCCTGCTGCAAGGTTGTCATGGCGTTGTTGAAGTACTTGGATCCTGGGCTTTCCTGGAGGGACATACAATAGGTTCTTATAGAGTAGTAAACCATCCTTTTCCTGAAATTCGTTTACTTCTTGGAATTTTCCTTCTTGAGCTTTCTGCTTAACGTTACAAAACAATTCATCCTGTGGTAGATTCTCACGGATCAACTGATTCAAGGCTGAATCTTCATGATGGCTTGAAGAGATAGCTGCTAACTGGAGATGCTCGGGCTTGAGTAATACACTCTCTTGTTGATCAAAGGCCTCTTCACCCTTCTTTGGTGCAAGGTAAGATCTTCTGGATAGGGCATCTGACTGACATTGATGACGTCCTGGACGGTATGTGATGACAAAGTCGAATCTGGATAAAAAGTTACTCCATCGAGATTGCCTTCTATTGAGGATCCGGGTGGTCATAAAATACTCTAGGTTCTTGTGATCTGAATATACAATGACTTTATGAGCTGCTCCTTCTAGATGGTGACGCCAGGTATCAAACGCGTCTACTATGGCAAGGAGTTCTTTATCATGAATTTCATAATTAATTTCTGGAGGGGAAAACTTCCTTGAATGATATGCAACTGGATGTAGTTGTCCATCATCTCCATATTGGGAAAGAATGGCCCCTAGAGCAAAGTCCGATGCATCTGTCTCAAGGAAGAAGGGCTTACTAGAATCAGGATGAACTAGGATTGGAGCAGTAGTGAATGCTGATTTCAAGGTCTGAAAGGCCTTCTCTGCTTCTTCGGTCCATGAGAATTTGGAGTTCCCTGTAAGCTTGGTAAGAGGTGTCACTATCTTGGAGTAATCTCTGATGAATATCCTATAGAAATTGGCAAACCCCAAAAAACATTGTACATCTCGAACACATGAAGGTGGTTGCCAATCAAGGATTGTCTCAATCTTCTTAGGGTCCATAAAAATTCCTTTATCTGATACTATGTACCCTAAAAATTCCACTTCTGTCTTATGAAAAGAACACTTCTCCAATTTCGCATACAATCCTTTTTCTCTTAGTTTCTCTAGGACTATCTTTACATGATCTTCATGATCCTCTAGATTTTTTGAAAATATCAAGATATCATCAAGGTATATTACAACAAAATCATCTAAATATTCTCGAAAAATATCATTCATCATATGTTGGAAGACAGCTGGAGCATTTGTAAGACCGAAGGGCATAACTACATATTCAAAATGCCCATACCTTGTTCGAAATGCTGTCTTCCATTCGTCTCCTTCTCTGATCCTGACAAGGTTGTAAGCTCCTCGAAGATCAATTTTCGTGAAGAATTTTGCTTTTCCAAGGCGTTCCAAGAGCTCTGATATGAGTGGTAGAGGGTATCTGTTTTTTATAGTGACTTTGTTCAATCCACGATAATCTACACACATCCGGAGAGTCCCATCCTTCTTCTTTACAAATAGAATAGGAGCTCCTGCTGGAGACTTCGAGTGTTTGATAAACCCCTTTGCTAGATTCTCATCAATGTTCTTGCGTAGTTCTGTAAGTTCCTCTGGAGATAGTCTGTAGATTGGTCCAAAGGGTGGTTGTGTTCCCTCTTGAAGATCTATGGGACAATCATAAGGTCTATGCTCTGGAAGGATATCTGCATTCTTCTTTTCAAAAACATCTTCAAAGCCGTTGTACTGATTGGGTAGCTGTACTGGATCATCTTTCTTGGATTCTTGAGCTGGTATGGCATAGATCATATATGTAGGTTCCTTCCTTACTGCATGTATGAAGGCTTTAGCTCCAACATATGTTGGGTTCTTCTGGATATCTCGACGGGTGATTTTATTCTTTTCCCAATTAATTTCTGGATTATGTTTCTTTAACCACGGCATTCCGATGATAACCATATTTGCTGGACTCGATATTACATTGAAACATATGTGTGAATCATGGTCACCAAGGTGTACTCTTAGTGGTATGGTTTCCATGGTTATATTCCCCGATGCTAGAGGCCGTCCATCTACTACTTCGGCTACTACTGGTCTGTTCTTTCGAAGTACTGGAATTCCATGTTTCTTAACGAGTCCTTCATCAATGAAACATGAGGACGCTCCTGAATCTACTAGAGCTATGAGGGAAAGGGTCTTCTTAGACAGGATTAACTTGACAGGGGCAAGACATGTTTCTACGGGTGTGGATGGAATTATGAGACCCTTTCGTATATCATGGTCCGGCTGTATGGTCTCTTTTACAACTGGACTTCCTCGTTTCCCTGCTCTACAAGGGTGGCTGCGACTTTGGAGTCTGTTCTCTTGTTGGGACAATTAACTGCAATGTGGCCAGGGTTTCCACAATATAGACATAATTTGTTATCCCTCCTTCTTTGTTTCTCTTGTGGTGTTAGAGGCTGGAACCTAGTTACATCTATCTGCATAGGTTCGGGCATAGTGTCATCTCTAGGAGTAGGCTGGAAAGGTTTCCATTGGCGAGGTCTTCCTTCTACTTGTTTTTCTTGTTTCCTTTCAAAAAGACGGTTATCACATTGAATGGCTTGGTTGATGTATTCATTCAATGTCTTCACCTCTGGCATCGTGAGTAGAAGGTCCTTCACGTCATCCCTTAAGCCCCATCTAAATTGGCTAATGAAATAATCTTCATGCCAAGTGAGGTCACATATCAACTGCCTAAATTCTGATGCATAGGTAGAGGCAGGGCGGTTACCTTGACGTAGCTTTCGAAGTTTTGTTTCTGCCACTCGACTCGTGTCTGCATCTCCAAATGTGGCGACAAGCTCTCCAAGAAATGCCTCATAATTATGAAGTACGGCCATATCCTTCTCCAAGATTGGGGCGAACCATGATAAAGCTTGACCATAGAGCAAGGTTCCAATAAAACCGACCTTGGATGCATCATCAGGGTATCTATCAGGCTGCATGCGAATGTACAATTTGACTTGTTGCAAGAATCCTCGAAACTTTGTACGATCACCATTGAACTTTTCTGGCATGCAAATCTTGGGTTCCTTCACAAATGATGTACTGGGCCGTTGGTTCACTTGAATACTCCCTTGATTCGCTTGAAGACTCCCGATTCGTTCTTGTAATTCTTGAAGGAGTGTACCTACATGCACTGGATGTCCCATCTCGACTTGTGTCTGTCGACGACTTAGGTCTTCGACTTGTTGTTGGAGACTCTGAAGTGATGCTACGATCTGTTCATAAGCGTTCTCCATGATGTCTGGTCTTGGATAGAAGATAGTCTTGCCAAAATGTCAGGGGAGCACTAGATTGTGCTCTCTGACTACACAAGACAAGATTTCGGAAACACAGTTCTGATTACAAGAATACCCACGAAGGGAAAATGCTACAAGAATATACGATCGATACAAGATGTCCCACAACCCGGGACCAATAGGTATGGAAAACTCGACTAGAGATGATACAGGAGATCCCACAACCCGGGATCGTAGGTAGGAAACAAGATATCTCGATTACAAGAAATCCCCTCAGGGATATGAACTGGATACAAGAAATAACTAGAAAGGATCTCGTACTACGAGATTACAATAGGACAAGAAAGGATGTCCACAATACAAGACTAGACAAGACTAGAGCTAGAAACAAGACTAGAACTTGAACTGGAACTTGAATGTACTTACTTGGAGGTCACGACTCCTTGAGCTCCCAAGACTGGCATTGGCAAGACTGATTATGAATGTGGCCAACCCCTCCTTATATAGGTTTTCAAGGGCGGTTCCCAAGGCGGTTGCGAACTGATGATGTCATCATGATGTCATCGATTTGTAACAAGACCTCCCAATGTCAGAATTCAGCGAATAGACAGTCGATCTTGGGGTTTTGGCACATTCCGGACGCAATGGAAGCATTGGTTTCTCCTAATTCTGAACCAATCATGAGATACAGGGTTCACATGGAATCTTAGGTTCAGGATGGTTTCCTTCGTCCATGACACAATCCTTTGTCACCAAAACTTTTGCCCATTTGGTGGCGTAATCAGTGGCTACCAACAAGTACTTCACATTCGCGGAAGAAGTGATGGGATAGATTGGTCCCACAAAATCTAATCCCCATTTTTCAAATGGTCTCCATGATAAAGAAATTTGCAAGGGTTGGTTGTTGAGCTTACTTGGTTTTGGTGCACAACGCTGGCAAGTGTCGCATGTCTTTGCATATTCTGTTGCATCTCGAAAAAGACAAGGCCACCATAATCCTCCATGTAAAATCCGATGTGCTGTAATGTGACCTAGATAATGGCATGCAGTTGTTCCTCCATGGGCTTCTTCTAGTATTTGTTGTACTTCATGTGGTAGGACGCATCTCCTATAGATCCCATCATATCCTACTCGGAAAAGAGTATTTTGAACAATTGAAAAATTCTTACTTTTTAGGAGCAATCTTCTTCGTTCGAGTGGTGTGAGGTTAGGTGGGCAGGTACCTGTAGTTAACAAATGATGGACGTCCTCGTACCAACTAGGGTAAGTGCTTACTTGAAATAAAGATTGATCTGGTTGGTTGTCTTCTATGCCCGTAACTGGTTCCGGATGTCCTTTAATCCTTGAAAGGTGAACTGCCATCACATGGTGCTTCCCAGGTCGTTGAACTAGTTCGAAGTTGAATTCTTGGAATAAGAGTAGCCACCTCCACACTCTTCCATAGATGTTCGGCTTGTTTAGCAAATATTTGATTGCCTGATGGTCGATGATGACTTGAAGTGAATTCCCAACAAATAATGACAGAACTTCTTGAGGGCGAAAACAATAGAGAGTGCTTCTCTTTCAGTCGTACTATAGTTGCGCTCTGCTTTGGTTAAGTAAATGGGTCGGTCAAGTTTATGTTCGTTGCCAGGTTGCGTGAGTATGGCTCCTACCGCTATAGAACTTGCATCTACATGAATGTGGAGGGTAGCATTCCAATCTGGTGCTACTAAAATAGGTGCACTGATAAGTTTGGTCTTTAGAAAGGTGAATGCATTGTCTTCTACTTCAGTCACTATGTGACCCAAGAGTGTTCCTTCTGTCACCAAAAACTGACATTTGTTTGGATTGAGTTTCAATTTGGCTTCTCTACAAGCACTCAAGACCTGTTCCAATTGACAAAGATGATCAGTGAAGTTTTCTACTGGAGTAGAACATCCAGTGCCTGAAAAGGTGGAGAAGTCGTCCATAAAGATCCTCAAGAATTTTGGCAACAATGATCGGAAGATTGAGTAAACCACTCGATTGAAAGAGGCAGGAGCATTGCATAATCCAAAAGCCATCTTAGTATATACATACGTACCCCATGGAGTTGCAAATGCAGTTTTAGCTTGGTCCTTTGGATGTATGAACACTTGGTTGCATCCGCTAAATCCGTCCATGAAACTGTATAAAACATGACCAGCAATGTTTTTCATAACTTGTTCTGAAAATGGGGTTGGAAACCCATCGAGAATCGTAACCTTGTTGAGAGCCCGAAAATCGACACAAATGCGTATCTTGTTGGATTGCTTCTTTTGGACTATTACCATCGATGATAACCATCCAGAATGCTCCATTGGGACAATGATCCTCGCATCCTCTAGTTTTTCTATTTCTTTTTTGACCGCTGTTGCATACTTTGGATTAAGTCGATAAATCCTTCCTCTTACTGGCTTAGCATCCTGAATCAATGGAATACAATGCTCTCCAAGATGAACAGGAATTCTTTCTAAGTCATGGTAACTCCATGCAAACACATCCTTGAAGTTTTGCATGAAAGTGGTTACCTGATGGAGCAAGGACGGATGATCCCAAAGCCATGTTGCTAGTAAGATTGGTTGTGAGTGTTCCTCATTTCCAAGATTGACTTGCCTTACACGTTGAGATGACATGGCTAATTGTTCGTTTTGATCTTCAAAAATGCATTGTGAATAGGCCGGCGATTCCTCTATGTTGACTTTTGATTCCTTTTCTTGCATCCATGAAGGTGAAAGCTCTTTCATCCACGGTATGTCGGATGGTATCGGTAAGTCGTCTATTGCAGCTCTTTTCTCCTTTCCTTGGGTCAAATCCTTCGAGACTCCTTTCTTTCCTCTCCTCAAGTCCATGACTGGTTCTCCAAGCCCAAGAGTTTCTACTTGTTCTGAGTCTCCTTCACAAATAGATATGCCATAACATGGAAAGGCTTCCATCCATTCCAAAAGATCTTGGTCATCATTTATTTCAATTTCATTACATGCTTCCGCGATAGGAATGTGTTGTTCTTCGAGAATAATGAAAGAATGAGCATTACCTCCATGAGATCCTTTCGGATCTAAGTGTACTTGTTCTGTACTTTCCCTGGCATGTTAACTAAAATAGTATCATTTCCCCAATCATGCATGGCTTGGATGTGCCTCAACCATGGCCTCCCTATGAGTAAAGGGAAGCCTCCATTGACCTGCGGTAAATTTAACACCACAAAATCTAGAAAGAATGTCAGCCCGTCCATCTCTACCGGTACCTTTTCTATAGTACCAACAGGTTTAACTCGACTCTGGTCAGCCAAGGTTATTGTGAGCTTTGCTTCACCTGAAAGTTGGAGTCCAAGTGATTTGAGGGTAAAATCTGGCATGAGATTTATGCCTGAACCTCCATCGATTATTACTCCATTTATAGTTATTCCATATATAGTGACTGATAGACATGTACTCCTGAAGTCGGTTAGAGAGTTGGTTGATACCTTTGTGAAGTTCTCGGAAATTGAAGCTTTCATCAAGTTTGTTGGAGTGTGCCCACCACTTTTTGCAAGCATTGTCGGAGGAGACAATGTCTCTATGATCCCTATAACTTCACTTCTAAACCTTTCATCCAGTCTTAATAGATCATACAATGATACCTGCTCGAAGGTGTTCTTTAATACTTCCTCCGTCTTGATGATGGATGGTATTGGCGAAGGTAGAGGAGGCTTGTTACATGAATGGAGTTCCCTCATCGTTTCTTCAAAAACTTTGTCTATTTCCTGCAAAACTTCAGAATTTTTCGTATCTGAGTCTTTTTCTTGGAGGACCCTTGCTTCTGCTTTCTCTTTCTGGGCTCTTGTCTGAACCCCTTGTTCTTGATCCATTTCTTGCAACGCCACCACTCTAGCTTCTAGACTTGAGCTGAAGGATGGGCTTGCATTGAGTTCTTGATTTCCTTCTTCTCTCTATTGTGAATCAGGTTCTAACTCTGGAGCATAGATTGGGGTTTCTGTTTCTGGTCCATGATTGTGCAGGGAAACATCTCCATGAAGTTGACCAAGATCACTTAGTGGAGTGGCATGAATCTTGGCAAAAGAGTCGATTTCAAAAAATAGTCTAGACTCTATTTTCTTGAATTGAGTCATCCTGGGAAAACAAGTCGACTTCAAAAATTTGACCTTTTTTAAGTAGACTATTTTTAAAAGTTTGGGCAACTTCACGTTGACCATTTTCAAAAAATTGGTCTACTTTGTGAACGTGGTCATTTTTACAAAATTGGTCAAATTTTTTAGTCACTTGCTCCTCTTTTAAATCGACTTGCTCAAGTTGACCATTTTTAAAAAATGGGTCAACTTCTTTAGGTGGAAAAATTCGTCCATATTTCCCAGGGGCATCACACCCATTCGGGTCCTCTTTCTCAGATAAGTGCCACTGTGAGTGTACAGGAGAAAATTGGGTACCTGGATATTTAAGAGTGCTTCTCTCTTCTCTCTTACTTGAATGAATTGCTGGTTGCTTTTCCTTATCGAGAGAGATAACATTGACTTGGTAGGATGGAGCTGATCCACTTGTAGAAGCCTTCTGCTTCGGACAATCCTTCGAATAATGATCCATTGTATCCGGGGAAGACCTGCAAGGTGGAGACCCTTCTGGGAGGGAGCATTTTCCTTGAAAATGCTCATATTCGCCACATCGATAGAACATGATAGGACGAGCTGGTCTTCTAAATGGAGGTTTTCTTTCGTTAGAGGAGGTTACCTGAGGAGTGGTATACATGCTTTCGATTTGAAATCTTGGAGTTGGTAATAATGGCTGATGTACGGATACACTTGGTGACGCCCAATTCGCTTGCATCCCCTTGAGAAAATAGCAATCCCTTGCTTCATGGCCTGGTTTTCCACAAAATTGACACACCAACCTCTCCGGACAATCTTGAGAAGAATGTCCTGATTTTTTACATAAGGTGCACCAAATCGATGTTTTTACCTCTTTTTGCGTTTTAAGCTCCTCCAATTCTTGTCGTAGTAGAGCTAGTGCTTCATCCCTTCCTTGCCAAGCAGTTTTGTCCTCTTGCAAGGTCTTTTGTAATTTCAAGGCTTCTAACTCTCTTCTTAGTTGTACAAGAGGATCACTTGTGAATTCATCCATACCTTCATGTTCTTTGAACTGGACTCTTGCTCCTTCGATCCTTGAGGCTACAGCTTCGAATTCCTCCAATGATGCATCAGCTTGTAGCAACTCTCTAAGCTTTTGCTGAGAAGTTTTTGGTAGAGCCTTCTCTACACATTTCTTGACTAGAAAATCCCCAAGATTGTGAGGAAGAAGAGAAACTAACAGCTTCACTCCGGTCATTAATTCAGAGAACGCCTCTCCTTTTTGTAGTTTAAGATTTTCCAATTGATCAAGAATGCGCTCTGTGGAGTTACCTGGGTAAATGTACTTGTGAAGGCGGATTTGAGGGCATCCCAGGTGGTGAAGTGTGCTTCATCGTGTTGATTGTACCATCGATCCGCGAGCCCTTCAAGAGTGGCCGAAAACAAGGCAAGGAAGGCATCTTCTCGTTGATGTAAACCCCTACTCTTACATAGGGAAAGAAACCTCCTGACGTGATCATCTGCGTTCTCGTGAGGAGCTTCCTTGAAGGAAGGAAATTTGATGTTGATCCGAGAGAGCAAGTTAGTCAAATCATCTCCCATCATTGCGGCTTGCGGTCTTTGGTTGTCTGCCATGTCCGTCGAAGTAGGCGTTGAGTGCCGATCCAAGATGCCTTGCGATGATGATGGGTCGGGAAATGGAAATGGAAGTGGTGGAGCTCTAGGAGGGATGTAGTGTAATCTTTTGCGTTGATAACTCTTTATGGGAGTCTTTACGAGACTAAGGGATCCTTCCTTATGGCTGGAGGGAGTATGAGTCATAGACTATCCCTCTAACGCTCTTCATCAACTCGGTTTTTCTAAGGGCTGAACTTCTAACTAGTTCAAATTGCAACCAAGGTCCCACCGGGCGTGCCAAAATGAGCACCTGTAGATCAATTTCTTGATCTATATGCTCGTTATGGTGTGCCTTCTTAAGTGCAATATGCACTGTGGGTTGCAATTTGAAGACTCAATGGGGAAGAAAAATAGCATATACAATGACACAATGAAATAAGAGAAAGAAGCTGAAATTAGGAGTACAAACAGCTCAAAAGAGGATTAGGAGACATAAGCATACACCTGCATTCTCAATGCTGGACTTCGATTCTAAACATACATGCTCAAGACTCTAGTCTTCCAACTAGCTGCCCACAAGAAGATTGGCCAATCACTGCTTGCCCACTACTCACTCAGAGTGCCAAGCTAGCTGATTCCAAATCTACCAAGTGGAGCACTAGTGGTAAGCTAAGAGCTCTACACACACAAAAGAAGGCAAAGCTTCAGCTCTGCATTCCTTCCTCAAGTCTCTCTCTCTCTGAGCTTGTCTTCGCTTGTCTCCCCTTTGTTGAAGGCGAGGTCTACTTATACAGTTTTCATGGAAGTGAAGGATAGCAAATGGGGACAAAATTAGTTTCTTCTTTGGCAGGCTCATCTGACAATTTTCGTACTCTAGAAGCTTCTTCTTGCTCCACTTTTCCTGCATCGTCACTATCTTCCAAATTCTTGTATTCGGCGCCGTCCACCGTCCATGAGTTCTCCGCGTGCAAGTGGCTGAAAATTTAGACTATATGGAAATCTAGAAAATTTAGTCGCTTCTTTTCAAGTGAAAAAAGTAGACTAAATCAAAAGTACACCCTTTTCTTAAAAATTAGACTACTTTTGAAGTAAGTAGACTAACTTCATAAAATTGGTGAACTTTTGAGTAAGTCTTGACTAACTTGTAAAATTTGACTAAAAAAATCGACTATTTGGTCAACTTAGGAAAATTAGACAACTTGGAGATTTGGCTAAAAAAATCGACTATTTGGTCAACTTAGGAAAATTAGACAGCTTAGAGATTTAGACGACTTGGGAAAATAGGTCAACTTGGGAAAATCGACTAATTGGTCAACTTAGGAAAATTAGACAACTGGGAGAATTAGACGACTTGGGAAAATTTTTGGTCAACTTAGGAAATTAGACAACCGGGAGAATTAGACGACTTGGGAAAATAGGTGAAATGGGAAAATAGGCAACTTGGGAAAATAGGTGAAATAGGAATTTAGTCAACTTGGGACAAGAGGTGAAATGGGAATTAGACAACTTGGGAAAATAGGTGAAATGGGAAAATAGGCAACTTGGGAAAATAGGTGAAATGGGAATTAGGGAACTTAGGAAAATAGATGAAATGGGAAATTTGGCCTTCTTCATGAGCTGGATCCTCTTCCACCATTTTCTCGCTCTTCGTTTCTTCTTCTTCTCCTTTTGTTCGAAATCGAGGTAACTTGCCTTGTGCTTGGCTTCTGCATCTTGAAAAGCAAAACAAAAAAAAATACATTATTTCATGGGTGTATCAGAATACCCTGCTACAATACATATATATACATATATGTACATATATGTATACATATATATACATATATGTACATATATACATATGGGAAAAGATTCAATACTTGAAAACCCTAACCAGAAGAACTAGAAAGGTTGAGACAAAGCCAACAAATTACATATTTATTAGGAATCAAGCTAAACTGTTTGAAAAACAATACTAGAAGTATTTCCCAACCATGGTGTGAGTGAAAGCCTACTCATAACTCAGTTACTAGAAGAATGAAAAAAGCCTTGATCATGTCATGTAAACTATAAAACAATTTTTTAATCCAGAAATTTAAAATCCGAGTCCCTTTTAAAGCTAATTGTATTTGTTATTAGCTGCTGAAATAATTATTCTTGAATAACTGGTTCGTTATAAATCATAGATAATTTTGTAGTCTCATTACATACAGCTGCATCAAATTTTTGAAACTGTCTATCAGACAAATTTTAAATTACATCGTTTAACCATAGTAATGCTTTCCCTTCTCAGAGTGGCTTCGAACACTTTTCTTCTTGAAAAGAGCTTAAAACACTTGTATTTGAGATATCTTGCATCACCGCCATGTCCATGGTTCTAAGAACCAGTGTTTTATTGCCACTCCAAAAAAAGAGATAGTAGAACAGATAACCAAATATATTGAAGAGAGACTGAGGCTTGATTTTTGGTAATAATATGATTGTATCTTGTAGACTCACTCTTACACTTATAGCACTAAATGTTCCCAAAGATGTGTAAGCTGCGAGGAGATGCAGTCAATGCAAATTACTTAACACCAGGAGTGCACTAAGTGGGCATAGGTACATGCCTCAAACCTTGAGCTGCTCATACATCTGAGTGTCCACTCTTCCACTTGCAAGACATGACCCTTCTCTCCTATTGGTATGTAAGTAGTCACTATGTACTCTTGTTGTAGAGCTTCCCCCATAAGTCTAGCTATTCCCCTCTCCCTCTCCTCTCTCTCTTATTCTACACATACATGGTTCTTCTGAAGTGTCACATGAGCATCCTTTTTAAACACTTTGGGGCATCATATATTCTTCTACACCTGGATCTGCATGTAGGTGGCCATGTATGGTGGAGAAAGGTGCTTGTCCGAAAATCCCCCGACATCATTGGGATGCGCGTGTATATGCTATATGGAGGATGAGAAAGGACCCCTTGAGGCAGTTGGTCCAGACTCCACGTGCCCCACTGGCCCCACCTTACAGGTAGTCCACTTTTCATACTTCCCCCTCCCCCCCCCCCCCCTTTTTTTCTAACTAATGAACTCATCACGCTTGTCTTACCTTTTCTAATTGACCATGAGGTTTTACCTTATCCTTACCTTTTACCTTGCCCCATCCTCCATGGACCACCTTGATGCCCCTTGTAATCCAGCCTAGCTCGAGTTCAAGTTGACTCCTACTTCCTCCTAGCAGGATGACTCCAATGGTCCACATACAGCTCGAATTCTATAGGTTAGGTCGAGTTCATCCAAGCTCAAATCTACTTCATCACATACAGGCCATCTTTTATGGGTTGGAGACTTGTCTACATATCATCTTCATCTGCTATCTGCCCCCTCTAGCCCTACCAGGTCGTGTTTGCCTTTAATCTTCAAGGTTGACTTCCTCCATCCGGATCCACTTTCTCCTCACAGGCAGTCAACTTCACCACCCAGATCGATTTCATCCAAACATGTTAACTTCATCCCAGGTCATACTCCGTAGATCAGCAGGTCGAGGTCACCAATTAAGTTCAGCTACTCAAGGTAGGTTCAGGACACCTTCCTCCAGGTCGATTTCAACAGCTGGTCGAAGTTCAAGTCCCTTCCAACCTAGGTTGACTTCTCTTACCAGGACAAGAAGGACGGGTTCTTTTCCAGCACCAGGCCGACTTCATTTCCAGTCATGTTCGCACATCCTTAACATGAACAGGTTACGCAATGCAACAGGGAGAGCAAAGGTCAGTCCCAGAATGCCGTTCATCTTGTAAAGTCAATCAGCTGTACAAGCATCAAAGTAGACACCATTGTGAACAAGGTCAGGTAACACCTAAAAGAAGTAATAGCAGCACAGAGTTGAGCATGCACTTCAGCACAAAGGAAAGCTCAATACAAAAGGTTGAACAGGACAGACAACAGATGCAGGCACTGAAATGATTATCTCAATAGAACAACTGCAGAAGGACAACAGTTAGTAAATCTTGTAAATGCAGATTCTATATGCAATTCATTCCTTATTCTGGTCATGAATGTGTTGCACATAATTTGAGGTGCGCAACTTTCAAGTTGTTTCAAAACTGAGATCAATATGTGACGTCAAGAATTAATTCAAGATTTTTATTGCACCCTTTATGTTCCTATCATGTTGGAATGGTTTTGAGACAATGACCATTAAAAGTATCGTACATAACGAATGAAGCATACTACAATGTTCACTCTAGGATTCGTACTTCATATTCATATAGTTAACATAGCTATACAAATGAGAACCAAGACCGCAACAGCAGACAAAAGAATTTCCCTCTAAATAAACTTCTATCTTCAAAAGAAACTTCCAGAATATAGAGCTTGATAAAGAGGGCAGATTCTGTCCTGGACGTGCTAGCTAGGTTAAAGTAAACATGAAATTGAAACTCAAAACTTCGAGCTTTCGGTCATATCAACCTTATGTCCAAGCACTTACTTTTGTTGCAATCCCCTCATAAGGGCACAGTTTTGTAGAAGCCAATATTTTCATATACCTTAATCCTTTTCCATCAAAAGCTCTCAATTCAACAGAGCCATCCTGTAAATTATTCCAAACAATGAAAACAAAATCATAAATGTCTTGGATTGAAATCAATCTGCAAAGTACTATAGATGCTCACCGCCTGGCTTAATGGGTACAGGGGTGTTGGAGCTGCAAAGCACAAATTTTCTGTTTCAGCTAATGCAACAGAAATGCCCAGCTGTTCCAGATTGGAGCTAGAGAGCATAGTCAATGGACTATCGATTTCTTCCAAATGGACAATTTCCAAAATCTTCAAGTTGGGTGTTGTCTTTGTATCTGGATGCATGTTCTGTTTATCTTTTTCTTTAAACTCTGTAAAATTACATTGTATTGCTGGAAGTTTCTTCACGTCAATCCACAAAGGCACGTAGAACTTGATTCTTTTTGCAATAATGTTTTTTGCATTGGAAGAATGATCAACAAGGATATTTAGATATCTGAAAACATACAAAAATTTGCCTAATGTTAAAAATAATTTGGAAGTAACAATAATCATCTTAATAAAAACACAAACTATGAATGTGTACATGTGCCTGTGAATGAGTGCACCTACTCAGTTTTTGGTTCTTCTTTCTTTTTTCCCCCGTTTTGGTGGGTGTTTTGCCGCCCCGGGCAGGGGAGGGGGGGGGAGGGGGGGTGGGGGGAGGAGGGGGGGTGGGGGGAGGAGGGGGGGTGGGGGGGGAGGAGGGGGGGGAAAGAGAAGAGGGGGGGGGGGGGGGGGGGGGGGGGGGGGGGGAAAGAAATATATGATATAAAAACACTCTTTCATACTACCTTTCACTTGAGAAGTGTTTCAGAACAATGCGTCTGGCAGCTTCTTTGGTTGGATGAGAAATCAGCACAGGTATCTATTGTGCAAGCAGAAAGTCGGAACTGGAAGAATTAGAAATTAATACAATGCTAAAAACTAAAGCAAACACTATTTTAAAGAACAATACATTGTCCGCTTGCCACCCCCCTTGGGGTATCCATGTTAAGTACAGTCCTTGTCGTATGTCAACATTATATAAGTGAGCATTTTCACCAGGTTCGATAACACCTTTCTCTCGCACAAGGAACTTATTTGTAGGAGATTTCTCCTGCACAATGTACTCCGAACGAACAGGCAGAAAATTCTCCAGCATCAAAGGGGGCACAATTTCGATTTGCCAGTCCTTCAGGGGATTAACCTGTGGATTTATCCCTCTATCCTTCGCCCTGATATCAAGAATAAACCAAAACCTTTTCATGTTTTTATTGCTGGATCCAGCCATCCTGGAGCAATTGACAAGAACTTCTGTTTCATTCAATGAAGAAAGTGTCAATTCAGCAATCCTATTTTTCTTATGTTTGGTTTCCAAATTCGATTTACAAAGAAAAACACTGCTCCATTCAAAGAGATCACCACTTTGACTGCCTAAACCCGCTTCTTGTGGCCGAACACGAAGCCCATAATTTTTATTTCCGCCTCGCAAAGTGGATATAGGGAGTGGGACTACTTCTTGTGGGTGCAAAGAGCCAAGAAACATGTTTTGGGTAGCTCCATGCCAAATCCATCGCCTACGTCTGACAGCTTTGTCTGGAGCTCCTTCATTACTTGCTCCTGACCAATCATGGCTGCTGAAATCTGAAGCATATAACCACCCATCCTTGTCCGTCAAATTTGTCTTATCAATTATCCAGTTTTCAGTCCGTTGCAAACCTGTTGGTAATTGTGCCCCAGGAAAATCCTGCACATTTGAGGAAAGTGATAAGTTTTTTGTACAAACAAGGAAGTAGAAGTTATCAAACCCATACCTGGGAAGACCATGTATAATCATCTTTACTCCAGCGTTTTGGATCAGTTGGCATTAAGTGACCAGGACATGTGCTCCCCCAGCCAAGAAGGGGCTCATATCGTTCGTTTTCAAAAACTTCAGCATGCTTAATGTCTCCGTCCCCCTTATCATCTGTGATAGAATCATTAAGCAATTAAGAATCTGACATACATGTCTCTCTAGCTAGAAGCTTTTGTGTGATTCACTTACCTGATAAAGCAACATCCATGACAAAATCTGTACTGTTCTTCACGATAACAAGAGACCGATAAGTTATCTCTTTATGCATATCATTTATGATTGTTTCCGTAGCTATCGTGTCATGGTCGAGGTGACAGAAATTTACATCTGCAGCATAGTTTAGTCCTATTTCTTGCCAACACTCAGTATCCTTATAGCACACCTGAACTGTCCCAGGCCTCAACTTCATTGCAGCATTTCCTTCAGTGTTTTCATTCCCAGCATTGTCATTAGGAAAGGTGTATGCACTGTAATAGATCCTCCCATTGCTATCACCTTGTACTTTGCCCTAGTCAGGAAGTCAAGAGCAAACAGGTGCAGGTTCAGTGTCCTTGAGCATTTTATTGAGTAAATGAAATGTGAATTGTGATAAATTATAGCACATACAATCAACATGGTATCAGGACAACAGATCATGACTCTTCATACTTATTCTCACCCATTTCAAAATATGATGGGTCTTGATAAGCATTTGAATAATGTCAATGAAACTTGTACCTCACGTTCTTGTGGCAGCTTCAAGGTTTCACTTCTCATAGTAAACACACACACAGACTGGGAATCTCCTTTCTGTTCTGTAGTTTTATTTGAGTTCCCTTCCATAGAAAATAAGCAGTAGCCAACTGCAACACCTGCCAGAAACAAAATAAAGAAAACCCATTCTAATTAATTATGCCTCAATTACAAAAGGCAAGTTGTCTCTTATCTTGTACTTGGCTCATGAGGGGAAAGACCTGTCGAAAGTTCTGTCACAATGATCTTGACGGTGCAACCCTGAAAGCTCCATCAAAAAGCCAAAGTTAAAGTTACAACCGAAAAATGGGAGCATGAGAAGAAGGAAATGCTTTGCTATAAAAAACAATTGGCACAATTATGTGAGTGCTTATTGTTGATCCATCTGTGAACTAGAATTTCCCTGATTCAGCAATGTAAGGGCTTTTCAACCTTCACTTCACACTTGTGCATCACTTAAGACTAGTGAGTCTGACAAGAGGAAATTGCATTGGACATCTTACTTCACCTCCTCTTCTATCTGTATAATTATGATATCTTTGATTCTAACCACTAATCTAAAATTATAACTTGATACACATGCCACGTATAATATCACCCATCTATTACCCATACAACCAATACAATATGATAGCAAGCTGTGTCAAAACAATGTACCTCACTTCCCATCTCAAATGCAAATGCTTCATTCCATTCAACGACACAATAGTGAGGATCTGCACACATTCTTGGATTGAGAGACCGAGTCCTTGCACTTTGCTGATCCAGATGATAACTATCTTCTGCATGCAACTGTGGCATAACATATACAGTCGACATATATTTCTTATCGGCATAATTCGCAGTAGCAGGAAGCTGCAAAAAAATAAAGATAAATAATATGAAAGAAATGAATCATGATCCTAATTTCAAGCACATAAGACCTCAGCATACTTCTGCAGAGCCAAGGAAAATCTTCATAACCCAGACTGACAATCTACTTATGTTCACTTTTAGACTTGGATCAAGAAAGCTCCTTGAGATTGCAAGCTGCATAGACGCTGAGCATCCAGATAACAGCAGAACAGTTTTTATCTGATTGTTCACATCAGCACATCGTACCAAAAGATCTTCACCAAGCTTATTATGGTGAGTCATTTTAAAGGTCTTTATCTGTCGGATTTCCAATGCTGGTTGTTTTTCCTCATTACTAGTAAGTCTTCCAACCTGGAAACTCCGGACAATATTTCAAATTGATTCATATAACACACTCAAATTGAGTAAAAATTTGTCATTACTACCTTGATATCTGTTTTCGACCTCTCAATGAACTTGGATAATGTGTTCCAATTTGCATACGCCTCCAAGATTGTATTCAGGTTAGTTACTGAGATATTGACATTGAATGTGTTTGTTGAGACAATTCTAAGCAGATTGCTTGTTCCGTTTCCCAGGTTCTTGTTCCTGTGCCTGGAAATTCAGTAATTTAGATTCTCCTATTCAGTATGATGTTACCTTAATGTATTTAAGAAAACACAGGGAAAGGAAATCAATCCCTCCCCCCCCCCCCCCCCCCTCCCACCCTCCCCCCTTCCCGCCCTTCCCCCCCATCCCTCCCCCAACCTTCATTCTCCGGGGGGGGGGGGGGGGGGGGGTGTGTGTGTGTGTGTGTGTGTGTGTGTGTGTGTGTGTGTGTGTGTGTGTGTGTGTGTGTGTGTGTGTGTGTGTGTGTGTGTGTGTGTGTGTGTGAGAGAGAGAGAGAGAGAGAGATACAGAGACTGATTCAGTTTCTTGCGGATATTCAAACTATGAATCAGTCATTCATTCTCCAGGGTTTTAAACTAGTGTGCTGGGGATATTCTTGCAATAATAGTGTTTATATTGACGAGTGAATCTCCCAAATAGACTACATACCTTAAAACTCCATCAGAAGTCTCTATCAATGGCTCCCATGCGTGGCATTTCCCATTATATGTCATAGCAGTTAATGAGAAATTCAAGGTTGAGCGCAGTAGATCCACTCTCCCACAAGAGCTAACATTTATTCCAGATAGTCTGACATTCACTAGAGGAATCATCTAGATAAATCACAAAAGTATTAGGTATATGCTGGAATACAAAGTAACAACTTCCAAGGCATCAATTGTTGAGACACTCATATACCATTCCTCTTAAATCATCATAAATAACTGCGGACAATGTCTTCAACTCGGCCGCAACCACAAGGTTATCTGGCTCACTCTCTTTCTGCAATTCAGCAAGACAAAGCGCTTGTCTGGTCGAAGGACACTTCAAACCCTTACCGGCAACAAACGTCCCCATCTTAAAACAAAAAGAAAAACATTCTAATCAGAAAATCTGTCCAACCATAGAACTAATAACAATTCACAAGGTTATATATCAAGTACTCTTTTACCTCATTCTCTACAGACCACAGACTAAATACTTCATCTGAATGCCTTGATCTTTCATTGCTCCAGAGTATACCATGGTATTTTGTTTGCGCAACAAAATCATTTCTAATGCACGTAAACGAAGCTGCAAGATCTGCATCAACCTTTCCACTTGCAGTCGCAATATATCCTAGAGCACTGTATCCTGCAGGTGCCAGAGGTTGCCAAAGATAAAGCTCCTTCTGGGTTCCATATCTCCTTAAATGGGCAGCTAAGAAAAAATTTGTTGGCTTCTTTAGTGCCCTAGTGTCCTGCTGATGACGAAGTACAAGAGCCGTACTTGGTGGTTCATATCTGCAAAATTTTGGCTATTATTTTGGTGTCTGAACCAAAAGAGAATAAAAATTCAAGAACATGGTAAGTTCAGTCCATTCAGTATATATTCCATTCATCAACAGAATAAACCCCAAGGTTTAGAGCATTATTCAGAACAAATGAATGAATGAATGAATGAATGCACGCACGTGCACGCGCACACATGCGTGCACACACACAAACACACGCGCACGCGTGGGCGCGTGGGCGTGTGTGTGTGTGTGTGTGTGTGTGTGTGTGTGTGTGTGTGTGTGTGTGTGTGTGTGTGTGTGTGTGTGTGTGTGTGTGTGTGTGTGTGTGCATACACATACACATACACATACATACATACATACATACATACATACACGTGCGTGCGTGCGTGTCTGTGTGTGTGTGTGTGTGTGTGTGTGTGTGTGTGTGTGTGTGTGTGTGTGAAACAATAAGAATGAGATCTTAGAGAGAATTTATTAACGAGACAAGTACGCATTGTGCAATGCAAAATATGGGTGCAAGAATTAATCCAATCTTGTTCAACAGCCATGAAAAATGTAAGTACTAAGAATATAAACAAAAACATACCCTTTGACAGCGAGGTCACCAGCAATGTAACACCCTGAAGGAAGAACTGGCCTCCAGATAGAGAGGTGACTGTTTGTGTTGCCTTTGTTCCACCAGATCAGCTTGAACACTGTCACAGTTTCATATAGCTCTCCAATAGAGGAGAACACTGTTACTGGTACCTGAGACTGCTCTGCACTGTTCACAGTACAGTTTCTATGTAAAATGTCCTCGCTTAATGCACCAGCATGCCCAACATCATAATCATCACTTTGTGATTTAATCGGCCCTAGAGATGATGATGCCACATGTGACAGTTCGAAGGGCTTGTAAAAGTCAGTGGAATAGTTTTTACTCTTTACATAAAATGATCCTACAGAATTATCTACTCTCCAGAAAGCTCCAGATTCTTTACTTCTTTCTCTGAAAAAGCCAGTAAATAGATTGAATTTCGGTTGGAATCAATTAACGCCCTAGGATAAAAAGATTATCAAGACCACATTCTCGTTTTGCAGCAAAAGCAGGAAATTTCACTCACATCTCTGGGCTCCCATATATAATACAGTCCTTCCAGTAAGATGATGTAACACGCCTTTCCACAATGCAAACCACAGATGAAAGAAGTGGTGGTTGTCTGCCCTGAACAACAACACAGCCAAAAGCAATATAACCCTTGGGGGCTACAGGCATCCAAATGGAGCACTCTTCCTGTGCACCATCTTTTCTTGACTCCCAAACAAGCTCAAATTTGATTGGCCTCTTGAACCAAGCAAGACTCAAGTTCAAGGCAAGGACTCCCTTAGCCAAAGGTTCGTCACTGAAGAAGAAAATGAAGGAGAGGATTTTGTTCCTTCTTATATTTTGTTTGGGGCACAAAAGTATACCAGATCAAAATCAAAAAAAGCCACAACTTACGAAGGAGTGACACAATCACCAAGGACTGCAAAACCAGGCGGAGCCCTTGCTCGCCAGAAAGTAAGTCTCTGCCCTGACAGATTCGCTATTGCAAAGAAATAGCATATAAACGTCAAATAACCCAAACTACATTAAAAACAATTGAAAAGTCCTACAATATATAAACTTACATTCATCTGTCCATATTTTGTCAAACTGGTAGCACTGAACCGTTACCTGCTTCGTTGTTATCCGAAGAAAAGATGAAATATCTTCTTGTAGCCTAAAAATCAGCTGAAGAACACTGAAAGAGAAATTTGCGATTATATCTGAGACTGTTATGTGGAAATCTTGCTTTCCTGAAATCAAGGAATACTTCACTTCTGCATTAACTGGTTCTATAACATTGAAACCAGTACTTGCTTCTAATGATAATCGATTGATTTTTGCATTTAACTCCATATCTCCACTTTTCAGCACAAACCTGAGAATGTAAAACAGCAAGATAATATTAGATAGTTGATTCATTGCAAACATTGCCTCAGCAACTTGCATATAACTGAAAAAAACATTTATTGACCTTGAATATACATCCAATTTGGCACGAAGAAGCCTCTCTTTAACCTGTGGTATCATCTGATTACTTATGCTATCATAAAATGTAAGCTCTGGACCAACAGCCTGCAATAAATGGCAGATCAATGAATAGGTACCTGACTAGAATATATTATTCTTCCTCAAATCTCCCCATTTCCTTTGGATATACCCAGAATCAAGCCCTACATAAAACCATTCTAGAGATATGTCTTGTAAACCTTTACATTCCCATTAAAATTTTAGACTGAAATTTTTTGATGCCAGAGTCAGACGGGCCGCAGTAGCTCTCATATATGGATAGGAGAACTAGGGATACATTCAGTCTTACCTCGTTTCAAGGTAAGGACCTAGACATTCAATGAAAGAGGTAATCTGAGCTTCATCAAGGAGAGGATAAGAGGCTCTTGACTAGAAGGTTTCTTTACATTTTCATTACGAGAACCAACACCAGCATGTCACTTGAATGACAAGTGCTGGAAATTAAAACTGGTATATTGAATTCAGAGACATTGATAGGAACAGGAAGTTTACAAACAAATGTTGGATCTCTTGATCACCAATTTGTTTTGAAATCACAATTGGCACTAAATATACTTGTAAGCTATCGTAAAGGGGAAAACAAAAATCAAGATAACCATCAAGAATGCATATATACTTCACTGATCTCCAATGTGATTCCTTCTAGCAACCAGAAACGCGTGATATCTGATGCATGGATTTTAAAAAGAGGTGAAACGACCAATTCAAAAAATTGCATACCTGCAGATCAAATACCATTTCTGTACCAAGCCCTTCATTCCCTTTTGAAGACTCCTTGCCACCTGCCTGTTTACCTCGATAGAGACTTTCCTTTGGTTTATTTTCTAGGATTGATTCCAAATAAACATTATCCAACTCTAAGACACTGAAACTACTGTCCGTTCCCAGGTAAACACAGTAATCCAGAAGTTCTGCATTCTGCAAAGCCAGTAACCAAGAAAGAATCAACAGAAACTTTTACAGACCTTCATCTTAATCCAGAAGATTTTTTATTTTGACATGCACGCCATCATTACAACAATGTTATGAAACATGACTAGATCCATCTTAATAATTAAGGATGTTAAACTTCAAAAATCTTCAGCATAACAAACCACTAATGCTTTTCTCATGTTTGGAGAACATTACAGCACAAACACAGACAATAAATATAATGTACGATTAAATCAAACTCAAACAAAAATAAAAGAATCTGCTTCTTTTTTAAGAAAACATAAAAACTACCTGAATCGAAATATTTTTGAACCTCAAATGTTTTCCTTTGCCTATGAAAATCAGAGGTTGACTAGGGGATCCATTCAAATCTGATGTTTTCTCCATCTGCAGCCGCAGCACATTACCTTTTCCATCATAAATATAGTTTTTAACTAATGAACAGTCAGCAACAAGAGGTCTTTTAGGGGAAAGAACAAATTCTTGCTCCATTTGTATGAATTCTGGCTCATCAAGGTAACGGCCACCTTCGAAACTAAGGAGATCTTCATCAAAATCATCTGACTCAGATGTTACACTGTGAGGAGATGGGACAAAAAACTCAGTAATAGCAAGAAGAAAATCAACAGCAACTAGCAATTTTGGCTGCTGAACACGCAGAGAAACCATCTGGCTGGTTGCACTAAGTTTTGCATCCATCACAAGCATAGTTTGGGGAGAGGATCCAATATCAGTTCTGAAATTATCATCGTTTCCATAAGAATAGTTTTCTAAGGAATATTCACTTTCATCAGCTTTTCCTATCATATGTTGCAGAGCAGGCTCTGTTCCTTCACGATCATCCTTCACTATTAAGGATCTGAGAGATGCCATAACAAATGACTCCTGTTGAGAATTCGTTTTATATGCAACCCAGAATCCAGCAACCTGCAAAATTTGAATATATGATATGTTAAATCAATACAACGACCAAGCCTCACAAATCAATTGAGAATTTTCAATTTAACTTAAAATATGCCTGTAACGCATTCCATTACTTTTCCATACTGGTAGCACATATCTAACCCACCAAAATGTTTGCTTTTCAAGAATTTGATGGAAGTGGGAGAAATAACGAAAAACAACTTCATCCTCTAAGAAACAAAAGTTAGTAAGAATAACCAATTACTTGAGCAGTGGCAAGTGCTTGATCTCTTGTACTACCCTTGAATAAGCTAAGTTCAACCAAAGAAATATCTGCTGTTACAATCAGAGTAATCCATGGTCCACCATCTGGAGTCTGACTGGAAGAAGATATTTCCATTTCTTGATTCTCAGTATGCCTTATCTCCACCTCTTTTTCCTCAATTTCTTCATCTGAACTCCCCTGGGCATTCAACAACGAAACAGGAGGTAGTACATTTGCTTCCTCTGCCAAGTTGCTCACTGCACATTCTGTGATGACTTGATATTCTTTGTCAGACAGATCTGCTTTCAATTCCTCTATCTGCAGAACAACAAAAGCAGAGAAAGATTATCCAAATGGCTAACTTCAAAGCCAAAAAATTAAGACTCACCTTTATAAATGCATCTACTTCTGGAACTTGATGCCATAGGTCTCGAAGAGATCTTGTAACCCGGAGTGACAATCCACTAGCTTTTTTGATTAAGCCTTCCCCAGCCTCACCATTTATTCCTATGGACAAATGAATGTCCTCTACCTGAAGTTCACAATAATTGTTGCATCAGGGATACAGAGTAAGTTACCTCTATAAGGCAATCATAAGCTAAAATATTGCCTCACATGCAACTCTGTGGTATCCAAACGGACAGCTCCAGGATTATCTTGCCCTCCCCCAATCCACTTTATTGAGTTAATGATTTTGATGTGAAGCACATCTAGTTCCAAGAAACTGCAACATAAAAGCAATATATATTCACCAAAAAAGTGCCATGTCATTGGAACAGTACAGTTATATGGAATGCATGCTGTAGAAGATATATTTGAATAAGAAATATCTAAGCAACAACAAGGATTGGAAGGAATATATTTCAGGTATTAACGACAAATATGGAAACAGAACTGCATAAAAGTGAATACGCATATTACTGTGGTTGTTGAGAAAGCAGGCGTACTCTTTACTCTTCGTTTCGCGAGGCATAATAAGTATTGGTTTGGTCAAAGAAAGATCCAGCTTAATGGCTGGTGAGCCTTCTACTTCTGACTGAGTGAAGAGTTTCTCCACATCTGTGACTTTGTTATCGATTTTCACAACATATCCAGGATCCTGAGGAGTTAAGCCCATGAAATAACTTGAGATCTGCACGTGATAAACCCAATAAATCAATTTGGTGCTCTATAACTGCATATTCATTCTATAGTTCAAAATAATTTTTGTGCAACCTCCTTAATGAATCTATTAAGATATATAAAACGAATTTCCGAAAGCTTTCCATTCAGACTGTACTCATATCCTTCATAGTCTGTGTCATCTTTGTTGAATGAAGAGAACTCGAGCTGCATACAAGAAATCACAAACTGAATATACGAGGGAAATACAAGCATTGATTTAAAAAATTAGCAAAAGAAATAAAACAGGGCATGCAGCATACAAGAATAGCAAATTTCCATTTGCTATGATTGGAAACCAGCAAGTGCAATCAGAAAATCCCGCTTTTAAACCGCCGTTCAGAACCTCACCTTTGAACTATAAGTGTAGATTGACAAAGATTAAACTCCATAAATGGAAGAACTTGGAAGACAACAATAAACCTTAACATTAACTAGATTGATGTGAGATTTATTGAACAGGTCACTATTCCACTATACCAAAGATTTCATGAACATATTTGAGTGCATTGTGCAATCATCTTTATCTCAAAATATTCCATATTTTCTTCTCACTTTCATTAAACTTTCATCTCCTGAATAGTATTCTTCTTTTATCAGCTCTCTTCTATTGTTTTCTTGTTTTCCATCAAAGGTTCATGATATTAGGGTGTAAGAGCTGTTCTCTTTATACACAGCAGGAAGAGTGAGCATATGGTGTCCCCCCCCCCCCCCCCCCCCCCCCAAAAAAAAAAAAATCTAGAACTGCTCTTTTTCAAAATTCATCTCTCTATATTATTCGCATGCGCTACTCACTCTATGTGACGTAGTAGCTCTTTGAGACTTCTTAATTCTCCTTGGGCTTTTTATTTTTAATTTTTTTACTGCAAGTTTTATTTTCCTGTGAAACAACTTAAATAGTTCAAATGATTCGAATCCAGTTTTTAAACCACAGTTTAAAACCTCGCCTTTCTCCTATGAATGCAGATTGACAAAGACTACTTCGCAATTCAAGAACTACTGCATTGATGTGAGTTTTATAATTTATTGAACAGATCACTATTCCATTATACCAGAGATTTCATGAGCAGTTTTAATTTATTTTTAATTTTTTTACTGCAAGTTTTATTTTCCTGTGAAACAACTTAAATAGTTCAAATGATTCGAATCCAGTTTTTAAACCACAGTTTAAAACCTCGCCTTTCTCCTATGAATGCAGATTGACAAAGATTACTTTGCAATTCAAGAACTACTGCATTGATGCGAGTTTTATTGAACCAGAGACAGATCACTATTCCATTATACCAGAGATTTCATGAGCATATTCGCATGCACTATGCAATCATCTTTATTTCAACATATTCAATATTTTCTTCTTCCTTTTCATCCAATACTCATTTCCTCAATAGTATTCTTCTTTCATCAGCTCTCTTCTAATGTTTTCTTGTTTTCACATCCAAGGTTCATAGTACTGTTCTCTTTATACACGGGGGGGTGAATGAGCATATGGTTATTTTTCTTCAACTCTAGAACCTCTCTTTTTCATTCATCTCTTTATTTATCTAGATGCACAATGCACTCTACATGGCATAGTAGCTCCTTGAAATTTTTTCCCTTGTCCTGAAGCTTCGACCACACCACGCCAATCTCACAAGATGCCCACTAGGTGTATGTGTTTTTATTCAAAGAGCCCGATACCTATTTCTAGTCAACATAGTATCTTTTAATTTAGGTGATTTTTTTTTTTTGAAACCTTGTCACTTGGTAACATGTGACATGGGACACCTGATAATTAGCAAATCTTCACCTGTTGTATAGAAAGGTGGCATCTGTTATGGACAATAACCACAATGACTGATGTGATAATCTAATAATCATACACATACAAAAACAAATATACAGAACATCAGAACATGTACATAAACATACTTGCATAAAGGATAGATCATACATTCAATAATCGGCGAAAAGCAGAAGCATCGAATTTGTAGAGCCTTACATAAATAACATATATGACTTTTAATGAAACATGTACGTAGTATTCTTATGTATTAATAAGGTATTACTAGAATAGAAAACAACAGTGCGGACTTACTCGCTGCGCGCATGCCTCCAGGGCCCCCCTTTTCTCCACTGAGCTACCTCGACCCACTCTCCCCCCTCCTCGCAGCACTACCCCTTCAGCACACCCTCCCCCTGCCCGTCCCCTGCCCTTCTCGCTGCCCGACCCCCCCTTCCTCCCCCCGGCTGCCCCCCCCTTGGCTTCCTCCCACCCCCTCTTCCGCCTCTCTTCGTAGGCCTCCCCCCCTTTCCCTACTTTGCCCTCTCCTCCCCCCCTCCCCACTCTCTCTTTCGCCCTCTCTCCCCTCCCCTCCGTCTATCCCCGTCTGGGTGGTCGGCCCCCCTCTCCCTCCTCCCTTGAGTGCATCAGACACGGATGGACACGGAACCCGCCCCTAATAGGGACTCGCATGAAGCCCCCTGGCCTGACTTCACTCTATCGCCCATCCGACTCTCCCTTACCGATGAGGGTAGAGAGAGCTTGGCCATTGAAGTTGAAAAACTTCAAGCATCATCAATTATCTGTAAAATCATCGGATTACACCCTGGACGTGGCGAACTCAGGGACCTTCTTCGGAGCAGCTTGCTTAGCTTGCTTAGCCTGCTTAGCTTGCTTAGCCTGCTTAGCTTGCTTAGCCTGCTTAGCTTGCTTAGCCTGCTTAGCTTGCTTAGCTTGCTTAGCCTGCTTAGCTTGCTTAGCCTGCTTAGCTTGCTGAGGTTGGCAAGCTTGTTGATATCCAGACCCACGGTGACAGCTTCTATCAAGTTGAGCTTACGTCTCCAAAGGCAGCTACCCATATGATCCCGCTATCGCCTATTATTGTTCGGCTGGTGGTGCCTACATCTTCCCTTGGACACATGGATTTGATCCCTCGACAACCTCATCCTCAGCTTACATTCCTAGCAAAGCGTGCAGGTTTCTGTGACGGCTTCTCGGGCCTTCAAAGTATCTCCCCTTGCTGCCACAAATTGGCGGGTTTCTTGGCACATGTTGGCAGCAACCTGGCGTCAGTAGCGATTTGGTCAACTATCCCGGCCGGTGGCCCAAGAGAAGTTTGTTCCCACGGAGAACCATTTCAGCGCTCTCTAGAAGGACTGTCATGTGGCCCCAAAAGTGGTTCCGGTGCAGGGAACTGTTGATGCCCCTACTTCGACGCCTTCTTCGGGGGCTTCTAACTCGGTCCCTGTACCTCCGGTGTGCTCGCCTTGGCCATCCACCTCACTGCAGCCTCTTTAGAAGCTAGGTACTTCTCCTCCTGACCCTCGATGATCCCTTGAGAGTGACTTTCTGGTGACTCGGGAGGTCCATGAGGGTCATTCTCCCTCGCGCCCCCGTTTCTCGATGGGTATGTTGCCCTTGACTTCTATCCCACCGGGTTCGATGAGCTTTGACTACCATTTGTGGGGGAAGAGCTTTGGCTATGAGTTCTCGAGGTTCTTCAACGTGAAGGACTTTCTTGCTACTCCCAATCGGGTCCATGCAGTGGCTACTCTGTCTCGAGGCCAGACTCCATTGAAGTCTGTTGTTGTCATGGACAAAGGAAACCATCCTGAACCTCAGATTCCATGTGACTTTTCATATCTCTTGATTGGCTCAGAGTTTTAGAGAAACTAATGATTCCATTGCCTCCAGAACATGCCAAAACCCTAAGATTGACGGTCTATTTGCCCAATTCTCACACCCGGAGATCTTGTTTCGAAGTGATGGCATCATCAATTTGTAACCCCCATTGATGAACCACCCTTGAAAACCTATATAAGGAAGGATTGACCACATATATACTCAGTCTTGTCAATACCAATCTTGGGAGCTCAAGGAATCGTGATCACCAAGTACTCTCCAAGTTCCAGTTCAAGTTCTAGTCTTGTCCTTCGTTCTAGTTTTGTCCAGTCTTGTATTCTAGACATTTTGTCTTGTCCTATTGTAATCTCGTCGTACGATATCTTGTCAGGTTATTTCTTGTATCTAGTTCATCTCCTTTGTGGGGGAAGAGCTTTGGCTATGAGTTCTCGAGGTTCTTCAACGTGCAGGACTTTCTTGCTACTCCCAATCGGGTCCATGCAGTGGCTACTCTGTCTCGAGGCCAGACTCCACTGAAGTCTGTTGTTGTCATGGACAAAGGAAACCATCCAGAACCTCAGATTCCATGTGACTTTTCATATCTCTTGATTGGCTCAGAGTTTTAGAGAAACTAATGATTCCATTGCCTCCAGAACATGCCAAAACCCTAAGATTGACGGTCTTTTTGCCCAATTCTCACACCCGGAGATCTTGTTTCGAAGTGATGGCATCATCAATTTGTAACCGCCATTGATGAACCACCCTTGAAAACCTATATAAGGAAGGATTGACCACATATATACTCAGTCTTGTCAATACCAATCTTGGGAGCTCAAGGAATCGTGATCACCAAGTACTCTCCAAGTTCCAGTTCAAGTTCTAGTCTTGTCCTTCGTTCTAGTTTTGTCCAATCTTGTATTCTAGACATTTTGTCTTGTCCTATTGTAATCTCGTCGTACGATATCTTGTCAGGTTATTTCTTGTATCTAGTTCATCTCCTTGAAGGGAGTTCTTGTAATCCAAATATCTTGTTTCATACCTACGGTCCCAACTTGTGGGATCTCCTATATCATTTCTAGTCTAGCTATCCATACCTATCGGTCCCGAGTTGTGGGAGGTCTTGTATCTATTACGTATTCTCATATTATTTTCCCTTGTAATCACAGGTGTAATTCTGAAATCTTGTCTGGTCTAGTCAGAGGGCACAATCTAGTGCTCCCGTGACATTTTGGCAAGACTACCTTCATCAAGACAAGGCACCAAGGAGATTATTTGTGAAGAAATATTTTCTACACTTAAAATTCTTCAACAAGTCCAAGAGATACAAGAAAACCAACAAAGGATTCCGCTGCAAAATATTTAAGATGTAATCACTCAACTTCAAAGGCAAATTCAAGAGCTCCAGATCATTGTAAATCAATCTTTTTCAAGTATCCCCATGACAAATAATAGGAAGAAAAGCCCAAAAGTGAGCATGCCGAAGAAATTTGATGGGACAATATCAAAGTTTCAAGGATTTTTGCAACAAGTGAAACTATTCATAAGGATGCAACCAGACAGCTACCCAGATGACGCTTCTCAAGTAGGACTCATAGGAACTCTATTATGTGGCCCTTCTCTTTCATGGTTTGCACCTATCCTTGAGAAGGATATGGATATTTTGCATGATTTCAAGGCCTTTGTTCAAGAGTTCACATCTTCATTTGGAGATACCAATTGTTCACGTGTTGCCAAAACAAAGCTAAGCTACATCAAGGAAACATGTCTGTGTCTACATATGCATCAGAATTCAAACAAATCAATTGTGATGTCACATGGCACAAGGATTATTTATCAACCAATTTCGATGGGGCTGCCCAAGGTAAACTCTTTTCATGAATCAACCAATTGAGTGTGATAAGAGGTTGTTCAAGAGAAAGCAAGAGAAGAAAACTTCTATTGTACAGATACACACGTACATACACACATAGATCCTCACTCTTCTATGTACCCTCCTTCTCTATCAGTCTCCACAAGAGATCCCTGGTACTCAAATTCCTTTCTTTAGATAAGCCACCTTTTGCCAGGCGGTTACTCCACTATACCTCCATTACTATTCTGACTCTTCACTTTTTTGGTACTCTGTCAAGTCCGATATTCTGCCAAGTCCTGTATTCTTGTCTCCACTCTCTTTTCTACCCCTTTTGGTGGGTCCCCAACTTGTATTGGCTCGTTGTCCACTTACTCCGCTCCTAATAATTTAGTCTTCAAGAATCATTGTAGTCTTACCTTGGACGAATTTGGCTTTCGGATGAATTTGAGAAATCGGACCAATTCTAGGAAAATTAGTCTATGAAACCAATATCGATGAAGTTGGTCTCTTCTGCCAATGAGATCAATTTTGGAGAAATTGATCTCCTTTCTACCTTAGACCAATTCTCACCTCGACTTACACCAATGAGACCAATTTTGGAGAAATTGGACTCCCTTTCTCGATTAGACCAATTCTGGGAAAATTGGTCTCTTCTCTGCAATTAGACTCAACTTAGATTGAGAATAAAGGAATGCTTCATGTACCAAAAAAATTTGTAGGGCCTTAATTTAGGCTATATAGAGGTTGCCCGCCACTACCTCACTCTCCGTGCATTGTATGATGCTGTGTAATGCTCCTACTTTTTTTTTAAATGACATAAGAGACTTTATTAAGTGAAGAACATGTACATGCATGATGCACCTACAACGACGACATAATTATAAGACAGGGATGATGTCTTCCTTGGAATATTGTGCTTCTCGTCTTTGGAGGCAAACGCATAATTGGAGCCGAAGTGGTTAATGTGGCAAAGTGAAGAACGAATTTAGATCCCTTTTTTTTTTTTTCTTTTTTTGTGGGGGGGGGGGGGGGGGGGGTTCTCCTCGGCAATTTTTTTGTGGTGGTATGACGAGCGTAGTGGAATATTGGGGCGAGTAAGGAGGGATATTGGATATCTGGATGTGGTTAACGTGGTGGCTAACCAGGTTCTCCACGTTATGATGTGGTATGCCACCTCCTATTGGATCTTTTTGAGTTCCTGTATGGGCCAGATTCAGCAGAGAATGGCAGCCATGCTCGGGCTAAAGCTTAAGGTTGCTTGGCAAGTCATCACCCTTCCCCTGAAGTGTGGTGGCCTCGGGATCATTGGCATTGCCTATCAGAACACAGCCTTGCTGGGCAAGTTTATTATTCGTGGTATGCTTCTTGGCTTTGAGCCTTGGAAGGGTTTTCTTCATCAGAGGCTAGACCTCTTTGCCCTTGACACTGGTGGGCCTTGGCAACCTAAGATCATATGGATTTTCCTGAGATGAGGCGTATGGGCTTTTTGCCGTGCAGTAAGGACCGGTTTGCTTGGTCTTGGGCAGTGTGGTTGATTGGATCAGCCTTCGAAGTCTCCCCGAGGTGCAGTAGGACAGATGTATGGGGATGCGGATTAGGGATGTTGAGGCCAAGATTCCGAGGGATTAGGGGACTCAGGCTGGTCCCTACCACAGGGAACTTGGTTGGGGGGCCTTCAATCGAACGGAGGTCCTTATTGCTGCTCAGGGCATCTCTCAAGATGGGACTCTTTTCTTTGAGATTGGCGAGGAGATGCGGATGATCAGCTTGACGATGGAGCCTACGAAAGCACCTTTCAGCAGATTTGGGTGGTTGGCAAGCCTGGTCGGGATTGGCATACCTAACCCGGCAGACATTAAGACCCTAGGCTTGGCCATTATCTTCTCTTCTTTGGGACCCAAGGGAGTGGCAATGGCACGATCCTTTCTCCTCGTCAGAGGCCCGCACTATTCCTTTCTTTGAGTACTTTGCTCGGTGGGGGTAGCAGATCATTCAGTCGCATCATCCGATAACTCCTACGGCCGAGTCCCGGTCGTGCGGAGGGCTCACGGAGGAGTTTCTTCTATCCTTTTGGAAGCAGATTTGAGGCGCTCATGAGTCTCGTCAAGTTGTCCTCTTTCACTGTTTGATTGCCCACAGGAACATTGTTGTTGGCACCTTGCTGAGCTTTAGGGGCTGGCCTCCAAACTGTACGGGTTGTGGCTATCACTTGGAATCCCAGCGGCACTGTCTTTGGGACTGCTGGTTAATGCAGCAGATTTGGAAGTGGATCTTAAGACTTCTTAGCGGGTGGGGCCCCATACCATCAGTTGGGGTGCAGCTGCTTGGGGCTCCTTACTAAGCCAGCCCTCAGCTATGAACATGAGGCTGGCAGTACGATAATTTTGATCCAGAATGAGCGGATTGGCACCACTCAAGATCTTCGCATCTCTCCTTGGAATGGTGTGGATGACCCCTAGTGGAAGCTGATCAGCAGCCTTACCATGTGGTTTATTCAGCGGGCAAGATGCCGGTGCATATTCGAGCGGCATAAGATTCTTGCGACCAAGACTGTTGGAGAATTTTGGCTGGGCAGCTTGAACGTCTTCAGCGAGATTCTGATGGCACGACTCGCCGATGGCAGGCCTTTCTTAAGCTCTGGAAGAAAGGCCCCTTCTATACCCTTCAAACTTCATGGCAATACTATCTATTGGAGCTACCTGCCGCCTACCTGGCTTTTCTCCCGTCCCCACATTTCCTCCTCTAGGAGCTAGATTTGTTGCGGTTTTGGGTGGGGGTGTGGGGTGATTTGTCCCCACTGTATAGATTTCATATTTCCCTGTTGGGATTGTAGCCCTTTGGGCGTCTTCATTAGCTAATGAAAGGATCTTTTTGGGGGGGGGAAAAAGATATTACTCGAATAAAATAAACATAAAATAAGTAAAGATTATTAAAAATAAATTAAAAATAAAAAAACAGTAAATATAAGAAAAATAAAAAACAATTATCATAAAAATAAGTAAAAAACAAAAGTAAGCATAAAATACACAGAAAATTGAAAAACAAGTAGAATAAAATAATTGGCATATCCTTCCTAGTGAATATTTTCAACACATTAAATCAGATAACTACACATGAAAAAAAATAACATGAAAGACCTAAACAAACACATGACAAACACAAATAACAAATAACAGACACACAAGAAACACGCAAATATCCTACAACAAGTGGGTTACCTAGTCCTACTCAATTTTTTTTAACTGCATCATATGTAAGAGATTTTCCTCTTTTGTTCTCAACTCAATTCATTATATGTAATCAAAACTCTGTTTTTACAAATCGATCTATCATTTCTTACATATATGTCTGCTGCCATGTTATGTTTCAACAACCTCACTTAGTGATACACTGCATAGCGTTTAAGGTATGAAGCCTCACTTAGTGAAGCTTCCCTGTACCATAAGCAACCCTAAAGAGCATGCCAATATAGGCAGACTTTCCTTTGACTTTGGGATGTCAGTCTTTCAACAGCTGGAGTTATCAGATAGTGAGACTGATCGACTTTTTTTTCTTTTTTTTTTTTTTTGGTTTTTGTTTGGGGGGGGGGGGGGGGTGTGTGTGTGCGTTTTCAAAGAGAGAAAAAAGAATGTGGAACTCTCAATGCTCAAGGAAAGAGACTTGAGAGTCAAGGAAAAAACATGGAACATTTGGTTCTTCTGAGATAAATTATCGGAAACAATCACCTCAATGAAAGAGGAACTCCCTGGGCTTCTGGTATCACAAATAAAACTGTAAGGATGATCAGCTTGCACACTGCCATCTGATATCCTCAAATTTCCAAGAGACGCAAATATAGAGAAAGACAACGGAAAGACCTGTAAAGATTTCATAGGCATCAATCATGACATGGGATACAAACAAGCTAAAGAGTTTTTTAAAAGAAAGTGGAATCAATACCTTGATTTTGCAGCTTAAATCATTTTGAGCAAGAGTTGCAATCTGTTCCCCTGCTTCATTATTCAAATTGACCACAGCCTTTTGCATGACTAATACAAGTGAAAACATAGTTCTCTCTTTCCCAGAACCAAGCAGGCCTTTGACGACCGAATCTTTTCTGTCAAAGGCAACCTTCATCTCTCCTCCATCACTTCTCTCATCACCAGAAGAATTGTTCTGGGGACTGGAACCAATTTCTTCAGTGATTGCATTTGCAAAATCAAGCATCGCCATAATTGTAGGGCGGACACAAAAGAAAGACAAAGTTGCCAGTGAAACAGTGATCTGCATGATTTTGATATGAATGAGAAAAAATGCAGTAAGTATTGATTTGAGGAGAAGAATATGTGCAAAGAGTGCCAAACCTGTTTGTCCACATTAGAATAATATGGAGAATCCAAAGCAAAGAGGACTACTTCTGCTTTCACAAATTTGTCTTGCTCAGTGTACTTGGGAACATCCTCTTGTGCTAAACACTTCAGATTTGGCAGTAGTCCTGGTATCCTCTTAAAATTTGGTGGGTCTTTTGTGTGTGGATTATCCATTAAATCAATGTCCTCTGCATCGTAATAGTCAGACCCCTTACTTGAAGAATGTCTGTTCAATCTAGCAACTCTCTCTTCCTCCTCGCCCAAAAAATCTTTGGTGTCAAAGAACTTTTCTCTACTCTTTTTTACGCCCCTTTTGCTCCTATTATTGGCCTGTCTCGCATACATTGATCCTGAAGTCCCTTTATTCTCGGATTTTTCTGACACTTCAAGGCCAGAACAAGCCAAATACCGGACATCACAGTTTTCACTTGCAGAAAATTTATCCTGGATTTCCAAGGCTTGAAGCGCAGCACCAACTAACATATCATATTCACCCATGACAAATTCAACCTACATCAAAAGCTTCGACCAAGTCACTGACCAATCAAGATCGTATGCAAAAAGATCTTACAACTCTCTCTACAAAATATTGGCCCCTACTCTGCTGCCTAGAGCTCGAAGCTCCAGTAATGGAATCTCCTCCCCTAAAAGCACCTGCTCCCTTGTTTTTTTTCTCCCCTGCCCAAGAGAACAAAGCAATGATGTGTTCTTCAAAAGTTCAATGTTAGATGCAGAATAATCCTTCGTGCAAAGTTATCTCACCATTATGGCACCACTACTAATCACAACTTTTAGTTCATCTAAAGCTCCAATCAAGAAGAACTTCTCTTTTTCTATGACCTTTGAGGTATCTTTCTCATTAGGTACAAATTTCTCCCTCTGCTCTGCTGTTGAGTCCATAATCTCACTCACTGTTGCAGGGACCTGTCAAGTAAGACCAAATTTTCATTATTTTCCAGAGTCATTTTTTATTTCAGTTTACCTTTTTCGTTATTTTAGTGATGATCGGATACATACACAATTCTTTAGAAATTGTCTCTTGGGCCAACTTAGGCCTTATGTAAGCATTGAAATTACTACGTATTTCCTTCCTCTCTTTACCTCACTAAGTTTCTTTTTTTTTTTTTTCTAATTAGTGTTTCTAGATCAGACATGGTATTAGATTCACCCCTTACTTCGGTCTCATAGATGATTTTAGCCTTCTAGCAGGCGTAAATATAACATTTCATTTCTCATTTCTAGCCCCTCCCCACAAAAAATAGTAAGAATAATTAAAATAAGCAAGAATAAGAAAAATACTCCCCCACTTCCTCCTCTTCAATTTATTGATCCTCTAATAAGTTTACCTAGCACAGACCCACACTCCCCAGCCTTTGACTTGATGTTCAGTAGCTTCCTTGTAATACTAGAGCACCACAGTTCTTAATGTTTGTTTAGCAATATAGCATTTGTCCTTATCAATGTGTTGGATCCATGATTATGTAGCCTCTGACCTCCTAGGTTAATTTGGTCATTTCAAAAAACCTTTCATTTCTTTTCCTGTCCGAGAATCGCTGACATGATGATTTGTGCAGAGAGACAAGAGCCATGCCATAACAGGATTTCTCTTAAGGAGTCACTACACAAAGACAGTCTCCTGTACTCCCAATATTTAATGCAAAAGGAAAAGTGCCATTGTTCAAATGGAGCATGCCTTCCTTGGGTCAGGACTCACAGTAGACACTGAGACATAGCAACTTTCCACAAGCCCTCAACTGCTATAGCCATCACTTCTAGAGTAGTGTGGAGTGAATCTGCAGCAACTTAACATAAGGTCTTGGGGCAGCCATAGCCATCTCTGCACATATGTACTTTCTTTACCTCAGAGACAATAACGAGGGTCCTTGATAGTAGGAGGACATGCACAGCATAAGATGATCATGTGCTAGGGCCAGAATGTTTTAGACATGCTTATTGAACTTATAAGAGATATGCTCAATCATGCTAGTATCTATGTGCAAGGGTCCACCACAGTTTACCTACTATCATGCCTATATCTTGAAGGCAATGAATCCTATAAAGCCTGGGGATTCATATTATGATTGGACTTGCATTCGCATGGTTCTATAGGTCCACTCTTGAGCAGTATTATATAATGAGGATTGTCATGAAGCAGCAAAAGAGCAACTCACATTTAACATTACTCCTTGGAACCCAGTATTTTAATGGTATAGAGGATTGAACATAAATGATAGAAGAATGGAGGCTTGTCATGAAGCAGCAATATAACAACTTACCTTGAACTTTAATCCTTGGCCAAAATTTTACTGGTTTAAAGGATTAGAATGTGTAGGTTCAAGTCTACACAAATACTTGGTTTCGTTACATAATGAAAGAAGGCAATTGTGCTTACTGAAGAACGATATACAACGGCCTGAAGACGTTGCTGCCATAATTCTCTCAGTTCTTCGTTGTCAAAGCGCAATAATAATGTATTTGCAGACTCTGCAACCTTTCATACAAATCCCAATTATGAGATCATTAATTCACTGTCAGGAATCAGCTATATACCTTCAGACCAACCTTGTTATTGAGCTGACCAGCATCACACACTGCAAGGACATTTGACACCCCCCCGATAAACTCTGGGGGGATCACAAACACTTGCTTGCTATTGAAGCTGGCTCATAAACAGAATATTATTTTAGTTTCCCCAAAGACAGTGAATCTCACCACAGCACAAAAACAAAAAGAGAGCTGAGAAGAGTGACCCACCCAACTCGTCTTTTAACTGTATTTGCTAATGGTGTGTCTAATATATACAAAAAGGGACCAGCTAATGCAGCATAGCTACGATGCCACACAGCCTCTCTGTTGCCAATACCCTGCCATACAGACTTATATTCAGAATACGTTATGACAAACTTTCTTAAACCTCTCAATGTAACATTCATGCATACCTTCCATTCTAAAACAGAGACTTCCCCTTCAAAATCTGCAGGGTCCCATGGCCTAAATGCATTCTCCTCCTTTGGCCTATGTGACTGGAACGTATTAATTACTTGCATAAGTCTATGATAGCGGGCAGGAGAAAAATGGAATCCAAGAGATGGCAAATGCACAGCTGCTCTGGTAGAAGGGTAAGCAGGATGTGGAATGCATATCTGTACAATAACAAGTTAAGCTGATGGACATAAACAAAATCAGTCAAGATAAGCTATAGAAAAGCTCGCCACCTGTTGTAGTACCACAGTCATGCCACATTTATCAAGGAGAGAGAGGAATGACTTTATAGTCTTAATATTGAGCTTTCCGGGACTACCATCACAAATATCATAGTGCTTTCTCCAAATAAACTCTCCATCTAAGAGAAATATTTGCACATCAGTCAAAGCAAGCTTGAAATGCATATACAAGTCTTGTTCTTCTTGTGACTCTGTTTCCCTAGGTTCCTGCAGTGATCACAAATATGAACAAATGTCAGAGAGCACAAGGACCAGCAGTAGTTCAGAATCATGATATGTGGCATACCTCTGTTTGCAATGTAAAATGGCCAAGATCAAGTAGGAGTTTGGTTTGCTGATTACCATCTGGATAGAACTCAGATGGTATAATCACTTTTGGGGCAGCAATATCAAGGTACAATGTAAAACTGCAATAACAACTGTATGCTAAATAGGCATTCATTGCCATCACTGTAAACCAAAATAACTTTATCTTCATATTCACCAACTCGTTACTTATATTGTACTAACTGTGACACAGAAGCAGCCTGGATCATTTTTGGAATTTTCGGATTCAACAACTCAGGTCAAACTTGGACCACTTTATGTGCTGGACCCAACTCTAGACAACTTTATAGCATGGATCACCTGGACAAGTGTCAACGGCACAAGGACTGGACCTGATCAGCCTGACCTGAATGAGGATGAGACCAGTGACCAGGCGAAGGACAGATCAGTGACCAAGTTATCCAGAACCAAGGGAAAGGAGAATCTAGATTTGGAGATGTACAAAAGACAATCTTTGAAAGACACTGCAACTTCAGACTCCTCTACCTTCTAGGTCTTCTTGATTTCTATTGTGCAGGCAGCCACCTCCAGAGGACTGGGGTCCCATAGCACCAACCCCCCACCAGAAGGGGTGATGAGGCTCTGCCATGTGAGGCCAAGAGCTGATTCCTGACAAATACCAAGAATGACAAATGAGAGGCCTCGAGTCCTATTTATAGAAGTCAAGTAAAATGACCTAGTTCACACTGAACTGGCTGGCCCAATACACATTGGACAATAACTATAGATGTCCATCTAAATGTCCTCGAAGTAACACTTTCCCCCCTTATTTTTCAATTGCTATCCTCAGCAATCTTCTCAATGATACAACAAAGAAAATGGCTCTTCAACAATCTGTCTCCCCAAGTCGCTGCAGACTCAAGCCAGTGCTCCCATTTTATCAGAAACTTAGGATAGGAAGTCCTCTAGGACTTCTTCCCCCTCTAGTCAAAAACATCTGGCTCTAGTGGAATGTATCAAGCGGTATCCTCCAAAGTAGGGATCTCCTCTGAAGACATCACCATGTCATCCTCCCAAGTCCCTCTTTAAGAGACTAAAGTGGAACACAAGATGGATAGTGATTCCTCGAGGAAGGTCAAACTCGTAGGATACACCAGTAACCTTCCTTATGTCTGAAACGGACCACAATATCGGGGAGATAACTTTGTGCTTAACGAGCCAATTCATATCGTCCCAAAATCTCCCAAAACACAAACGTACACCCCCATGCCAACATGGATGGTCACGAGGTCTACAGTGTTGGTTAGCATAGAAGACAGCTCTATCATGGGCTCCCTTTATGTTTTCCCTAACGGTCTTCAACATTTCCTACATATCTTGCAAGAAGTAGGTTATAGACTCAATTTGCACACTTGTAAGTCCAATAGCAATCGATAGCCTCGACTCACAACCATACATTAGCATAAACAAGATATACCCAATAGTCAAATACTTTGTATTGTTATGAATGAGTTCAATCTAGGGAAGATAATGCCCCCAATAAACTGTCATCACGAGGCAGAGGTGGATCTCAAATGTCTGAAAGACACACTTCCAAAAATTGCTAGTGAACTTCGTGTCACAATCACTAACAATTCCGTCGAGCAATTCAAAGTCTATACATATGCTCCATGAAGAGTTGAGCTAACTCATGGTTCTTCACATTGGAACACGTCGATATAAACCTTGCCATTTTTGTAAGTCAGTCAACAACACCTAAATGGAATCATGAATCTTGTGTGTCCTCGACCAAACAAATTGCTCAAGATGAAAAACAAAAGAACATGATGCTACACTCCAACAAATACAGAGTGATGAAAACAACCTCGTTAGGGTGGTGAAGGCCATTATCACCGCTCAAGAACAAGGCATGCAGTTCAAGATTGGTGCCAAAAATTTCCAATTTTCTCGATTCGATGGGCGAAAGGATGGCCAATTTGTTCTTTCATGGCTATCCCAATTTGATGACTTTTATTCTAACGAATCATATTCTGAAATTGAAAAAGTGAAATTTGTTACTAATTATTTGGTGGGTAAGGCCTAGTTATGGTGGAATTTTTTGGAAGATCTTGTTGATGATGTTGAGTAAGGCACCAAGGAAATAGTCCTCGCACCATGGCTCATGCAAGACCCCATACTCTTGGCTAGAGCATTGGAGTACATAAGATCATTCTCTAATACCCTTGCATGGGCCAACAAAGACTTTGATATGGATCATGGCTCAAGTCGCACAATAAAGGAGAAGGGCATTGAACATTCACTTCAATCCTCCAAGATAAGCTATAGATCCCATCTTTTGCTTTTGTTCATGTTTTCAACTTGGAATTTTGTTTTATTGTAGTTATTTTTTAGTTGTTTTTCCTTAGTCTTTGAGCAAATTTTTGATATTCTAGTAATAATTTGTAATCTTTCCTCCTCATACTACTCACTTTGTTGAAGCCAATGTTGGCCATCTTTGCAAGTTTCTTACTCGAACTCAGCCTATAATTGGTCCCTCATCAAGAGAATTTCCTATACTAGAAGAACATGGGCCAATGGCCGCATGCACAAGAAATGGGGTTTTAGAGGGGGGGAAGGGACGGACGGAGGGGTCTCAAGACTTCTCCTACACACTCCTGTCTTCTTTATGGGTTTGAAAGAAGATCCGTCGGTGATCGTATGCAACAAATAATAATAATAATAATAATAATAATAACAACAACAACAACAATAATAACAATAATAATAATAATAACATTATTATTATTATTATTATTATTATTATTATTATTATTATTATTATTATTATTATTATTATTATTAATGATAATATTTTTTAGACTTCTTGGGGACGCTCCAAGGTTTCTTGTTCCTCCTCCCCATAGGCTCTCAGTCCAAGGTCTTTTGCGAAAGCGTCCTGTGGCACTTCCCTTCTCACCTTGGGATGCCTATCTGTCCTTTCTCTTCTTCCCTCACATATATACCAGAATGAATCCAGGCATACCCCAAATTCACCCTCAAATGAAAGTGCAACTATAAGCTCATGGTAGTCAATCACAAGACTATATAGCATATCAGCCCCATTATGAATAGTATCGACTCGATACTATGACATCCCCTAACAGCCCAATAGTGGGTATAGAACTCAGAATGAATACATGCTCACACACGCACCCCACAACCCACACACACCACGAGCATGAACTCACAAGAAGCTCTGCGAACAGAGTTTCTATCACAAAATTCACATATATAAATTTTCGATAATGTATGCCATATATAAGGTGGGATATGACTAATCACTAAATATACCATAAAATATAGCATAGGACGTACATAACATATAGATTATTGCGATAAAATGATTTATTTTTCAAAATTCACATATATAAATTTCTTGATAATTTATGCCATATATAAGGTGGGATATGACTAGTCACTAAATATACCATAAAATATAGTATAGGACGTATATAACATAGGTTATCGAGTTTAGACTAGCCATTGTACAATTCACCATTTGCAGTGAAGCCACTAGTCAATCAATCGTCATAGAAAAGTACCCTTGGCTTTGAAGGACAAGGGTGAAACTTTTGTCCAAGTTGTGAAAGTGCATTACACGGAGAAATTGGACCTGGGAAAACCAAAATATCGCTTGTCACAAAATGATAAGGCCCAAAAAGAAAATCATACAATCAATCTCTACACTTTATAGCTTTTTATGTCTTTCTCATTGTTCATATTTTTTTTAGTGCATGTATTGGACATTTTAAACAAGACTTTAGATCATTTCTTATCCCTCCTAGGGAAAATATATTTTTGGGTATTTTCTATATTACAAAAAATGTGTGCAAAGGAAACACATTGTGAGCATGGTAATGTTGCGAAGTTGCAAACCATTCGCAATGTGTTGCGATGCAACTATGACTACTGACATCCAAGCGACATTGAAGTCTTAGGCAATCATGGTGAGTGGTGGTGATCAAGACATGCACCCTGATAGCAAAGCTATATAAAGCGTTTGATTCAAAGACAAACGCGCAATTGCTACTAAGGCACACTAGCCTCTTAGCCTCATCCTTTTGTATCTACATTTCATGGTTTTGTATCTTTCTTTGTTTTTGTCTCATCTTTGTATCTGTACTTCCCCCCCCCCCCTTTTTCTCTTATCATACTCACTTGTCACACAGCATAGTCTTCGCCATCTACATTAAATGGCATCTCACTCTCCCAAAGATCCAACAGATTTATAGGACCCATAAAATCTGATCACCACCTTTTGAAAGACTGCTATCCCATTACCACTACAAGGGGTTCAAGCCCCTCTTCATTCGTCATAGAGTGCATCTTTGACAGATACCGCATTTCTTGCCAAGATTGATAGCATCCTTGAACAAGTAAAGCACCTATAGCTCCCTTTGTAGATTCTTGTAAGTCCAATCTTACCCTTTTGGATGGCCTTCCTCGTGGGCTGCTTCAAGCATATCATTCAACCATCATCTTCGGCCAATAAAGGATCATGTTCTCTTAATTCACAGTCTAAGTGTACAAGCAGAACATTTTTTCATGCCCAAACAGTAGAGTCAGGCCCTGCAGATTACTGGGGCTATCATCAGTACAGCTGCATCTGCCTCAGATGCCTCCAGATCTCATCTTTCATGGACATAAATGTTCACGCTCCCTGAATAGTAGGTCCTCAAAAATCAGCCGGTGACGCCCCTAGAATTGAAAGCAGAATTGTCTCAATCTCCTCACTCAAAAGACACTCATCACCACAAGAATGCCACTGCCTCTCATCGCTTGAGTTAACATACTGCCACATAATCAAGTGCAACTCATGAAATCTATGTGCCATATTGCTACAGTAAGTGAAGCCCGACACTTGGCAGCACTAATCTGCCAATAAACATTGAAGACAGGTATCCTTGTGGATGTGTTCCGCAAAGGACCAAATGCAGGAGAGAGGATTCTGAAGTGTGGAACTCAAGGGCAGAGACATCAGCAGCATGTCTGATAGATGCAGCCTACATACACTGCTTTCGGCATGATATTTCCAGGCTGCTGTGAATACAGCAAATTAAAAAAATAGTGTACAAACCACCATGTTCCCACTAGAGCGGAGACTAAAATCGAACTACAAAACATGCCGTTCATTAATTAGATCCTATGATATTCTCCAATGAGAATACAGCACAACATTCTTCTTTTTGGCAAACATGATAATGTCCTATGTCTCCCATGTGAGACCTCCAAGGAAAAAACACTTCATGATTCAAGCTTGATGATGATCTTCTAAAAATTTGGTTTTCAGTTGGAGGAAGAATGCAAAAAGTTTTTTCATTTATATGCTTTTTTTTATCTCCCGACATGAATATTGTATTCAAATATAATCAAAGCATAACAATACCAAAAGTTTTGAGCTTACTGAGGCTTTTGTTTCAAAGCTTCATTCAACTGCTGTTGTGCACTGCGAGCGACTTCTCCAAAAGTGGCCTGGATATGTTTAAATCTCGTTAGTCTTGCAATTTTTTTTATTTTAAAGCACTTTTAAAAAGGAAAAGTTTCATGATCTGCATCTTCGTATACCTCGAGAGCAGCTGCTGTCTCTAGTGCAATTGTTTGGCTGACCGCGTCACTATTTTGGAAAAATTCCAGGACTTCATCAAAACTGGCTTTCTGGTACTGAATTTTCAAGAACAAGACTAATCAGATAAACTTAACAATTGACAATTAATCTCAACAAGCATATTTAGGGATTGGATTTTGCGCCAACAAAATAGCTGAAACAGCAGGAATAAACATGTAATCACATAATAGTACTGCAAATATCAAAAAAAAAAAGGGAAAGAGGGAGAATTCCCTGAAATAGATTTGGAGCATACTTTATTCCGAGAGATGGCACAAACAAATTACGAAAATCGAATTTATTCAATAAATAGAGTTTACCTATTTTACTTGTCCATCTAATTGTTACTAATAGTACAAATGTAATTATTCCATTCATGAACGAATTTGTGCAGTAGCCTGGGATATAGTACAGGGAACCCCTCAGGATGCTGGATGGAACAGTAGCAGGGACATGCACAGCCTTCATAACATGATTGATCATTGCCCTATGCAATCAATAGGGCACTTGGCCAATAAGCAAGCATATATTTTGAGTGCCAAGCACATAATGCTTGCTTTAGACTGCACAAAATCTTTAATTGCCCTTGTTGCATAAATCACAAGGTTGAAATGTACCTAGATTAATCTGAGCAAAACAAAAATTCACCCCCCGAAAAGGAAAGTGCAACAATAAGCTTATGGGGTCTGCACCCAGAGAGGCACTTCTACTCCAACTAATGTACATCCCAACAAATATGTGTTGCTATTCCACAATAGCTAATTGCTATAGATTCTGTCCCCCGAAGTACAGTCAAGGATAAAACACCAATTATCACTCATAGTGTCACAAGTCCTAATTCCTACAAAGATGTAGTAGTGCATTTACCTTATACTAACTAGAGTTGCAATGTCCTGCTGCACATAGTAAAAGGCTTCGACTAAAGCTTTGCAACAGTGACCTATAAGAAGGGGAAAAAATGCTCTAGATTTCAGCCAAGCCTTCTTGATTTCGAGCCAGCTGACATGACCACTACAGCCTAAGTGAATATGATGGAAGTTTTGACTTATCTAGATCATATGGGTATGGAGAAAGGCAGTAAGCAACTACATAGCATAGTCCCTGCGACATGATTATGATTGCAAAAAAGCTAACTGCTTGGAATATTCAAGGAATGGGGTGCATAACAAAAGGCAAATTTTTCTCCCAGTGGATTGCTAAAGGAGTTTTGACATTTGCTGTTTAGATTAGCACAAAATGCACTTAAAATAATCAAGGCTTGAAGTTGCCTTTGGATTGTCTATAGTGGCCGTTTCTGGCTGTACTATCATGTTTCATAAAAAACTGCAGCCTGGATTTGTTTACAATGATGTGTCTGGCAAGCATTCAACTTGTGTTGTTTGCTTAATTGGAGAGACACATTACGTTATTAACAGTTATGACCATAATTCTCTCTCTTTGTGGAATGTTTTGGCTAAAGTCTTCTCAAATAATCAAATAAATAGTATATATCTATTGGCAGACTTTACCCAGGGCATACGTTTACCTTGGCCCTGGTTAGCCTGTTTTTCTATTGGCCATGCAAAGAGCCTCTAAATGTGCAGGGATGTACTCAGTGCTAGCTTAATAAGGCTTAATGGTTAAGGTGTGCTGGGTTGTTACATCTGTTATAGATCCCAGATAGTAAATGGCCTTCCAATTCTTAGTATTTTGTTATTGGATTACCCTCAACCCAAAGGGGTCATGATGTCATTTGGTAGTCATGGATCGGCTCACCAAGATGGCAAGGTTTATACAGACAGTCCACAGTGAAGCACCAGGAGTTATCTCAGCTCTTCTTCTTTTGTTTTGCAAGAAGGATCTTAGAGGGATCTGATAGGGGGGGATGCAAAGTTCAATGGCTCTATAAACTACCATAAAATTCATTGCAATGTACACAAAAAATACAGCCCCTATTTCAATTCATTAGCAAAAGCGCGTCTGTCCAATGGACAAAAAAGAAGACATCGTATTCTACTATCTCAAGCACCATGTCAACACAGCCACCATCTTGGTAGCTCTCAATTTGGTCAAAACCCTCCCATATGTCATGGATGCTAGGCAATTTGTCTTGTCTTAACACAATGAGTTGCAGAAGATAAGCCAACCCATCTACTATGCCAGTTATCTACTAATAAGGGCATAAAAGAATTGTAGCATGACCAAGAGGGAAGACTTTGCACTTGTTTATGCTCTTCAAGAATTTCAGCATTACGTGTTAGAATTCCATTCAACATCATCAAAGACAATCAAGCCTTGAAATACAAATTTGAATGAGCCTCAATTCGCTAGGGTACAGAAGTGGATACTTCACTTTCAAGAAGATTCCCAACCAACTCTCAAGACTACAATACGAGGAAAATTTGCAAGGTGGAGAAAACCTAGGAAGGTGTGGCAAGATGATGTTCTTCATCTTTTTTCTATACATCTAGATAGTCACCGGCTTTCTCACCACTATAAAAAGGAGGATCTTATTCAAAATTGAACCCATCATAAACAGAAGAACACAAGTCAAAGCTAGATGCGATTTATCTTAAAAGATGCTTACAGTTGTTTCACAAGATGATACTATCCAAAACATATCATTGCCAAATACATCCTCCAAAGCTAACCATAATGATCATCTTTATTCAAGAATGGGTGTTGAATTATGCATAAGCATGGGATTCTCACAACAAATGTGGTTTGAGAGCTTTTTACTTTCAAACCTTTGGTTCAACATATCAATGGCATAGTTTCGATTCAAAAAACAAGGACTCTACTTCTATAATACCAATTCATAATCCCCATCTATGTGAGAGAAAAGATGATGATCAAAACCATATCCACTCCATGCTTTATAAACAAAGCTTTAGCTCATCATTGCTTGATAGAAAATCCTAAAGAAATCTAAAGACGGTGATTGGTCAGTACATTGGAAGATATGCAATATAATGTAATAATTTCACATGACTAGGTGATACATCCTCAACCCTCTCTCTCATTCTTTCCACTTCGTTCAATCCCATCAGGTTGATCCCTTGTAATATGTAGATTAATAGGTCTACCTCAAATAGGTTGACAAGATAGACTACCGAAAATTACCCAGCCCTTTAAAATTGGTCAACCACCACAATTACATGATACGCAACCCAAGATGTAGTAATAAAACTTGACCAATGAATAGTCACAAGCTGGATGTAGCAAATGAGAATGTAATGCAAGTAGGAATTGTTACAATGAGGGAATTGATTTTAAAGCTTGTCGAAGAGTCACTAGATTATATCAATGAGTTATTCATAAAAGTGGAGTCTGCACAGCCTCATGCCAAAGCCCTCATTGACTTATGTAAAAGGAAAACTTCGTTGTTTCAATCCAATAAGCTACATCAATAAGGAAAAAAGTTCTTACATAAAATATGTATTTCCCAAAGGGCGAGAAAACAAAACAAAGAAGGTTAAAAAAAAAAATTATATGTATATATATATATATATATATATATATATATATATATATATATATATATATATATATATATATATATATATATATATATATATATATATATATATATATATATATATATATATATATATATTAAAAGAGAGAGAGAGAGAGGAGGAAAAATAAAGATGCTTCCATTTAATTTAAAGTATGAGGGTAATAATGGTGGACTCTCTGCAGTGCACTTCGATTATTTACCTTCTCCTTTAAATGGAGAGAAAAGGAACAAAAAAGTTGAATTAAATAAGAGGAAAAAGAATAGGCAGAATCAAAGATAAGTAAAGAAGCAAAGCTTTTTTAATTTAATAGCTTGAAAAAAATATATCATAGCATATCTTCATCATAAGAGGAAATTGTCATCACCCTCTATTTGAAAAAGAGAAAGGAATAGGGGACAATATGCAAAGATAGTCGCAAGCCATGACCTCATAGATACTATTATAGACAGGATTCTTACTCCCAATCTTGGAGCTGACTCCAAATGAAGCCCTCTCAAGATTTTATTACTTTTATCAATAGAATGCCCTTCATTATAAAGCAACTATGTCCATTAGTGGCTAAGATTTGCTAAACCTGATGCATACAGCACAGTCTACTCTTATGCACACCTTTTGACATGTCACTCCTCCCTTCAAAAACTCTTCTCTCAAGGTTAATGATTCTAACAAATGCCTTTCATTAAAGAACAAGAACTTCCTTAGCAGCTCAGGTTTACAAAACATGATGCATAAAGTGCACTGTGCAGTCAACGCGTATGCACACATCTTTTGGCGTCACTCCTCTCTTCAAGAACATTGAAAATGAAACTTTTTTTTTGATACTAAGGTTATAACTTACAGTAATGTAGCACGGAGATGCTTTTGCAGAGAGACTCCAATCCACATCCTCATTCAATGGCTTCAGAATGAACTCGCCACCTATTGCCTTATGCAGAGATTCACTCTGTAGATAAATGTAAAGACTCGTGATGTGAAGTGCAGGCGGGGAGTAAAGAAGGTTAAATTAACCAAAAACATTATTTCAACAGTAAACAAACAAATAGAAAAATAAAACAGACACACACACACACACACAGAGAACCTTTCTATTTACCTCAGCCAAGAGACCTTCAGGAGAGGTCAGCCTGTATGATCCTAGTTTGAAATTAAACTGCTTCATTTCTCCATAAAATTTAGCATTGCACAGCAAATTCTCTGCTGCGAGTTCAATAATGTTGCAACTATCTTTATCTACAAGTTTCGTTGCATTATGCTGCATATGTATCTCCAATACTGTATGAAGCATATCTGGTGGATCTTGGCCAGGAAGAATAGACAGCTCAGTCCTCTCCTCGTAACCTATAAATTCATTCAGCTGTTTCCAATCTTCTTCACTAAACTTCCTTGGTTCATTGGAATCACCATCAGACTGATTGCTCCTGTCATTCAGCCAATTTTATGCTCTTAGAGACTTGTGATATTTTAGAAAATTGTAACAAACCACTAATCTCAGGAAGATCATATACCACAAAAAGGAAAACCAGCCACCCTTTTCTTGTTTTCTACTGCTCTGATCCTTCTTGCTCTTGTCAACGTAAGAATGTGCCAAGATCCTGTGAAAGAAATATTAAGATCTTTCAAATATTCATTGAGGTTTATAAACAATTTCGATTGGTAGCATTATGTGCCTTACCTCCATTGTACAGCAACGTCAATATCCAGGTCTTTCTCAAGTTCATGAATTTCCTTGTCACCATTACAAGATTCTGAACTGGTGTTCGCCTGGAGACAGTTGATATACAAGGAGAGGTATTTTTTACGCAAACGAGTAAAATGGACGATTCTATCCCAACTCATTCGCCCGCTAAAAAATACGCCAATGCAGATTACTCCATATGCTTCAAATAACATCACACAGGCAAGGAGTCTAAAGCAACCAAAGCGCATTTGACATACCTCGCTTTCTTGTGTTGTTCAGAAATAACCTTATAGGTATAGTACCACCAGGATTTAGGATTGTCCATGACACTATCTGAGGGACGATATTGAGAATATTGCATACGCTTCTTTAGAGTGCTAAAGTTTTCGCCCATTTTTAAAACATCAGAATATTGAGCCTATACATAGAGAACAGGCTTCAATTCCACAAGCCCCAGATTCTATACACCAACAAAACATGGATGATTACCTGAGAACAACTCAAAGTCACATCATCTAATCTCAAAACTGCCTTTTGAAGCTCTCTGTCTGCTGTTCTTGAGTCTCCACTTCCTAATTTTGAGTACCTTGCAGACGCACCAACTGGTTGTAGCAAATATTGGTGCTTCTCTGCTGCTAAATCATTTGACTGAGCCTTTATGCCTGGTTCGAACAACTGAAAGGAAAGAAGAGTTGATATTGTTGTTAATTTCACATTCATTATGGAGTTTCTATTATCACTGTTACATTTGCTACTGCTTCATGCATACTTTGTTCCAATCTTCTTGTGATAGACTCTCCCATGGCTTTCCTGGCTTCCATAGCTTAACATCTGAATCCAGATATAATGCCAGGCCTTGAAGCTCTCCTGCCTGTCATGCATTGCCTTGCATCCTTGAATGTCAAAATAAATCAGTCAGAATGAGCCAAAAAAAAGGTACAAACCTTTTGGATTCGATCAAGTGGACCACTTGAAATAAATGTCTCTTCCCCATTTTCATCCACCGTATGAGCAGCAAGTTTTTTTAATGTCAATCCAATCGCGAATGGATGTCCAGGATGACTAGATAACAACCCCAAAAAGGCAGATAACAGAAAACAAAAGTTTGGTGACATGATACTCAGTGTAAAGTCAAGATTGGTTTCCTAGCTGCATATTGAAAATGTATGTCACTAAAAACGGCATAGTAAGGACACAACCAATGCTCTTAAGAGATGAAGCAAAACAATATGAATTGAGACATACTATGGAAATAGTAAAAATACTTCATACAATATGTTACAACCTTAAGAAAGCCTGTTAAAATATAGAGACAAAACCACTTCACTCTCTCCTTCCTGGCGGTATAACACCATCAAAGAAGGTGCAAAGAATTGAAGTGACACCAACCAGATGGCACCTAAACCTCAGATATTGAGCCAATGAAGGACGATGATAACTCAGAGCATATGATCAAGCATGTTGGAGATATTAAGTTCGATGGAACACACAAAGTTAATTGCTTATAATTGGTACTTCATTCCCACACTCTCACTAAAAACCTTGATTTTGTAGGACAGATGGAAGAAAAGGGCTTTCAAGTGAATTTCAAACACAAAGGGTGTTTCTTTTGAGGATCCAAAAAGAGGCTACTAGCTCATAACAAGAGAAGGAAGACAAGGAAGAATGTTCACAATGGATACCACACAAAGAAGTAACAAAGCTATGTTCAGATTATGTGGCACAAGAGAATTGCAGATATAAATTTATGACACAAAAGGATCGGACATGTTAATATACAAAAGCTGAAGGATTCAGTCAGAAAGCAAGTGGTAAGAGGTCAAAGCTCATTACATAAAGTACGTTGGAAAGTTTGAATTTACTGTACTAGACACAAATCAGATGTGTTCTCTATGTTTAAACTATTCAAATCTCAAGTTGAAAAGGAGACACCGAGATACATAAGAATCTTAAGGTCTCATGGAGGAAAAATACTTATCCCATGAATTTACTGATTTTTTACAAATTAAAGACATCTAAAGACAATATACACATTACAAGAGAGGAAGATGCATGTTAAATTAGATGTCTTTACCCCTAATTTTTGAGAAGATGTTATGTCTACAATTGTATATATTATGAACAGGTATCCAACTTCGGAGATTCATCATTTATCACCACAGGAAGCTTCGAGTTGGAGAAAACCAAATCTCTCACACTTGAAAGTCTTTGGATTTGTTTGCTACGCACACTTCCACAAGAGGTAAGGATAAAGCTAGATGCTAAAGCAGAAAAGTATGTTTATTGGTTATGAGCAAAAGGGCTCCAGGTGCTGCAGCCCCATCACAAACGAGCTTAAGATTTCTAGAGACGACGTGTTTGATGAATTAAAATCATGGTATGCACCTAAGGATGAAATGCAGGTCAAAGATATAGAAGAATAAGAAAAAAGACATGAAGATGGGCATCGAGAAAGCATGGAATTGAATGGAGCAAGCAACTCAAAGCCTTCCACAAGTGACACACCATGGAATGGCAGGTTCGGAGCTCATCTACCAGCCCTCAATGAGAAATGAGCGAAACGTAGAGAACTTCAATTCAAAGATGATATGTAGGAAACTAGCAAAGAAGCACTTGAAGCAGCGATCACACCAGAAGTTGCAAAAAAAGAGGAAAGGGAAGATATGTTCATTAGGAAATGAGAGAAGATCCTCAAGGGTCAAGTATCAATAGAAAAGCTCACATATGATAGCTTTACTACATGGTAGTTTGCATTCATGACACATGTTATCAAACACAACGAACCTACAAGCTTTGAAGAAATGGCAAAGGCAATGGAGGATGAGATCAAAGCTCTAGAGAACAACCATACATGAGAGCTGGTACCAAAACAAGAGGGAATGAAAGTAATATCGAATAAGTGGGTCTATAAAATTAAGAGAAATTCAGATGGTTCAATCGTTAGACATAAAACTAGATTGGTTGAGAAGGGATTCTCACATACACACTGCACAGATTACGAGGTTGAAAGTACTACATATGACACAATAAAGACATCGATTGCAGTTTCTAAAGGAAGGAGACAGCCCATATATCAATTTGATATGAAGAATGCTTTCCTAAATGGAGAGCTCAAAGAAAAAGCCTACATGTACTAACCTATTGGGTTTGAAGACAAGGGTAAGCCGCATTATGTATGTAGATTGAAGAAGGCCATTCATGGGTTGAAGTAAGCACCTAAAGCTTGGAATCAAAGATTGACTAAGTACCTTTGTAAGGGTGAATTCAATGTTAGTGAGGCCGATCCATCTTTATCCATAAAAAGGAATGAGGGATAAGTTATATACCTATGCATATATGTGGGTGATCTTATTTTGATACATGATGATATAGCAAGTATAAAAAAGATCAAACAAAAGTTAGAGAAGAAATTTGAGATATCCGATCTTGGCATCCTCAAATACTTTCTAGGTATTGAAGTGGTTGTTAGAAAATATGTCAAATAGGGCAACCTTCCATTAGGGACCCTACCTATAGGTTTCATTATTACTTATAAAATTAACTCTTGGAAATAGTCAGAAATGGTCCCATTATTGGTAAATGGTAAAAATATAGTCATAAACTTTTATCATAAAACATGATAGAGCTCAATGAGAGCTAACCAACCATATATAACACTTGTGTGTTTGGCACCGAAAGCATGATCAAAATTAAAGTATAAAAAGCACTTTATAATGTGAAAAGCATATGTGATACATATCACCATCCCATTAAAACTTGAAAAATAAGGTATAATGGCTTGAATTCATGCCATGTGGTATATAAAAAAGCATGTGGATGCTTTATTTTAGGGTTCCCAAAAAAAAAATCTAAAAACCTTAAATAGGGTTCTCATTGACTTCTTGCTTTATTCAGTATTGCCTATAAAAAGGCCACATTACTAGCACTTGCATCATCACTTTCTTATGGAGATCTTCAAGGGCAAGTTTGGAGGAGGTCCCTTCAACTTGAATAGCCTCTACATTATCTACAAGGTGTGCCCCAACATGATGTTAATTTATTTTTGGAGGAAATATCTTTAGCCTTGAAGGTTATTGGAGTTATTAAACAGCTTGTATTCATCTTGTATATCTTTTGTGCTATCTAGTAACTTCAATTATGGAATATGCTGCATATACTTTGAGCTTTGCTCCTTATATCTCTCTTGTGTTGTCTCCCCATCTTGTCTCGATATTATTTGTGGCCCTAAAAACCAACAATTGTTATCAGAGCAAGAAAATTTAGAAGTACATAGAGAATTTGGCCACATGTAGGAAGATCAAATCTGCATGGAAGGAGTAAACCAACATCAACTAGATAATCAGTAACATACTCAACAGTGTTCATCAAGTCATCAATGTTCTCCATCTCTTTGTCTCTATATTAATTATGGGCCTAAAAACTAACAATTAGTATCATAGCACGAAAATTTAGAGTACATAAAGAATTCGATCACATGTAGGAAGATCAAATCTTCTTGCCAGGTGTGGATCAAGCTCAGCTACATATTCAGCAATTGGTCATCAAGTCATCAATGTTTATGAAAAAACTGAATACTATTTATAGCATCAACAAAAAGATGGACAAATTTGCTTGAATTTTATATTTAATTGCTTGATTTGCACGAATCTAGAGTCAATGACAGCTTGGAGAGCATTGCTTCCTTTTGCAATCGTGAAGTGATGTTCAACTATTAGTCAACCTTCTAAGTGCTCCTTGAACTTAGTCACTCAACCTTGGAGAAAGGCATATGTGAACAAGGAGGGGTTATGTCTGCTACATCAAGAAATTTATATAAGGTCAACATGTGGGGAAATCTTCTTGTATTTGTGTGTGTGTGTGTGTGTGTGTGTGTGTGTGTGTGTGTGTGTGTGTGTGTGTGTGTGTACAATAGGTGTAGACGAGAGCATAAAACTTTGATTTGAGAAGGATTGGCCAACCTTGATAATCTTGGGAGTATGTTTGAATAGCATCTTGTAGTTGTCTGTATCCTTCCAGTTAATACTTGATTGAAAAGAGTGAAAATTTGTGAGTTGTCTTGTGATGTGTGTTATGAGAGTATTCTTCATGTCAAAGGTCCTCGTGTGTGTTGTGGATAGTTTGCATCATCGTGAGAGGGGACGGAGGGACCAGGGCCAAAAAAGCAAGGGATCGTGTGTGTGTGTGTGTGTGTGTGTGTGTGTGTGTGTGTACAATAGGTGTAGACGAGAGCATAAAACTTTGATTTGAGAAGGATTGGCCAACCTTGATAATCTTGGGAGTATGTTTGAATAGCATCTTGTAGTTGTCTCTATCCTTCCACTTAATACTTGATTGAAAAGAGTGAAAATTTGTGAGTTGTCTTGTGATGTGTGTTATGAGAGTATTCTTCATGTCAAAGGTCCTCGTGTGTGTTGTGGATAGTTTGCATCATCGTGAGAGGGGACGGAGGGACCAGGGCCAAAAAAGCAAGGGATGCCCGTCCCACCATCTCAAACAAATATTTTTGGGCCAAGGGTGGGTCCAGTCATGCTCACGCATTCCAGACAGGGAACACGTCCCCTTTGTCCCGGGATGGCCCGTTCCTTGTCGGGGACGGGGCCCGTCCAAGCCCAAAATCAAAGGGTTTTTTTTCGCCACACCTGGTCTTAACTATATTATGATATTAATGATTACCCACACCACCAACATCCAAATCATGACCATCTTCAATAGTCACTCTTCTACCTCAAGAATTAGTAAGAGAAGAAAATAACTTCTTGCAACTTGTCATATGCTTTGTAGCTCCGAAATCAAAGATCCATGGGTTCTTTCATATTGAATGCAATGTTACTTGATCAAACAAAAGCTCCTCTATACTGACACATGCAAAAGCATCATCATGTGAAGATTTGCTTTTTGAGCTTCCCTTTGCATTATTACCTGAAGCCCTTTTCTTTTTATTATAAATTATTTTCTAGCACTCTACAATACGATGACTTCGCTTTTTTGAAATAACAGCGAATTCTCATCTTTGTGATAGTAGAGGTAGATCTAGATGGAGAAGTGTAGATGAAGTAATTGATGTATTGATGTAGAATTAGAGGAAAATGTGGAAGTGGATTCAGAAGTAGAAGGCTTTCCTTTATCATTACACTGTGACTGAGTTTCCTCCTCCTCCTCCTTCCCCTTTGATGTACTAACCATAGCTTCATCATTCTTCTCCATGCTTTTATGTTGATCTTTGTTTTGAAATAACAAAGACAAAAGATGAATGTGATTTTTTCTATCTCTTATGGAAAGAGAAAGAGATGTAACAAATGCACAGTATGATGATGGAAGGGAACTGATAAGGGTAGTTACAATCTCTTCATCTGATTCACACCAACATTGAGAAGATGATCACGTATATCTTTCAACTTAATAATATGTGACTTGATTGACTCGCAATGAGATTCTCCAAGTCCAACCAAGCTTAACAAAAGGTTTTGTGTGACCTAATTTCAGGTTTAATACAACTCTTCACATCCATCGCAATGAGAGAGGGTGCACCCTTCGCAATAAGAGATGGTACTTCAACATCTCTTGAATCCCATCTTGACTTCTCTTCAGCAAGTTCTTTATCTTGCATGTGCTTGTCTATAGATGAAGAGAGAACTTCTTATTCTCTCTCAGTTTGCAGGACTGAAATTGGTACAGCAGGTCTTTTGAAACTCCACATAGGATAGTTAGACATTCCATCAAGGTTATCCTCTTCTTCCAATCTATCTCTATAATCACTCATCTTAGGAATAAGTAATGTATGTGTGATAAGCTCTCATACCAAGTGTTGGAAGTAAGATAGATCCACACATGTTACAGAATCCTCCACACATTAGGATACCATCCACACATACACTACTTGAACCAAATAAGATAGATGAGAGAAGATAGAGAATAGGTAAAAGACGAGATGTAAACGAATAGAATATTCTAAAAGCAACTTGAATGGAAAGAATGACTATACAATGCATGTATGTACATATGAAAGAATATGCTTGAAATAGAATGGTTCTAGATACAAAGATTTAGAGAAAAAAGCCTAAAGGGTGAGAAATATGATGTCTGTGTAAGAAAAGTGATATGTGATAGGCTGATTATGGAAGATACAGCCTACGTGCTGTATGTACGTGTGAAAAACAGCATGTATCTGCTGTAGACAGCTGCAAACACTTCTCTTCTTGAAGTAGAGGGCTGGCAAAACCTGTATACAGTGAGTATATAGGTGTGGAACAAAAAATCGGCAGCTACTTAGAAGAAAAACACATGCAGAGTGTGTGAGAGAGGAGATAGAGCAGCAACACAGCAGTAATAAGCACCCAACAGCAAAGAGAGTGTGTGATGAGTAGATGATTATGTTTGGGCCCCCAAAGGCTGTGTTTAAATAGAAAAAGATGGGCAATGAGTTTTTGGCGATAAAATCTCTGAAAAGCAGCTTTCTTAGAGGAAAACCAGGTTCCTCAGATTTTTTTCATATCTGGGGTGCTGATGTGGCACTTAGATGATGAGATGCCAGCCTAAAAACAGGCACCCCTAATTTCAACCCTCATTAACCTGCTTTTTCCCAGATTAATAGGATTTTGGTATGTAGCATAATGAAAAACATATGTAAAACTGAAAATTAGGGCTTCAATTATGAAGGGCTTAAGAGGGCTCAAATGCCCATGTGCTATATGGTACATAACTCTCATTGAGTACTTTAAGAATATGCAATAAAAAAATTTTACCAACTTTGCCCCTTTGACCAGATTAGGGTTTGCTGAAAATTATGGTTTTCTGCACAAGATGACATTGTTTTCAACAGAGTTGAGAGCTGATCTTGCATTCCAGGCTGGCTATGTCAAAAAAAACACAGATCCTAAGAGGGTCTATGCACTTTTGCTCCATATAGGAAGTGTACAAATCTTCATCATCACTAACCTACATTTGTTTTGTAATGCTTGGTTTGTAAATTTTACCTATCTAAATAGGTAAAATCTGCACGCTTGATAAGGCGAAGAAGCTCTAAAACTACTTGCCTTGCCATTATGGACTACATATTCACCCTCCACACTCTCCCTCAATCATGTCTGCACTCTCTCGTCCAACTTCCCTATTTTTCCCACAAACACACTCCCTCTCATTCAACTTACCTCAACCTTGGACTAGACAGCAATGATGCAAAACTAGATGGCTACTTGTTTTATGTCTACTTATCATTATCTATGACATAAATCTTTATGTTTAGCCTATAGGATTTTGGAATTCGGATTTTATTAACAATAAGCTTATAGCATTGACGACCTCTCTTTACTTCAGCAATTCTCAAAGATTTCACCTGCGAATTTTAATTGATAAGTGCTTCACTTAGCTGCCCAGAACTTCTTTGTTCTGAATTGAAGTCATTTTCATGCATGTATTGTCTCAATTTATATTCTTTATGCCTATCAAGATTCAGCATAAAGTGAACATAATCCATGATTTTATGGATTTTATGGTTTTTACATGTGTTGTACGACATCATGTATATAATTTCAGATTGATTTCAATATATTCTCATATTTTCATATCTATATGAAGTATGGTTCATGTATGGAAAAACTAGAGTCACAAAAGTAATCCTACCACAAAATAATATGCTATTAAAGCAGAAACAATTAAACTTCTACAATGAAAGCAACTTACTCTCTCCAAACGGTTAAATGCTAACAAGAGAGTTCCTTCAATGAACCCTTCGTGCCTCAAAAGAAGAGAAGGCAAACTAGAATCAATGCCAATCAAATATTATGATGCAACTACCCTATCAAGCATTTCGTTAATCAATTCGATTTTCACAAAAATGCTATACCATTAGACTCGCCCTGAACTAATAAAACGGCTGATGCTTATTATGTGCAAAAATACACCATTGGGAAATAAGACCAGTCAGAGAAGGAAGTTCTATTGACAAAATCTGGCATACAGGTTCATAATTCTCACTTAGAAATCTAAAACAAGACTACCTTTCAGAATCCTCGTATCTGATATGTATATTTGTGATAGAAAGCTTTAAATTCCCAATGATAGTGCTGATTAGAGAACCAAGCCAAGAATTATTCTGCAGCCATAACCACAATTAAGACATAGACAATGGATTGTGTTCACAATGCAGTACAAGAAGGACATCAAAAAGGTAAAAGAAAGTGAACCACTTCAACTTTTGCACTTCCTCCAAGCTTTGATTCTAGGATCATCATTTCCTTTTCCTGCAAATGAAGGGACTCGTATAACACAACCAAAACTTCAAATAGTAACTAAAAAGGCTTCAAAAATACCTGAATTTTACAGCTTTTCTCTTCTTGTACAGTCTTGTCATCCCTAGGTTCCACGTTTGTTTGTGGTTCTGCCAAGATGAAGATGCGATCCAGAAGAACAATCACAGGTTCCTTGCCTAACTTGCTCCAAGGAACCTTTCAAGCATTCAATGTGTCAGTAAAATTGTTGCCTCATATTACAAAGTTACAAATGCAACATACGAGATCCACCTTTAATTTCACAGAGCCTAAAAAGCCTGCCTTGACTTTGATAGGGAGCTTCAGTGAATTAAGGGCTTCTGGCTTGAGTTGCATATTCGTGAGTTCCACATTTCCTATTTCATATGATCATGATAGCTTCAATCAGTTGCTTTTCTATAGCCTCAAAATCAATCTTTTAGTGAAAAACAAATATACTATTACTTCGTCATCATCAAAATAATCAATTTGTTATTCAATTCTTAATTAACCAATTTTTATATGCAAATGTATTAGATAATCTTAACGCTGGTCCTTTTGTGTGCATATGGTGAAAAATTCATATAACAAGAGCAAACAGAACTTTTTTCTCTTCCAAGTCATTAAATGAATGTACCATAATGCTTAACCTAAAACCTATGATCCATGTACCTACGACATGTACATTTGGGTCATGTGTCTTTGTTTCTATTAAGATCAAATGATTTCTTTAGCTGTAATTGACTGCTTCAAGCCTAGGGTGATTCAATACATGTATGATACATGCACCAGAGGTGTTAATGCATTATGGCAGTAATGTGCATGAACAGACTTAGATCCACCGGTGCATTTTTTTTGCCTTGGTTGGAGGTCTTTCCTGAGGTTTTTCCCGCTAGCTTATATATATGCTCACAACACTAACGGGCTACTTATCTTTGTACATTCCACACTCGAATAGTATTGCTGTGTTGTGCTCTTGAGCTTCTTCTTTCTCTCCCTGTTTATGTGCCTTCTCACTCCCCAAACTCCAACAATTGATTTCTTAGCAGGTCACTACTTCATTGTTGGAAGAGGATTCAGCAAACAATCAGACAAGATTGAACAACTGGACTGTTGCCAAAAATAGAAACTGAGGATGGACAGGATTTCTATGCCGTGAGAATCTCACCTATAGTGCGGTGGGACAAAAATGTAGCCCCACTCAAAATGACATGGTATACAACAGCCCTTTGATGCACCCACATACAGGGGCACCAGCTCAAAAAGAGTGTGATCCAAAAGAAGTAAATGCAAGGTTCAGCAGCACAACAATTCTGCTGAGATGCAAACGCAAGTAATGATGAAAGGTAAATGCAGGATTAAAATGCACAAACACACATCTTGAGACACACAAAGCAGCTAAGGTTATGAAGAGTAGGGGGAGAGGGAAATAGCACTATACTCGATATCTAGAAGTCCCCTTGCTCTTGGGACTTGAAGATAAACACGGTGTATCTCAATCAAGCTTTGCTTCCATGTCCCTTCAGCTCATGCATTTCTCAATAAAAGTAGGCAGATATTTTACTTATAAGATACAGAAAAGGGCGCACGTTACTTTGCAACCCTTTCATGACAGTAGAAGGCAAAAATAGTTATGTAGAGAGGGCAAAATACAATAAACAGCAGGAATCTAAGTGCTCTACCTAACAACCTCCTTAAAGAGCCTAGATAAATCCTCTAAAGGACTCCCACTCCCAATCAAGATTACTCTATCAATCCTTTGCATGGGCACTTATCCATCAGCACTTCCAACCCCAGTATTGAGGTGAAGTGCATGGATCATCTCTAGAAATCCAAGCTACAACTTAAAGAAGCTTCCAATAATGAAGAAGTTTCACATCACTTAAGAACCACACAATAGCTTCTCCTAGAAAAATGAATCTCCTCTAAGTCCGCATCATCCCTCGTATCAAAATTATCATGCTTCTACAAATCAGAATCCCTTTCAACATTGGAAAGACAACTTCGCAATAGCGCCCCGTCATAATTTGTAACAGAACATCATGTTGGAATTTGGGGCCCCAAGATCGTCCCAATACTAAAAACCTTTGAGCATACACACTTAATTAATCAAGATGATAGGTGAGAGATAGAAAGAAAGAGATCTTGAGACAAGGATAGGGAACGTAAGCAAAATGCTTACCCATTAAATATAGATGGCTAAATTACAACATGGGAGTACTACTCAACCATATGATGTGGTGCACTCACTAAATGGAAGAATAACCAAGAAGATGATGATACAAAATTCAGATTATGCTGTTATAATTTGTGTGTGTGTGAAGCGAATGAGCAACGAAGTGAACCTAACCTCACAAGACTTGGAGAAGAACAAATGAGTCATGGATGGTATTTATATGACTTACTTAAGGAGATCAAGCACTTCACACTAGCCATGTCCTTCCTCATTGAACTTGCTACAGATGCCCATTAAGATGTCTTTCCCCTTATATTTCATTGATATCCTCAATATAACATCCAAGGGATTGAATTTTCCACAATTTGACAGACTCTCTACTCGAAATTTGGGCCAATGCTTCAAAGTTCCACTTGATCAAATACTAGATGCATGAGTCGTTTGCAAACTTTTATGCCCTCCAATCCAGAACCAAACCTGATTATAATGGAATATAACTAGTAGTATCTTCCAAGCTAAGGATCTTCTCTAAAGATATCACAGAATCATCTCAACCAACCATCTCTTTCAAGAGATTCATGTAGCACAGTAACTCTACCTTTTGTCTTTCATGTGCATAAGAGTTGTATACCTGACATAACCAAATCTTGCATGTCAAAGCTTTATGTTTGCATTTGGTGATAAAGTTGACCTAACAAGATTAGCATGGCTGATTTTTGACAAAACAAACATCCCAATTCTATTTTCATCTTCTAAAAGATAATGCTCTTCATTTGGAGTGGGAATTTGACATGAATCCTTCTTAAAAAATTACTTTATAATCATTTATAAGAACAACTGAAATAGAAACCAAATTCTCTTTTATCTCGGGTAGATATAAAACATTAGAAATTTTGAAATTACCACCCACTTTTAACTTTAATGTGACTTCTCCCACACCAATGACATCCAAATCATGACCATATACAATAGTCACTCTTCTACCTGTAGAGTGATAAGTGCAGAAAATCTCTGCTTGCTACTTGTCATATACTTAGGACCTCCAAAATCAAAGATCCAAGGATTCTCTGATATTACATGCAATGTTGCTTGATCAAAAGATACCTCTTTTATGCTGACATGCAAAAGTATCATCATTTGAAGATTCATTGTTTGAACTCTTTTGTACATTGTTACTCGAAGCCTTTTTCTTTCCATTGTAAATTTGTTTTTCGCAATCTACAATATGATGACCTTGCTTTTTGCAATAATGGCAAATTCCTTTCTTGGTTATAGAAATAGACGTAAATAAAATAGATTGTCCTTCAGGTATCGATGAAGTAATCGATGTAAAGGTAGAAGAAGATGTGGAAGTGAATTTGGAAGTAGAAGACTTACTTTTTTCCTTAGCTTATCTCTAGTTTTCCTTCTTCTTCTTAATCTCATTCTTCTTTTACTTCTTGCCTTTTGATGAAGAAACCATACCCTTTTTTTTTTATCTTCATCTTGAAGTATCAAAAAATTGTAACTCTTCAAATGTTACCTTTCTATCTCCTGTGGAGAGAGAAGGAAATGTTACAAATGAACGATATGTTGAAGGAAGGGAATTGATTAGGATATTTACCATCTCTTCATTAGGAATATTCACACCAAAATTGGGAAGTTGATAACGAATATCTCTTAACTAAAGAATATATGATTGAACTGACTCCCAACATTCATTTATTATGTCTTTGATTGTGAATGATGAGAGTTGTTCTTCTTTTTTCTCCTCGGTTTGCTCAACTAAAATAGGAGCAATAGGTTTCTTGGAAGAAGATCCACATTCTCTACTTATTGTTTTTCTTTTGGGTACTTGCCATTGACAATATTCCACAAATCTTTAGACACTAAAAGATTCATCATCATAAAACTCCACATAGATAGTTAGACATTCCATCAAGTTAATCCTCTTATTCCAATTTATCTCTATAGTCACTCCTCTTCAGAGCATGTATGTATATATATATATATATATATATATATATATATATATATATATATATATATATATATATATATATATATATATATATATATATATATATATATATATATATATATATATATATATATATGTGTGTGTATGTATATATATATATAGCAGAATGAATCCAAGTAAACCCCATAGCAAGTACGTATGTATGTATACACACACACACACACACACACACACACACACATATATATATATATATATATATATATATATATATATATATATATATATATATATATATATATATATATATATATATATATATATATATATATATATATATATATATATATATATATAAGCTCATGATAGTCAACCACAAGACTATATAGCCCATCAGCTCGATCGTGCACAGTATCGACTCAGTACTATGAAATCCCCCCTAACGCGATTAGTGCCCAGTAGTGGGTATAGAGCTAAGAATGAATACATGTTCGCACATGCACTCCACAATGCACACACACCACGAGTATGACCTAACAACATGCTCTGCGAACTTAGTTTCTATCACTTACAGAAGTGATGGGCAAACTCAGCCATAATGAAGCCTAGCACCAAATGCAAACAAAAGATAGGAAAAATTACAAAAAACACACAGTTGATAGGATATACACACCTAACAACTGATCGCAACTCGGACAAAGAATCCATAAGTGAAAACTGCACGTTCGCTTATATGAGAATCATATGTACACCATAATGAATCAGGTAAACCCCAAATTCACCCTCAAATGGAAGTGCAACTATAAGTTCATAGTAGTTAACCACAAGACTATATAGCATATCAGCTCCATTATGCAGAGTACTGAGTCAAAACTATGACATCCCCACTAATGTCAAGAGTGCCCAATAGTGGGTATAGAGCTAAGAATGAATACATGCTCACACACACAAACACACCCCCTACAATACCACGAGCATGAACTCACAAGAAGCTCTAGGAACTAAGTTTTTATCTCTTCCGGAGGTGATAGGCAAACTTAGCCATAATGAAGTCTAGCACCAAATGCCAACAAAAGATACGAAAAATTAAAAAAAATGCATAGTTGATAGGGTATACACACCTTAGAACTGGTTGCAACTACGACGAAGAATCCATACGTGAAAATTGCATGTTCGCTAATACGACAATCATATATACCAGAATGAATCCATGTAAACCCCAAATTCACCCTCAAATGAAAGTGCAATATAAGCTCATGGTAGTCAACCACAAGGCTATATAGCATATTAGCTCTATTATGCACAATATCGACTCAATACTATGACATGCCCACTAACGTCTATAGTGCCGAATAGTGGGTATAGAGGTAAGAATGAATACATGCTCACACATGCACCCCACAACGTACACACAACATGAGCATGAACTCACAAAGGGCTCTGCGAACTGAATTTTTATCACGCTCGGAAGTGATGGGAAAACACAGCCATAATGAACTCTAGCACCAAATGCAAACAAAAGACAGGAAAAATTACAAAAAATGCGTAGTTGATAGGTTAAACACACCTAACAACTTGTCGCAACTCGGACGAAGAATCCATAAGAGAAAACTACATGCCCAATAATACGACAATCATATATACGAGAATAAATCTAGGTAAACCCCAAATTCACCCTCAAATGGAACTGCAACTATAAGCTCATGGTAGCCAACCACAAGACTTTATAGCATATCAACTCCATGATGCACAGTATCGACTCAATACTATGACATCCCCTAACCTCATCAACGCCCAATAGTGGGTATAGAGCTAAGAAAGAATACATGCTCACACATGCACCCCACAACACACACACACACACACCCCATGAGCATGAAAGCTATGAACTAAGTATCTATCACTTCTAGAAGTGATGGGCAAACTCAACCACAATGAAGCCTAGCACTAAATGAAGACAAAAGATAGGAAAAATTACAAAAAATGCACAGTTGATAGGTTCTACACACCAAACAACTTGTCCCAACTGGACAAAGAATCCATAAGTGAAAAGTACATGCCCGATAATATGACAATCATATATATCAAAATGAATCCATGTAAACCCCAAATTCACCCTCAAATGAAAGTGCAACTATAAGCTCATGGTAGTCAACCACAAGCTATATAGCATATGAGCTCGATTATGCACAGTATCGACTCAATACTGTGACATCCCCACTAACATCAACAATGCCCAATAGTGGGTATAGAGCTCAGAATGAATACATGCTCAAACACGCACCCGACAATGCACACACACCACGAGCATGAACTCATAAGAAGCTTTGCAAAATGAGTTTGTATCACTTCCAAAAGTTATGGGCAAACTCAACCATAATGAAGCCTAGCACCAAATGCAAAGAGAAGATACGAAAAATACAAAAAATGCATAGTTGATAGGGTATACATACCACAAACTAATTGCAACTCAAACGAAGAATCCATAACTGAAAACTCCATTCCGCTAATACAACGACCGTATGTGCCAGAATGAATCAAGGTAAACCCCAATTTCACCCTCAATGAAAGTGCAACTATAAGCTCGTGGTAGTCAACCACAAGACTATATAGCATATCAGCTCCATTATGCACAATATCCACTCAATGCTATGACACCCCCCACTAACCTCATCATTCTCTAATAGTGGGTATAGAGCTAAGAATGAATGCATGCTCACACATGCACCCCACAACACGCACACACCACGGGCATGAACTCACAAGAAGCTCTGCGAACTTAGTTTCTATCACTTCAGAAGTGATGGCCAAACTCAGCCATAACGAAGCCTAGCACCAAGCGCAAAGAAAAGATAGGAAAAATTACAAAATTTCATAGTTCATAGGGTATACACACCTAACAATTGGTCACAACTAGGACAAAGAATCCTAAGTGAAAATTGTTGTCCGCTAATAAAACAATCATAATATACCAGGATGAATCCAAGAAAACCCCAAATTCACCCTCAAATGAAAGTGCAAATAGAAGTTCAGGGTAGTAAACCACAAGACTACATAGCATATCAGCTCCATTATGCAAAGTATCGACTCAATACTATGACATCCCCACTAATGTTAAGAGTGTTCGATAGTGGGTATAGAGCTAAGAATGAATACATGCTCACACACACACCCCCCCTACAATGAACACATACCACAAGCATGAACTCACAAGAAGCGCTGTGAACTTCGTTTCTATCACTTTCGGAAGTGATGGCCAAACTTAGCCATAATGAAGCCTAGCATCAAATGCAAACAAAAGATAGGAAAAATTACAAAAAATGCATAGTTGACAAACTTAGCCATAATGAAGCCTAGCACCAAATACAAACAAAAGATAGGAAAAATTACAAAAAATGCATAACTGATAGGGTATACACACCTAACAAGTGGTCCCAACTGGGACAAAAAATCCATAAGGAAAAATTGCACATCCACTAATACAACAATCATATATACCAAAATGAATCCATGTAAACCCCAAATTCACCCTCAAATGAAAGTGCAACTATAAGCCATAGTAGTCATCCACAAGCCTATATAGCATATCAACTCCATTATGCACAGTTTCGACTCAAAACTATGACATTCCCACTGAAAACATTAGTGCCCAACAGTGGGTATAGAGCTAAGAATGAACACATGCTCACACACACACCCCACAACGCACACACACCATGAGCATGAGCTCACAAGAAGCTCTGTGAATAAGCTTGATACCAAGTGTTGGAAGTAAGCTAGGCCCTCACAAGTTCACGGAATCTTCTACACACTAGAATACCATGCACGCATACACAACTTGAACCAAATAAGATAAATGAGAGAAGATAGAGACTCGAATAGAGACAAGAGATATGAAAGGAGTAGAAAGCTCTACTCTAAAAAATAAATTGATGTATGTCTAACTACAATGTGAACATATACATAAGATTTTAAAAGGCTGATTCTAAACTGGTTCTAGATAAAAATATAATAGAATTATGCCAAAGGTTTTAAGAAATAACTATGTGGGCTGAGAAAGCAACGTGTGATAGGCTGTACAAGGAATATACAGCCTATGCTGTGTGTAAGTGTGAAAATCTGCTACAAAACCTGTTAACAACTTTCTTCTCTGATGTAGGCAGCTGCAAACACTCTTCAACTTAAAGTATATGGCTTAAAAACTTAGTGCAGAAGCAAGTAGAAGTATGGAACAGAAAATGACAGCTTACTTACAAAAATCAGCTGAAGACACATAGAAAAGTGTGTAGCAGAGGTAGGAGCAGAAAATCAGCAAAACACACAAGAGGTAATGTGTGTGTAGATAGGAGATAATCATAAGTGATCCTCCAAGCATTCCTTATATAACCAATGGCTGCCTTGGCATGAAATTTACGTAAAAAACCAAAAAAGTTGTTAAGATCCCTTTATTTCTCACACATATAGTGATGCCTTGGCATGAAATTTACGTAAAAAGACCAAAAACGCTCTTACGATATCTTTATTCTCACACATAGCTTTATAAGAATGAGAGAGAAAGTTCTCTCATTTCACTCACATGCACTCGTTTTAACATCCTATCATAAATTAAATTTCAAGGTTCATCCATCACTGTTCATATGAAGTGGTCTATTATGTTAAATCAAAAGAATCCATCGTCTGAAGCTTAATGTACGACGTGCATAATTAAAGATATGAATAGATAAGAAAAACGTGAAGAGCATGTGGTGCAATGGTCAAGTGATCAAATGCAGAACAATTCCACCACGCTAAAAGCATCGAAGTGACCTTCAAATTGACAGAGATACTATGCACATAACTAGAGCCAATATTCCCAATTTATCCAATGAACTCCTTGTCAAACACAAATTGATCATTGAGGCTCAATATCCACTCCATGTATTGATCTTTTATTAGGCATAAAGAACCTTGTGCTTATAATCAACTCTAAAAGAAAGGATACCTAACATGACACACCTATGGATAGGCCATGAAAGAAACTCCCATCATGAATCTACCAAGTGTACAATATCCTCTTCACATGACAAAACAAGAAGACATGAAAATTCAATGTCTAGAACTTGAATTATTTACATTGTAAGAAAAATACAAAGGAAAAAGGAAGAATATGGAAGGCAATAATGATATCATCACCATAATGGCCCTTAGCATCTACATGTACAAGTGGTAGAAAATGTCAAGAATGGACCATCCTTGGTCCAAAATCCTCAAGTGGATAAATATACACCGTAAATCAAAACTAATTTCTTTATTTCATCCCGCACATCCCATCAATAACCTTGTGTTACATGAATCAAGAAGCTTCACTTTGTCATCAATGCATTCGGATCCATCTCTGGTTCACAATAATGTTGCACAAGGAGTCCATGACTTGCTATAACCTACTAAACACCGTATCTATATATACCTAAAACATGTTTCTTTAGATCACACAATATCAAGACTACTGTATGATCTAAAAACCTCTAATGCTTGATGGTTCTTCTTCACAAAAGTGACAACCCAGTTCAGATGGCTCATAGTGGTGCTACCCAAGGTAATTTTCTCATATCTTCAATAAGAAAATCAATGCATTGTATTGTGCAAGCAATCCAAATTATAAAAGGGGATTCTTTGTCTACCATCTCACCCATCCTTTTGTGATTAGAGGCATTGGCTATGATAACTTGTATCACGTTTTTTGCCCTTATCTCAAGAATGTATTCTCTATCGTGCCTGAATATAAATTCATCTTTTATGCTCACACCTTCCTTACTAACATTCATTGCTTTAACCATATATGTGCCTAGACACAAAGACATAAGAATTAATAATATGATGACATTGAGTATCACTCAATCCATTTGATATGCTAGGCAACCCTACATTTGCCAGCCTGTTTAATAGATTGTAACATTGTCTCAATTGTATTTCTCTCTTCATTTCACAAGGATTCATGTAAATCTCTAGTACTTGAATCCATACCAATCATCGCAAAATTCTTACTTTGGCAGTGGCTTTTACCATTCTCTTCCACATTTTTGTGAACAGCACATTGAAAGAGAGGTTACATTATTTCAATTTTGGCAACTATCAAGTGAAAGGACAAAAAGTTAATAAAAGTAGTGATGGCTTCCAAACAAAGGAAAGCCACATGAACTCTAATGGAGAGTAAGTATCTACTAGTATCAAATGTCGAAATTCAAAGACACAATAAGGTACAGAGAGGGGTGTAGGTAGAAAATAGAGAGAGAGAGAGATGCCTCATTTGAAAAGTCCAGTGTGAGTTAAAAGTAAATCGTTTCTCAGTTTTAAGATGGAAAAGAAAAGCAAGAGAAGCCTGCAATCAATGTACAAGATAATATGTTAAGATATGAAAACATTATTTAGGACTTCCGCAAACTAGATTTACCAAGAGAACCTTGCTGGGAACTCGACTTTCATGTACCTAGGATGACCCTTATAGATGGTTTACTTTAAACAAACTGTATGAGTGGTTTCATCTCGAATGCATAACACGGTGCTTCATCCCTACCGCATAAAATAAGCATCTCCAATACAGTAATAATGATATTAGTGTACAAAACCGCAATCAGACCATGTAGAAATTATCTCTACTAAGAATATTCACATACTCAGTCAACGTATTCGCGTCACGATCATACCTTGCCAAGCACTTATCTTCAGCGCTTCTTTCGATAAGCCTTTGACATAATTGCCCAAATATTTCTGCAGGTAGAAAGCGACATGCTCCTCCAACATGATTGCAGCTTACGAGACGTGTCACAAAGAAAAATATTTCTGTGATGAAGTGTCAAACTATGGGAATTTGTTGAAACTTGTGCTTCAATATGAGGTCTGAGATTTGTATTTTACAGAAGAGTACAAATGGATTCTAAGGACATTCAACAAGAAAAGAGCCATGGAATGGGTGTGCTCTGGATCCTGATACCATCTACACTCTCGCTAGCTATTGGAATCTACTAAAGCACACAGTGCTTATTGGAACCTCGTGTGTATCCTACTCAAATGGATATTTCAACTGAGTTTTAGGCAGAGCACTTTTTCATTTCTATCATCTCCGTCAGGTGAACAGAGTGTCAATAAATAACAGACTATCGCAGTATGTTCTGCTTAATTCCGTTATTGTTGCTTCTATAGTGACTTATTGCAGTAAATAGTGGTAGACGAGCTAGAATGGTCCCGATGAATTGATCTTTCAGTCCTAGTTGCTTATAGATGGAAGTCTACAAAGCGTCTCATATCATTTTCCGAAGGGAATCCAAGTTTGCAGAAAGTCTTTGTCTCCGCCAAACGCCTCAGCAAATTTGACCAAAACCCAACGGCCTACGCAAACGTTTCATGTTGACGTGGTTTCTCAAACAGCTGCCACTTGCTTCTTCGTTCCTTGCTTTAAGCATCACTAGAAATTCGATCGTCATTCGACACGAATACACTTCTGAGAGAAATATAACATTTGAAAGAATGTTTTGCAGCTTGTAATATGTTCGTTCCACTTGAAGTTCAAAGCCACCAAATTATACGATCACCACTACTTCTACTAACGAACTTGAAAAGGTTATATCCGGAGTTTCCCATCTAATAGAACTTCATGCGCTTGTATACACATATGTGCATACATGTCTATATGTAAATCTATTGTCCAACACTTGTGTTTAGGTACATGATATGCCAACACTTGTGTTTATGTACATTATAAGTTAAGGTCTTGTGATGATAGGGAAAATTCAAGTCTACACTTTGGAAAGATAACGTTCAAAGCTTCAAAATAAAACTCCTATCATAGTTATTTGAGTAAGTATAGAAGAAACGTTGTGTTTATTACAAGTTCTTGATAGTTTGATCCAATCCCATCTCAAGAGAGGAGTGGAAAGGGCCCTTTAGACTTTAGATCATAAGAGATTTGAGGTAGTTATCGCATGCACACACACACATATCCATGCACATAGCTTGGTTTCAGGCATTGGATCAAAAATTAAGAAATGAGCTTCAATTCATGAGAGTGTACAACACTATTTCTTTCTTTGGAGACATTGCTAGTAAGTGAGCTCCTAAAGCTAGGGCATTCTTATGATGGTTTTAAGCTTTATTGTGGTGCAGAGTGTTTGGACACAAGAAGTTATTTCTTAAGCTTTTGAAGTTGGAATAAAGGACTTGAAACTTCTATAGAAAATTGTGGTGAGCAAGTGATTGCAAGTAGTGGGGAGTACTTTAGGAACCTCCCATGGACTAAATTTTATGAAACTTAATCACCAACCTTCATGTATAATAACTAGAGAAGAGGAATTAGAAAAAAAAAAATCAATTCCCATTCCTATAGCTTAGGTATCCTCCTTTTCACATAACCCTTGATCATATAGGGGTTACAATCACTCATGCACACTCTCATTCCACAATCCTTTGTTTGTTATTAGCACACAAATTATTTTTCTCTTCGAGGTACACATGAAAAATATTCAAAAATGCAAAATTAGTATCTAAGAAGTTGCAATCTACTTGTTTAGATGTTTTTGCAAGTGCTAACTCAATCTACTACAATGTTCACATGAACATTTGATATCTACACATCAATGCCCATACTCATCTAGACACCTACTAAAATACCTATCAAGGATGACAAAAAGCAAGAAGGGGGGGTGTTAGAGAAATTCTGTGATCATAAAGTCAAAGTCAAAGCAATCACAGCTCAATCAAATGGAAAAGATTACAATCAAAGGGGAGTATGAGCATGAAATTGAAAGATGAAGGGGGCTACCAATTTTTCCCAACTCAAAAACCTCTTCAAATTTATGTATTTCCCCATCTATGCCCAAAATACTTGTAAAGATGCCTATTTTTGGAATAAAACTCTAATTTAGTGATATCGAGACCACAATGTAAAAATCCATTAGTACTCAAGCTTCATGCACATGATTAGTATCTGTTGGAAGCAGTCAGAGGCACAGTCAGAGGCACAGACGACATGGAAGCATGTAAAGACGGAGCAGGGAGCCAGGCGGATCATTTTTTCAAACAATTATGTTTTTATTACCTCTTCAAACATCCAACAGTGATTTTCATCACTCTTGTAACATATGTAATATAGACAAAACCCCATTTTGTAATTCATAGCTCCATTTTGTGCAAGCCGAGGAGTCCTCGAGCTTGAGGAGCTTAGGTAGAATGCTCGTAACAATTTTCGTTATTTTTAGACATCGTTTACCCTTCCAAATAGCCTCTAGGACCTATTTTTTAACTATGCCGGTCACTAGATGTGAAACCGGTCAAAACTAGTCTAGAAACTATAAAAAGAGCTAGAGAGCTCATTTTTGAGGTTGGTTCATGTTGGCTAGTGTGAGCTTAGAGCTAGTTTGAGCTTGTAATAGTGTTCTTGAGTAATAGAACTAATTTCCCACCTTCCATTGTGTCTTGCTTGTCTCTTCTTCGTGTGTGTGTATGTGTGTGTGCATCTTTGTGCTTCTCACCATCACTCTCACTTCATCTCACATTCACGATCTTCATATCACTCCTATCTCTTCCGCAGATTGACAATTAAGGAGGTGAAGCTTCTTAACGTGGTGCTTACCATTGTGCTAGAGCAACACCAAATTTGGCGCCGTTGCCGGGGATCGAGTCTAGCACGAATGTGTGATGGTAAGAGTATAGCAAGAAGTGGCGTTGGAAGGTAAAAATTTCAGTTTTTGTTGTTGTTTTTACTTAGTTTTTAGTGTTTTTCACCTTCCCCACACTCCATCTTCATCATCGCATCATCATCTTCATCTCCAAAAAACTCAGAAAATTCACCATATCCACCATTCTCCTCATTTCCCCTCATTTGTGCATGCGAGAGAGCGAGAGAGAACTTTTGTGCTTGTGTGCACTTGTGTTTTCTTGAGTTTTCTTGCAGGTACAGAGCTCCAGTGCATCAGGAAATCTTGGAAAAGGTAAAATTTCACTCTCTGTCAAAGATCTGCCGAGTGTGGCGGACCATCGCGATGGTCTGCAACCTTCGGAATTCTTGGTAGGCGACCACACCACGAGGTAGGCGACCCTTGCGCTTGCACGAATCCACAGGCGCATCTCAAAAATCATCACTTTGGTGGACCATCGCGATTGGCTCAGACCATCGCGATTGTGTCGCACCATCGCGATAGGCTCACGCCATCGCGACGGCTCGGCCGGGCCATCGCGACGGTCTCGGACCATCGCGACGGTTCACTTGAGCCATCGCGATTGCCCACCTGGACCATCGCGATTGTTCAGCTGACCCCGGACCATCGCGATTGGCCCATGCCATCGCCACGACGGTGCCACGTGTCAAGATAGACCATCGCGACGGCTCATTTTTCGGACCATCGCGACAACCCAAAATCGGACCATCGCGATTGGCTCACGCCATCGCACTTGTGACCATCGCGACGGGTCACTTCGGACCATCGCGATTGTCCACCTTTGACCGTTGACCCGCACCATCGCGATTGTCCGCCTGATCGGGCCATCGCGACAGTTCAACCTCACGCCATCGCGATCGCTCACTACTGGACCATCGCGACGGTTCACCTTTTCGCACCATCGCGATTGTCCAAATTCCACGCCATCGCGACGGTTCGCTCGAACCATCGCGACGGTCCCAGACCATCGCGATTGTGCACCCCCATCGCAAATTTAGGGTTCCATTTTTTGACCAATTTTGGGGGTATTTTTGAGAAGTTTTTGGACCATTAGACTCATAGGAGACCCCTTAGCTCAGATTTGAAGGAAAATCTGATTGTCAGTTTTTACCCCCCAGGGCCTGAACACTCATAACTTTTTCATCCGAAGTCCGTTTTTTGAGCTTAATAGCTCGTTAGAAAGCTCTTGACGAGTACTACGTGACCTCAATTGTTTTTTTTATAAAGAATACATCTATTTTTGGATAAGCTATTTTGAGGTTCACCTAGTTTGGGACTAGGAAGCCAGGGGGCAAGTATTGAAATTTTGGGCAAAAAGGGAAGGGACTAAAAAGGTGTATACACTCAAGTGTTTGATCATCCTGTGAATTGGTCTAATATTGGAATTTTCCAGGTCTAGCAAAGGCAAGCAAGCAAGGCAGTGAAGACAGCAAAGCTTGGGAAGCACGGCTTCTTGGGCATCAGAGCAATCAGAAAAGACGACTCGAGGTTGGAAGATTACTCAACCCCCTCAGTCAATTCTTAGCTTAGGCTAAACGATAGTATTGTGGATTAACGACGATAGGAACGCCTCAAGTTCAAGATACTTAATTCTTTCGAGTTTAAGACTACAAGTAAAGGTGTGTGTGACGAAAACCTAAAGGAAAGAACCTAAGTCTGACGGAACGAGAACTCAAAATCATAACGGAAAGTCGAATTCCTGACGCATATATTAAGACAAGAATCCAAAGAAAATCAAAAAGAATTAAGAAAGTAATAACAAAGAACCATTGACGATCTAAGTGTGTAATTGAGTGTGCAAGGAAGAAAATTAATGAACCTTAGATCAGGGAGACACATAGGTAAGTCGGACGGACGAAGCCTTAGATCATCAGAGGCAAGTGTAAGGACTACTGCATGATCGTAGGCTCAACAATTGAATAGTAATTACCCCTACGAGAGCTCAGATACTAGCGAATCAGAAATGGCATTTAGCACAGACAGACCAGAAGGAGGGTCTAATGTAGCATATTTAGAAAAACCTGAAGGACCCTATAGAATGCAACTAGAGTTTCTCCGAACCAACCGATTAGGTGCTCGCATCTATGAGGATGGTTTGCAAAGGCAAGTGGTGCAACTGCACAACCCTGATCAACTCATTGGATTGGAAAGACCAGTGGTGAAATTTGAGAGAGATGCTTACATAGACAAAGAAGGAACCATGTACGTCCTAAGTACGCAACCAAACGATACTAATGAGTTTGGCACAATTCAATTAGAGACGGAAGCGAAATTTCAAGGAAAAGAACCGTTAGAAGAACCTAGAACACCTAGAGGGAAATCCGTATTAACAAGAGTACTCATCCCAGAGTGGATCCCTCAAGATAACAGGAGCACCGAGTTGTTTGTAAATAAAGAGACAGATGAAGCCTTTTGGAGGTACAGAAAGGAACACCCTGGTGAGATAGGCATCATTACAATTTATGAATTCAAGGACCCAGATACACCTGGAAAGGTTGTGTACCTGGATGAGACTTCAGAAAGAGTCTTTGTGGTGCCTGAACGCGCTAAAAACACATACACATGGAGAGGTGAATTGGTATTCCCTCCATCTAGAACGAACATGAATACAAGTCAACAAGGGGCAGGAACATCCTCAGCCCATGGAAATCAAAGAGAAGGAAATAAAGAGAGACCGGAAGTAAGCTTTAATCACCCCATAGGGAGAGATAGAACAACCACGGACACTAATAGAATGGTTAGACAAAGAGATCATGGAATACCAGGTGGTAGAGATGATTTTCCTCTACCTAGACCACGTGAACACGCAAGAGTATTGAGACCCACTCAATTAGTGAAATCCATGAAGAATTATTTTGATGGGACAGGAGATCCCTATGACCATGTCGTAGAATTCAAGCAAGTACTAAGAGCAGAACAAGTCGAGGACATGTTCACACAATACAATGCATTTGGACTAACGTTAAAGAGTACCGCTTTAACTTGGTTTCAACCATTGCAACAAAGGCAATTTAGAGACATCCATCACTTTTTAGAGTCATTCATCACTGAATTCTCTAAAAGTGGGATTAGACATGACACGTCTTCGTTGATTCATAGCTTTAAACAGACCCCTCAGGAAACAGTAAGACTGGCAGGACGTAGGTTCAGACAATATGTCGAACGATGTCCAATGCAAGAGCTACCCTCACAAGCCAAACAAGTATCACTGTTCCTAGATGGCTTATTGAGCGCTAAACTACGCTCTTATGTGTACCTAAAGGAACCCAGAATGCTAGAGGAGTGTGTAAGAATATGTATAGACATTGAGGATAACCTAGGAGATGAATTAGAACTCTCAAAGGTCTATAAAGACTCAGATTGTTCTTCTCTAGCATCCACAAAATTGTCTAATTCGATAGAGGACCTAGCAGAAAAAGTGGCCCAAAAACTAGGAGTTTCTAGTAAACAGGCGCCCAAGCTACCAACTAATGTACGTTGTTACACTTGTGGTGGAAATCATTTGGCAAACGTGTGCCCCACTGCACCTCAACCTCAAGCCAACCCTAGTGGCCAATATTGCACAATTGAGAGAAGATACACGAATCATACGGCTCAGGACTGCCCATACAACAAACAAACCGTGAGACAGAACTACCCGCAAACATACCAGCAGCCAGGCAGGTATCAAGGCCAATACAATGCTCAGCCTTATTACCATAGGCCTCCTCAGAACTACCCATAGCAGGCTCAACAGAGACCTCAACCCGTCTTAGCTCAGCAGCCACCCCCACCCGCGAATGTCATCTCAGTCAAATATGCTGCTGCAGAAGAGAACCTAAGTAGGGCCTTAGTGCCTTCTTCACCCTTGATCACAGAAAGTGACCCAAACTCAAACAGTTTTGACTCTACTCATGTAACTAGTCCAGCCGCTTATTACACGGAGTCACCAGAACATGTGGAGACATATCATTATGATAGTCCACCAATGGAACCTAGTTGGGAGCCAGATTATACTAATGTGATGTACGCAAACCCAAACCCACGGCCCCAATTGAGACAACATAGACCACAGGGCCCTAGAGGACCATGCTTTAGGTGCCAAGGAGATCACTTCATTAAGGATTTTCCACATCCCCCAATAGCAAGGCAATCACAGTACTATAGCATCCAAGGCTTTTGTGTCGATTGTGGCAAAGAGCACATAATCAAAGATTGTCCTAAGAACCCAGTTAACACTTCAAATGTGACACCGATCAACGTTATAGGTATTGTAAACAACGCAGATGGATCCAACCCTACATACGTGCCTATCCAAGCTATAACCAGAGCCCAGGCGCTCTTACAAAACCAACAGCTTAATCAAGAGAAAGTAGTCGGAACTAGTGAAGTTGCAGAATCTAGCAGTAAAAAGACAAAGTCTTGGAAAGATTCTAGAGAAAGAATCAAGAGAAAGTGGAGTAAAAAGATAAGTGAGTTGGAAGGAAGTTTAAGGGAATCTAGAGCCAAAATACAAGAATTGGCTTCACAAGAATTAAACCAAGAAATCCCAGCTCAGAAATCAGGATCGGTTTTGGCGGAACCCATACCAGAAGATCTAGACATGATGTTTCGTGCATATCAGGCAAGATTAAAAGAGGGACCTCAAGTAACGGAAATGAGTAAAAACTACCCTCGAGCTGATCTAGAAATTGAGAGAACTAAACTTTGCATGAAGATGGTAGAGTTAGCACAAGCTTTGTTTGAAGCCTCTAGATATCTTAATTGGAATAACATGGCAAAACCAGAACTACACTTTCAAGGACTAATGGAGAGGCTAGAATACTTGATAGAAAGCAAAGAGAAAAAGGATCAGCATAGGAACCCTATTGTCACAGAGACACAGGAAAGGAATGCACCATCCCTGTCTCAAGTACCCAATACAGAAAGTCAAGACAACTTGTCTTCCATACATAGGTACTCGCATGAATTTTTGAGAGAAATACAGGAAGAGAAATGGAGAAAAGAACAAGGAACTCATCCTCCTATCCAAGAAATAGACGACTTGCAGGAACAATTTCCCCAAGACATCCCCTCTATATATGATGAGGTAGAGGAGGAACAACTGAGTGAACACACAGGATTTGAATCTAATTCGTTACAAGAATTACCTCAGTTCACAGGACCTTGGGAAGCTAAGTCTATAAGTATGAGAGCACCCACGATAATAGTGAGGAATGAAGAATCAGTGATCCCTAGGAACACGGAAGTGATCAAGAATACCAAAGTACAATGTAATCTCACTCTGGAGGAATTGTTAAAGGTAAAACCAGAATTATGGAAGCATGTGGCAAATCAATTCCCTGAGCTTGCTACCACACCCTCTCAAATAGGATCACATAAGAAGGTACCAGAGATACCCGTGGAAAAGATTGGAGACGTAAGCGAAGGAGAGGAAGGTAACACATATCTTCCATAACCCATCAGAGCTACACCACGAAAGCCATCCTAGATTCAGGAGCCGGAGTAGCCATCGCTACCACCGCTTTGTGGAAACGTTGGGGTAAGCCAGCACTCAGACCCACCAGGATGAAGCTGCAAATGGCTGATGGACACATAGAAAAACCATTAGGCTTACTAGAAGGCATATCTCTCACCACTTGTGGTGTAGAATTTGAGCATACTTTCGCCATTTGTGACTTTGCGAAAAATCGTGCTTATGAGATGATATTGGGACGACCATTCATGCGTCAGTTACAAATTGTACAAGATTGGGGATCTAATTTTTTGTACTTGCAACATTTAGGAGTGACTACCAAAGTCAATCTTAAAGACTATTCACATAGAGATGTGCCCCCAATACAATGGAATACCATCCATAAGACACCAGCAGAGACGGAATCCGTGCACTCATTAGAATCAGATCCTTCTTGGTTGCATGAGGATACCCATTTATGGATGTGTAAAGTAGCCAAACAAGAGGAAGAACGATTAGAAACAAGGACCTTAGGTGCAGAACAACATCCACGAACCCTTCAAGATCCAGCATATGCACCTGTAGTATTTCCAGACGAAGAGTTTGAACCCCATGGTTGGGCAGAAATTCTAGCAACCATGGATGTAGCCATCAATGAAGAACAATGGACACCCCACTGTGACGAGGATGGCTATGACATTTCAGTTTTTACGATAGAGCCAATCATGTGCGATGCAATTTTAGAAGAGTGTGAACCAGACACTGATGCATTTGAGGATGCAAGCGATTTTGATTTAGAATCAATTATCATGGACCCACCCTTTGCATCAGAGGAGGAATATTTCTACGAAGTAGAGACTCACACTCAGAGACATGAGGAAATTACGAATGAAGTGAGATTAGCCACGGAAGTGACTACTAAGAGTGAAGGTAAGAAAAGAAAAAAGAAAGAAACCATGTCAGAAAAAGACGAATCTTTGTTTGAAGTACCCGAGAACTTCAAGAAATACGAAATCGAAGATAGAAGAATCATGGTACGAATGCCTAATAGAAAAGCGAATGATGGACAAGTATATGATAACTGAGAGAAAACCAAGAACATAATCGTAGCCATAGAAGGAGAGGAAGAAAAATGTACATACATAGGGCATGATTTGACGACTGAAGAAGAAGAAGAACTAGTGGCCCTATTGCGCGAATATAGAGATGTTTTTGCTTGGAGTTACAAAGATTTGAAAGGAGTAGATCCAGATATATGTTCTCATAGAATCCCTATGACTCCAGATGCAAAACCGACAAAACAAAAATCGTACACATATAATGATAACTACGCTGCGAAGATTAAAGAGGAGATAGATCGTTTGATAGAAGTAGGATTCATTTACGAAATTGAGCACACCGAATGGGTATCCCCCATTGTGGTTGTGCCCAAGAAGAATGGAAAATTGTGTGTGTGTATTAACCTTAAAAAAGTTAATGCCGCAACGATTAGAGACAGTTATCCTCGTCCTATCACAGAACATCTATTGGAAAGAGTTGCGGGCAAGGAAGTTTACAGCTTTCTTGATGGTTTTTCAGGCTATAACCAAGTAGCCATTGCTCCAGAAGACCAACACAAGACGGCTTTTGCCACAGAATGGGGCATATTTGCATTTCGTGTAATGCCATTTGGCTTAACAAATGCACCCGCCACTTTCCAGCGACTCATGTGTCATGTTTTTAAGGAATTCTTACGCAAGAGCTTGGAAGTTTATGTCGATGACTTATGTGCTCATTCAAATGTAAGACAGACACATATCCCAGAGTTAAGACAAATATTTGAAAAATGTCGAGAATATCAGGTTTGTTTGAACCCAGAAAAATGCATTTTCATGGTCAGACAAGGCAAAATTCTAGGACACATTGTGTAACAAAATGGAATCTCCACGGATGAGGAAAAGGTGAAGGTAATTGCAGATCTACCCAGACCAACTAATGTGAAAGAGGTACAGGCATTTATGGGCCATTGCGGTTATTATAGGAGATTCATACACATGTATGCAATCATAGCCAAGCCTTTGTACTCTCTTTTAACCAATTTTGAGTGGACAGATGAATGTGAAAATTCATTCAATGAACTTAAACGACGCTTGTGCTCAGCACCTATATTGACAACCCCAGATTGGAGTAAGCCATTCCATGTACATGTGGATGCATCCAATTACGCCATAGGATGTTTGTTAGCACAACCCACGAATGAAGGTAACATAGATCTCCCCATAGCTTACGCTAGCAGACAATTGAACGCAGCAGAAAGAAATTACACCACGACGGAACGAGAAGGATTAGGGATGATCTACGCAGTAAAGAAGTTTAGGCACTACTTGTTGGCCAACAAATTCAAGTTCTTTACAGATCATCAAGCCCTATTATACTTAGTCAACAAGCCATGTAACACTGGACGACTAATACGTTGGTTTCTATTACTCATGGAGCATGATTTTGAAGTGGTAGTTAGGAAGGGAAAGACGCATCTTAGAGCTGACCACCTCTCAAGATTAACCTCAGGAGAAGCCCCTCAAGGAGTAGCGGATGAATTACCAGATGCATACCTGTTTAACCTTGAGATAGCACCAGAATGGGCTAAGCCTATAGTCCCTATTCTGACATACGGACCCAAGAATCCTAGGATTAAGATCAAAGAAGGAGAGATTACCAAGTCTCAGAAATATCAAATAATGGCAGGAAGCATATATAAACAGGATAATCAAAAGATTCTTGCTTGTTGTGTAGATGAATCAGAACATGCGAATTGGTTGCAATTAGCACACATAGGTGCACTAAAGCAACATCATTCAAAACATCGAACATTACAGACTCTGCAGAGATCGGGAGTATATTGGCCTTCTATGGAAGCAGATGTCTACAAGTTGTGTAAAGAATGTCAGGTGTGTTGTGAAAGACCACCATTAGAGCATGCTACATTATATCATGTGTCTCTCACACCAGACTGGAGTGAACCTTTAGTGACATACTTGAGGACGAACACATTCCCTCAAGGCATGACTTTAGCTCGACAACGCAGTCTAGAGCAGGAAGCTCAAGACTATTCACTTATTGGCGATAACTTATACAAAAGAGGACGAGATGGATATTTAAGACAATGTGTTCATGAAAGCGATTATCTGAGCATACTAGAGACTGCACACCAAGGTGTTGCAGGAGGTCACTTTGGACCAGATAGGATAGTCAAAGCCATTCTCTTTGCAGGATTATGGTGGCCCACTCTTCACATGGATGCTCATACCTATGTAAAGAGATGTGATGTGTGCCAAAGAACTCAGTTTCCTACTCGCAGAGATGAAATGCCATTGAAACCCATGATGGGCGGACGTGCATTTTCTAAGTGGGGTATAGACTTTGTAGGACCCATTAACCCCCCTGCAAAAGGTACACATGCAGAATACATTATTGTTGCCACATATTATCTAACCAAATGGGTAGAGGCAAAAGCCACAAAAAAGAATGATGCTCACACGACTGCAAAATTCTTATTTGAAAATGTCTTTACAAGATATGGATTGCCTATAGAGTTAGTGAGCGATCGAGGCACTCACTTTCTAAACCAAGTCATTGAATATTTGTTACAGGATTTTATGGTGATTCACAAGAAATCTGCACCATATCATCCTCAGGCCAATGGTCAGGCTGAGAGCACTAACAAGATACTTTGTAACGTACTGACGAAACTCGTGAACAACAAACGTTCAGATTGGGACAAACAGTTACACCACGCTGTTTGGGCATATCGAGTGGCCTACAAGACCGTACTCAATGCAACTCCCTTTCAGATGGTTTTTGGTCAGAATGCAGTGCTTCCTTTGGACTTCTTGATACCGACCCTTAAGGTTGCACAAGAACATCAATGGACCGGCCATGAATTATCAGCGAGAATAATGGACTTGGAACGATTAGGAGAAACCAGGCTAAAGGCAGCAGCAGGAATATACGCAGCGAAGAAGCGACAGAAACCATATTTTGATGCACATGTGAAAGATAAAGGGTTAAAAGAAGGAGATTTAGTTCTAGTATACACGCTGAAACAGCACGCACGGAAGTTAGAAAAGCGAGGTTATGGACCTATGATCATTAACAGACTTTCGACAAGTGGAGCAGTACAGTTAGCCACCTTAGAAGGAGATATAATGCCTAATTACATTAGTGGCTGTAGAGTCAAGCTATATCAGGAACCTCTTACTGAGGATATGCTTAGACGACTCACATTGGCAAAGAAGCGTAAGGAGGAAGAAAACAGAATACGAGCTGAAGCTCAGGTGGAAGCCATAGAACGCATTAAGCGCATGAAGCTAAGAAGACAAGGATTAGGGAGAGAACATTATAACCATCTGGAAACATCCCCCAGATATCCCATGGCCATGTGTCAAGTAAAGTCAACCACTCATCCTAGCATAGTGGACAGGAGACCATTCATTACAGTTAGGCTAGAGCACGGCAACCCTTGCCAAGAACTCAGGGCTTTAATTGACTCAGGTGCTGCGACTAGTGCGATTAGATGGTCCCACTATAAGGATTCAGGAATAGAAATGCGGCCAATTGAGGCATACCTCATAGGGCTAGGAGGCATGGAAACCCCTTGCATGGGTGAGGTGGACCTTCCTATCCTCATTAAGGATTTGACCATGACAGCGAAGCTACTAGTGTGCCATGATAGAACCCCTAATCCTTGGCCAAGATTGGCTATACGATCACTCAGTAGACCTAAATCTTAGACAAGGCTCCTTACAGATTGGAACCTTAGAGCAGAAGCGAGTGATACCGCTTGACTTCCCTAATGGCATTCCGATTGAGGTTTGTAACCCTAGACCCTATGAAACACATGCGACGGAAGACCAGAAGATCTTTGATAAGCTCAATCACGCTACGTCTACACCAACCCACTCTGGCTTGGCTATAGACAGTTGTCAATCAGAAGGACGACAGGAGATCTTCCCTGGGACTTCCTGCAAACTAGAAGAGGAAGTTACCCAACCGCAAGGGCAGATGGACACAATCAGCGGTCAGATGGGTTGCGTCAGCGGCCAAATGAGCATGACACCCTGCGGTGCTCATCCTTCCAAACTTGTTGCGGACTGGCCTAGATTAAAGTTAAAGAACGAATCACTTCCTAATGGGCAGGTCACGCAAGTGTTGGAACTCCCTTCTTTTCCAAAGCAGAGCGTCCATCCGACCTCTCTACCTCCACCACGACAGAGTCAACCACGACGAAGGAACCCAGACCGACGGCAATATCAGAAGACACAACAAGAGAAGCAGTATAGGCCACCCAAAGGAAGCGGCACCAGACAAATATGGGTGCCAAAAGGACAAAAAGCACCGAAGAACTCCAACCAAGCAGAGATCGACAAGAAAAAGGCAGAACAGAAACAGAATCAGTATCCACCATCCCCTCGACCTTCTTCTACAGGTCCGAGCATTCGACAAATTTGGATCGCCAAAAAATACCTTACCCATAGACCCACACCCACGCAGATTTGGGTACCCAAACCATGTATCATAGCTCAATCCTTAAACCATGTAATATCTACCCCTCACAAATCTTTCCATCCCTCAATACCACCACACCCGATACTACCTTTGACCCCTCAGCAGCAACCCACCACCCACCCAAAGACTCTTAGGAAATGGATACCGAAGCGTGTCCCACCGTCTCCCCCTAACCCCATGTCTGACAAAACTACCCCCCCGACTAACATACAACCTTGTAATAAATCACTAACCTTTAAACCTTGTATAAATTCACCCACCATCATCACACATCACTCATAATCTCGTCTCATCAAGAAATGTATGCATGATCTGAAACGTGTAGGTGTCTAGAGACCTGCACTAGTGCTGCAAGAGGCATTGCATCCATCACATCACAGCACTTGGCTACACGGGTTACACATCAGTTATGGAAAGGGATTGCGGTCTCACTTTAATGGGATCATAATTAATTTCCATGCTAATGTGTTAATCTTTTGTAGCAGATCTTTTTCATTAGCGCACCAGTCATCATGCAAACTGACGCAGGACCATCAGGAGCAGGCCCCAGTGTAGCTGCGGTGCCCCTCAATGTGTTACTAGCAGAATCCCACCCGACTGCTCCACCGCCAGAATTCCAAGGATTTCCAGGGCCCATGCCGATCGACAACCCACCTATGGGCTACACAGAAAAGATACACCGTAACTCTCACTGGTTTCAGGGACTTGCAGGACCCTTAGCGGACGCAGATTTTATATTTGAATCCAATTTGACGTTTGATGACCGCACTTGGGGAAAATACCAATTCTTCTCCAGAGAGTTCGAAGCCCTACAGAACACCCAGGACTTAACTCACGTTTGGGCCAGAGCCGGCTTCACGGAGTATTTCAGTGATCCTCTGCCCAAACCCGACTTTTATAGGTGTTATTATTTAATCACTACTTTGCGGGCCTCAGAGAATAAGGATATCCCAGGAACTTTTATTTTGCCCTCTTTAGTGGATGATCCACCTTACAAAAGGTTTTACCTCTCAAAGGATTTAATCAGAGCTGCCATCAAAATTCATGGCACCCACACGCCCACAGATCGAGAAAGATTAATTCCAGACCCTATGAAACGTGGGGATGTCACTAAATGGGAGGAGATCTCAGCAATTACACCTGAGCTGTCAAAGCCGCTACGGATATGCATGCAACACTTCGCATTCCCCGCTCAGGACAGATTTACCATGCCACATAAAAGAATATGGTTTGGATTGTACTTGGCATGTACGGGACCTCAGACGGTTGATCTGGCGAGCTGGATCATTGATCAAATGTATTTGGCACAACACAGATGGGAACGCAAGAAAGTGCTTAATGGATGTTGTGCGCTCACAAGAATTGTTTATATGTGCTTGGCCTATGATTTGCCAATTGAACGTGCATTAACAGGAGAAGAGCTGAAAGCATTCAAAGGAACGACGAAGAAAGCCAGGAAGCCCAGTAGAACACGGGCAGGTAAGCGCATGAGAGGCACCATTCCTTGCCTTCAAGTGCCAGAGTCACCATCACCACAACCCTCTCCAGCACAGTCACCGACAGAAGCCGCTCCCACAGTGCAACCTTTTCGCATAAGGTTGTCTAGACCAGTGGTCACGAAGGGCACTACTAGTACCGTTGCACCTCAGGCAGCTACAACCACAGAACCCACCACCACGACAGCAGAAGCTCCCACCACTATTGGTGCGGAAGCCTTTTCTTTCCCATTACCACACATGGAGGCAGAACCAATAAACACAACATTCGATTTTGAGATGCCGGATGCATTCTCAAATGAGTTCCAGTTTTTAGAGGCACAAATGTTCTCTCAAGAATATGAACGCCCCAGCTACCCTACCACACCGCGGGATCTTCCACAGGGACAAGTTGTGTCTAGCTCTGATGATGAACGAACAGCCACAGATGATGATGAAGGTGACGATGAAGCCAGCCAGGGCACGCATGATTCCCAAGAACAAGGACAGACAGACGGCCAAGGTCAACAAACCGATGCACACGGTGACACCAGCACGCATGAAGAGGAGACCTTCGAAGCAGCAGCTTACACGCTGGCAATCAAGAAATTATATCGTACGATGGAGAAAGTCTGGGCACGGAAGAAATTAACTGAAGAAGAGAGCCAGACCCTAATCGAACAAGAACTAGTCTCCGGAGGATTTGAAGAAGTCTACATCAGAGGGTTTAGAGAACTGGTCCAATCCATCGGCCCGGTCGAAGCATTGAGATATTTACAAAGGAAGCCACTTCCTCAATATGACCCTCGCAGAATTCGCCTGTTATCGAAGCCCGGTGAATATATTCGAGTTCCGGTAGGTGCTCAATCATCCCACCAGGCGCAAGATGCATGCTTACGTCCGGAAAGACCCATCACCGAAGAAGCCATCCTAGTTGACTCCCCACCACGTACTATTGTTGTACATACTACCACTATCCTTGAAATAACATCCACACCATCTACTCCTCTCTCACCTCATGTTTCACCAACCCATCCGGTATCCCAAGCACACCCACCTGCTCCTCCCACATCCACACCAATACACGGCAACATAGCCACACCCTTTGCCCTGCCCATTCATGCCACCATGCCTGTACCCACCCCACCTCATCTACATGTTAACCCCTTCACCCCTTCATCCTTCCCATCCTTCCCCCCACCTTTAAGACACCCTTTCACCTTTCTAACCCCACTAACCTTCTCACCAGTTTCACCTCCCCAACCCACTATAACCCCTATTTACCCTTCTCACCAAGCTTCTCCAGCCATCCCCCCTGTAAATTACTCTACATTTGTAAATCCCGTCTTCACACCTACACAACCACCCACATACACACCGCTTTTCACAGTCACCGCACTTGACACGTCCAATGACATGGACATATCACCACCCACAGCACCAGCACCCACTCCACTCACAGCACCATCATATTTAGGTACGTCACAATTTTCCACGATCACCACTGCATCCACCTTCCCAACCCCATTTCCCATCCCCGCTGCATCTACTTCCACCGCATCCTCACTTAGCACTCCATTACTATTATCGCCAACCATAGACACTGCACTTCAACAAATGTTCACATGCATGTCACAAGTACGAGATGAGTTCGCATCTCTGGGCAACAATTATCAACAGCTGCAGAGGACGACCAACGAATTATAGTCGCAGCTTAATTCATTATCGATCGAGAATGCCTCGTTAAATACGCGATACCAAGAACTAAGAGAGGCATATCATCAGTTAGAGCTAGAAAGTGAAGAGAAAACAAAAGAAGCCACTGCTGATCTGGACAACCTGCTTCGAGCCCAAACAATTAGAAACGCGACCCTGACAAGGAATATGGGTTTACTCAAGAGGCACCTAGCCGCAGCCCAGGAGGAGAACCAGAGACTCCAAGAGCAGAATAGAGAAAATTTGGAAGCGGCATTGGACCATCCAGAACAACCATTAAGTCCTAGCAGATTCAAGGCAATCCCATCCGAATCGATGCGGATGTTGCTAGATGACCATGTTCGACTGCTAGAGGACTATGATCGAATGAACGAAGAGCATCAGAAGCTAAAAGAAGATCACAAGTTACTACAGCTCAGAGAACCGGCACCACAACAAGTACCAGTGGCAGCAGAAGCACCAAAACCTGTGGACCCTGCTCTTGACATCTTAGAAGAACTCAACGCATTACGGGCCCAGGTAACCACTCTCCAATCACGCATAGATGTATACGAAGCACCACCACGGCCTGATTCCCCACCGGAGATCCCAGCTGACGATGAGAACATAACCATTCCGGTGGAGGAAACGTTTGAAGAAGCATACGAGCCAATACCCATCCCAGGCGGACAAGTCACGGCCGAAGGCCAGATGACCTATGAACTTCCTACCCCCGCGTGGATGAAAACGATCGAAGAACTTGGAACGACACATTCGGCCAGAGTAGAGGCACAGTTACATGCCATGGCCATGATTGAAGAGAGAATCTTACAATCCCCCTTCTTTGCTCATTTGGCCCCCCGACGCTATATATCTGGGCATGAGCTGCAGTATAAGCCATACTTCATGTTAATGGCTGAATATCAGCTAGCTATAGAGAAAGAAACCGGCATGAAAACCACGCATGCTACACAATTCGAGCCGGCGGACTTGCCACCAAATGCGCAAAGAGGAGAAATCCATCAACCTGATTGGCGCAAAGACCTCCTCCAGAAGTACCCAGAAATGATGAGCACATGGGTGAAAGCGCCCTTACATTTAAAGTATAATCCTTGCTGGGACCAGTACCACGACGCCGCTCCTGGACTGCATTCGCTATCAAAGTACAAAACAATAGGCAGTGTTAGGATTGGCTGAATTACCCCTACTTCAAGCCGCCCACCGAGTTGCCCACTGTTGGTTATATGATGGCTACAATTCGTCACTGGCTCCCTCGCCTGAAGCATATGGATGATATCGCCGCGCATATGACTGTCAAAATTTTTGACATGATGCAAATGATATTTAAAGTCTTCCGACGCGTCAAGGCACCGCATGTAAACACCCCGAGATTTGAGCATGGTAACTTTGATCTAGTATATGATATGAGCACAACGCCATCGCTCCGGGTGTGTTATGCCTGGCACTGTAGAATAAAATACCTACCGGCGTGCTACAAGCAAACATTCGAAGAGATGTTCACCACCGGATTTTGGGAATACCATTCCGAGGTATTCATCAGCAGGCCCACACATTTATTGCAACTTTTTGCCTGCGAGCGAATGGTTTATTCCGCGCACTATCAACTCCCGCCACCCGACGAACCTCAACCGATCGACTGGGAGAAACTCGAGGCTGATCTGGCTCGAGGCATTCGAGTATCTGAGCACACCCTCGCTCACGACCTCCTACAAAACTACATCCGGCAGACAGCACAACAAGGTTCTGTCGAGGACGACAGAAGCGAGAGGGAGGGGGCTGTTGGAAGCAGTCAGAGGCACAGTCAGAGGCACAGACGACATGGAAGCATGTAAAGACGGAGCAGGGAGCCAGGCGGATCATTTTTTCAAACAATTATGTTTTTATTACCTCTTCAAACATCCAACAGTGATTTTCATCACTCTTGTAACATATGTAATATAGACAAAACCCCATTTTGTAATTCATAGCTCCATTTTGTGCAAGCCGAGGAGTCCTCGAGCTTGAGGAGCTAAGGTAGAATGCTCGTAACAATTTTCGTTATTTTTAGACATCGTTTACCCTTCCAAATAGCCTCTAGGACCTATTTTTTAACTATGCCGGTCACTAGATGTGAAACCGGTCAAAACTAGTCTAGAAACTATAAAAAGAGCTAGAGAGTTCATTTTTGAGGTTGGTTCATGTTGGCTAGTGTGAGCTTAGAGCTAGTTTGAGCTTGTAATAGTGTTCTTGAGTAATAGAACTAATTTCCCACCTTCCATTGTGTCTTGCTTGTCTCTTCTTCGTGTGTGTGTATGTGTGTGTGCATCTTTGTGCTTCTCACCATCACTCTCACTTCATCTCACATTCACGATCTTCATATCACTCCTATCTCTTCCGCGGATTGACAATTAAGGAGGTGAAGCTTCTTAACGTGGTGCTTACCATTGTGCTATAGCAACAGTATCTCCAAAAATTTTTCTTTTTAATCGTTTCAAACTCCAAGTAGCCTTTGGACACTAGTTTTAATACTAGGTTGAACAATATAGTGTATATAGAGCTCTTCTAAAAACTATTAATGTGAAAGAGCTCTTTGTTGAGTTAGCTCATTTGAGCTTGTTAGATTTTGATCTCTTTTGATATTTGTACTCTTGTCTTGAGCAATACAAGATCTTCTTGGATCACATTGCCTCTTTTCTACTTGTGTGTGTGCACACATACATGTATGGGCCTATGTGTGTGCTTACCTCTCTTTTGTTGTAGGTGTGTGTACTTCCATCTTGTAGCATGCGTTCTTCATATCATTTATTGGCCACTCTTTGGGTTGAAACTTTAGTGTGGCAAGTCTTGTTTGATGCTAGTACGTTGATTGTGCATATGGGTGTACGCATGAAAACTTGACACCTTGAATGCACTCCTAATCGATCCTATGCCACTTTCCATGGCAGAGATGCTACTTTGTTCTAGACCTATTAGTCCCAATTAATTTATTTGAGCATAGAATCATGCACACACACACTCAAGCAAGAAATCGAAGTAAACTTTGCAATATAGTGATCCTTTCCCTCACTCAAATTGAAATAAAAATTGACTCAAAGGTATCTTTTGATCTCAAATATATCAACACAATTGTACACTTGTCAAACCGTGCTTCAACATTTGTTGTCCTCCCTTACCACAATTGGGTACACAAAAGTACTTGTTCCCTTGTTTACTCAAATAATTCTTCCAAGGAGTGAAGTACAAAGAAGAGGGCCACCTATCTTGTCAAGTTGCCAAGGTGAACCTTTTTGAGAAATAACAACACCTCCCTCTCTTTCTCACATATAAGTCTTTATAGTTTTTCACTAGCTTTGGCATGTCCAAACCTAGTGCCTGGCCTAGTTAAAAATTAGGTTCTATGGCTTATTTGAGGGCTCAAATGGAATCTAAAAATTATGAAAATTGGTGAAAAGATACTTCTAATACTCCTGAAGCTCAAGGAATCCTTGGCTTGGATAAAATGAAATCTAATCTACCAAAAATGGTATTTATATTGTGAGTGTAATGATAATGATCATTGGTTGGTGTAAAGTTAGATTCCTCTGAAAAATTGGTTTGTTCTTATTGTCAGATTATGCTTGACTTATGCTTGACTGCTTTGTCTCCTTATTCCTTGTTGTTGTTCTCTTTGTTCTTATCTTCTCAAGATCTCTTCTCTACCAAATCCTGATTGTTGGCCAACAGTCCCCCCTCTCTAGCATTTGTTGTCCCTGATAGACCTTCGTTCTGTAGGATGGTCAATGTAATACATGAGGACACCTATTGCCATTTCATGTTCATGTAGTCTTAATCCTTTTGCTATATCAAATTGCAATGCATCCCAATTAATGGCACTGGGAATATCCAGGTGTGGAGTCATGTAATATTCAAAATACATTGCCTACTCGCATGTGAAAAATTGAAGCATGTGTGTTAGTTTAGGTATGAATATTTCAGAGTGATACTCCCAAAAACTTGTAGTAAAAATATCTTTGAAAGTTTGCTTTTAGTAGGCTAGGAGATATCTGATCCAGACATGCCAAGCGTAGGCCACACAAATGCTAGGGGCCGTGCTCATGTCATACATGAGATTGTGGTTGCCATTTGTAAAGCCAGAGAGGGCAACATGTGGGGCTTGTGTATTGTGAAAGGTTTTGAAAATGATTTGCATCATGTCGAGAACTTTTAGCATCATCTGCATTGCGGCATTTGGCATGGGCTTTAACCGAGGAATCCAATGACGTATAGTTTTCATCATATAAGATATGGAAGGTGGTCCCTATGATGGCATGATGTATGGATAATTGACCCACTCCTTACATTGTGCATTATTATGTACATTGATAGCAAAGGATTTCCATGATCTGCGCCTAGGGATGGGTTTGTAACATGGATTGCATAGAAAATGCAAAGGTGCATTGTTCCATATGCATAACATTTCAGGGTAAGTTTCCAAGAGAGTTTTCCGCTAGGGTGATTGAAAAATAGTGCCTTTCCATGCTATCGATGGTAAATCCTCTGGTTGGAGTAGAAAAAGTGGGGGTATTCCCAGTGACTCTTTGAATTTGTGAATTCTAATCGACCAAAATCACAAAATATGATCAATATTGGAGTTTTGAGGTAGTGATCACTCATTGATGCGCCAAATTTTGGAAGTAGGTTGATTGCAACACCATTTCTTCTATAACTTTCATGGCTTGCCTCTGAAGCACTGTGCAATCTTCACGAGTTCGTCCGATATCCTCTACTTGTTTAAGCCATGGAGGGTGTGGGGCTTCAAAAGTTTCTTGTCCCTCTGCAGTAATACTCTACCTCCAGGAACAAGTTGAGGCTCGTAGTCACCTTCAAAACCTTGTTCCATTCTAATATGTAAAACTTCCTCTTCTTATGGAGCCTCTGGGGGAGATGGAGGTCATTCGTATTGGAGTAACCTAGTTTGTAATTTGATGATTTGTTCTTGCAAGGACATCACTGTAGTAGCGTATGATACTTGTGGAGTTGATGATTGGATTGGACTTAGAGCAACATTAAGTCTTGACTCCCTTTTTTGCTTGAGTTGTGTCAATTCCTCTGATAATTTATCATGTGTCTCCAAGAGGTTCGCATAATCTTCAAGGATGGTGCAGATGTTTTTAGGGGGAACTGCTTGGAATTTGGATGGACTTGTTGGTGCAGCTGGTTTGTTCTCTATAGCAGCTTCTAAATTCTCTTGATCTTGTACTTGTAAGCATCAATTTTCTTCTTGTGCAGCTACTGGATGCCTTCATAGTAGTGTCATGGTGCACTAAAGTTTGGAATTATGTTTGATTTGTGTGCCGAGATTACCTTCAATGATTTGCATGGCTTCTAGGTCTACTTCTTGAAGGTTTGCCTCAAGCGTGTAATGAGCTTCTTGTAACGTGTGAAACTGATCTTTGAGGTCTTCATTGTCTGCTTCAAGTGTCTTGATGCATTGTTGTAATTGTTCAAAGCGAGATTGTAACATGTTGTTGCATTCCTCAAGCCTATGATACTCTATCCAGAGTTGTTTCATGCATTGAATCATGGAGTTGAATGCATTATCTATAGGAGTGGATGCAATTTGTACATGTGTTTTCTAACAAGGAAGTGGGTGCTGATGAAATTGGTGGAAGTGGAATGGGAGATGGTGGAATCGTGGAGGGAGGGGGAGGTGTAGTGGGTGGTGATATGTCCATGCTATCGGACATGGAAGTGTGTGTAGTGTCTACCATATACATAGGGATGATAGGTGGTCTGCATGTGGTGGTGATGCGGGTGTTGATAATGGGAAGGACAAAGGGGTTTGGGTGAAGGGTTGGGAGAGGTTAGATCAATGGGAGTAAAAAGGTTGGAAAACTACTGGGGTGGAGGTTGTAGAGGAAGCTACTCATGAAGAAGGTTGTGGTTGTGTGAGAGGAAGACAAAGAAAATTTGATCAAAAATTTGGATGACCTATCACCGAGGTAGTGGAAGCGGGATCTCCAATAGCAGGATCAATGAAAGAACCTCTTGGTTAGGTGGTGGTATGATACAGTTGAAAGGAAGAAAAGAGGGATGAAATGGAAGTTGGGTTATGAAAGGTGAAGATGTGTTTGGTAGGAGTTGTAGTAGGTATGATAGTTACATCCTCAGTTCTAGGGAGTGATGGTGGAGGTGTCTACAAAATTGGTTTGGATGTCTCTTTGTGGATGATAGTTGTTTTGGTGCCCAAATTTCTAAGCAGGGATATCGGGGGACTTGGTATACCAGTGTCAGTTGCCTGAGGGACAGTCTCTCCCTGCATTGTAGAAACTACAGTGGTAGGCATATTGATTGTTTCGGGTGCCATTTCTTCTATAACTTTCATGGATTGCCTCTAAACCACTATGCGATCTTCATGAGATCATCCAATATCCTCTAATTGTTTAAGCCATGGAGTGTGCAGGGCTTCAAATCTTTCTTGTCCCTCCTTAGTGACTATGCCTCCAAGAAAAGGTTGAGGCTCATAGTCATCTTCAAAACTTTGTTCCACCAGAATATGTACATCTTCCTTGTTCTAGAGCCTCTAGGGGAGATGGAGGTTATTTATATTGGAGTAACCTAGTTTGTAATTCGACGATTTGTTGTTGCAAGGCTGCCATTGTAGCAGAGTTTGATACTTGTGGAGTTGATGATTGGACTGGAATCATAACAACCTTAGGTCCTTACTTCCTTTTGTGCTCGAGTTGTGTCAGTTCCTCTCATACTTTATCATGTGCCTCCAAGAGGTTTGCATAATCTTCAAGGATGATGTTGTTGATATATTTAGGTAATGATGTGTGTGAACACTTTAGGACCGTCGGGGCACTTTTTTTCCTCTTTAGGAGGTTTTTTCCCCTCGGCTTGTATATACGCCTATTGCCCTAATGGGCTACTTATCTTTGTACATTCTCTAGTAATACATTCAGTATTGTGTGTTGTGCTCCAAGCTTCTTCTTCTTCCTTGTGTTGTTCGCATGCTTCCGTAGACGTCTAACTCCAACAATTGGTATCAGAGCAGGTCGTCGCTTCATCTAGGGCATCGCCGACACCTCTCCGGTTGCAGTCTCAGAATTATACAAATTTTGCTGAGCATACTCAACGTGTTTTTGAGATCAAAACAACTTTGTTCTTTGGTGCCGAAATCACGATCTGAGCTTGTTTTGGCTCTGAATGCGTTAGTGCAGTGCTTGTGTAACTATTTCGTCTTTTTGTGCCAAAGGTATATACCAATTTCGGTTTGCCAGTATAAGCGTCTCGAAGTCTCTGCTACAGGTTTCGCAGAATTCATCTGGGTAGTTCTGTTCGAGTTTTTGAGATACAATCAATTTTCTGCATCAAGGTATTTTAGTTACCGGCCATGGCTCAAAGCAGTGATGTATTTCGTATGTTGGTTGTTGAGGATAAGTTGGATGGTACCAACTACCCATTGTGGGCTTATATGATGTGACATGTATTGGTTGCAAAAGGATTGTGGAACATTGAGCAAGGTGTTGAAAAACGTCCTGCCACACCTGCAATTGTTACAACTGCAGGTACTGAAGCTGATGCAGAAGGTGTCGAAGATGATGATATTCTGCATATTCCTATTTGTGTTGTGGTTTCTACTGCACCTACTGCAAAGAAGATTCGTTGGGATGGCAGAGATGCTCAGGCACATGCATTGATAGCTTTGTCTGTCAAACGTGCCATTATTCCTCACATTCGCTCTTACAGAACAGCTAAGGATGCTTTGAATACACTTACCACATTGTACCAAGCTAGGAATAAGGCTCGTGTTGCTTACATCTAAAAACAGTTGGAGAGTGAGCACATGAATGAAGGTGAGGGCAAAGGAAAATGGAGCTCTTCAATTAGTAAGCAGAAACCAGCTAATTCTGCACATTTGAAGAAGGAGACAAAGATGAGAAGAAATCAAAAAAGCAGAAATTATTTTGCAAGTATTTTAAAGGAAATGATCATATCATAAAGAACTATCCTGAATTGGCTGCAAAAGAGGCAAAGAAAAAAGAGCCTAGAATGGTTGTCGCAGGATCCTCTTCTTGTGCAGAAAGAAGAATGGGCATTTACTACTGTTTGCAGTTTTGACCCATGTTCTCATGAGCACTGCATGTCTGCAGTAGACTCCGATGTTTGGTACTTTGACAGTGGGGCGACCAAATATATTACCTCGCAACACAATTTCTTCTCTTCACTCGAGTCTGCCCCTACATGGAATACTGTTACATGCGCCAACAACTCCTCTTATCCTGTTATTGTTACACTTATGTGTTCCTCAAGTAGCTTTGATGTGAACCTTTTCCCTATACATGGGCACTTTTTACTCTAGTGCTGGTTAGAGGTTTTTTTCCCCATGTTACCACATACTTGATACTCTCATATGTGGTGGTACTTTGTACTTAGGGATATTATTCAACTCTTACTTCAGTTCAGTTCATCGATCAATAGAGAGAGCTATTCCAGCCATCGTCTTCTCCGTGTGTCTTGCTACGTTTGTGCTCCTTGTGTTTGCTTGTTGTGTGTCTCTCGCACTTCTACACACACCCAACAGTGGTATCAGAGCAGGTTCAGCTTCTTCTCAAGTTTCGGTTTTTCGCGTCGCGGCGCGCGCGCACTTTAACAGTGCAAATCGACTTCGGAGCATAGAAGTGTGAATTTCAGCAGCCTGGAAACATTTCCATCAGGTGCGCTGGGGTTTTACCCCCATTTCGAAGCCATTCGTGCAGTCAGAATCGCCATCAGAGTGACGGTTTGTGAGCTGAAATTTCAGCACTCATTTCAGTTTTCATCGAAGTGAAGATTTTGTCACATTCTTGTTCCTTAGTGAAATGGCGGGCAGCAATGACTTGTTTGGCATGCTTCAAGCTGAAGATAAGCTTGATGGGACCAACTATCCGATGTGTGTCTTACATGATGAATCACGTTCTTGTTGCAAAACAACTTTGGAACATAGTGGCAGATGTAGATCGAAGACCGGCAGGTGCTTCTACTTCACAGTCTACTGTCACAGATGGAGCTTCTTCTTCGAGTACAGTGGTTTCTCCTTCTCCACCTACACAGGAGAAGCTTAGATGGGATGGAAAAGATGCTCAAGCTCATGCTTTGATTGCGCTTTCAGTGAAGCGTCATATAGTTCCACACATTCGGTCATGTTCTACATCACGGCAGGCATGGGACACTCTTGCTTCTTTGTATGCCGTGCGTAATGAAGCACGTGTTGCATACTTGAGGAAGCAACTTGAGGATGTATGTATGGCTGAAAATGAGTCAGTGGATGTGTATGTGACACGCATCAAGCACTTGAAAGAGCAATTGGCAAACATAGATGAGATCATTCCGGATGCATCACTCATTTCTACATTGTTGAAAGGATTACCGGAATCTTTTCAAAGATTTGCTACTACACTTCGTTTGGTTGCAAAAGGAAATCCTAATATGTATGCATTTGATGAGGTTGTGTCTCTTCTTTTGCAAGAAGAGCAATCTAGAGTGAATAGGAGTGGTTTGATTGAAGGAACACAAGCACTTGCTATTTCACAAAAGGGGAAAAGCAAGTATGGTTCGGCTTTTGGTTCATCAAAACCAAAGCCTCAAGCTTCCTCTTCCACTCATTCCTCTAATGATGGTGATTTGCAAAAGAAGAAGAGATGCAAATATTGCCGGAAGGCTGGTCATACTATTGATGAGTGTAGAAAGCTTACTAAACGCAATGAAAAGAAGAAGGAATCGGGCATGTCTATTGCTGAAAATTCAGCAAATGCAAAGAATGATGAAGCTAACATGGCTCAAGATTTTTGGGCATGTGTTGTTACATGTCATTATGATGCTTCTTTACATTCTAAATGTATGGTTGTGAGTGAGGCTGATTCAGATTGGTTCTTTGATAGTGGTGCTTCAAAGCACATAACATCATGCAAAAGATTTTTTGCCTCTTTGAAAGATGCACCTAAAGGAGGACATGTGGTGTGTGCAAACAATGCCTCTTATCCTATCATTGGAGTAGGAGAAATTGAGCTTACGGCTGCAAATGGAGGGGTGATTCTCTTGAAAAATGCATTGTATGTGCCCGGTATCAAGAAGAACTTAATTTCAGTTCCGTTGATTGCCAAAGCTGGACTTCATGTACACTTTGTTGATGATAAGTGTATGGTTCATGATTTCAGCAATGGCGATGTTATCGTGATGTACGGTACATTATGTAATGGTTTGTATCGCATGGATACATACAAGAGGGCTGCCTCGAATGCCTTAGTTGCTCATACTTCTTCCATGGCTGAAATGGAGCTTTGGCATGCTCGTTTTGGTCATTTAAACTTCAATAGTTTGCTCTACTTGCAAAAGAAGGACATGGTTATTGGCTTGCCTACACTTGAGTCCATTGAAAAGCATGCATGTGAAGGTTGCATTCTTGGAAAAATGCATCGTGCTTCTTTTCCAAAATATAGTCACACACACACTACAAGAAAATGGCAACTTGTTCATAGTGATGTATGTGGTCCCGTCAAGACTCCATCTTTTGGGAAGCATGTGTATTTTGTTACCTTCATTGATGATGCTACTCGCCATACATGGGTGTATCCTATGAAAGCAAAGAATGAGGTATTTTCTTGCTTCAAAGCATTTTTAGCTATGGCTGAAAATTTTTCTTCACAAAAGCTTTTGACTCTATGCACGGATCGTGGTGGTGAATACATGTCACATGAGTTAAGTGCTTTTCTTCGTGAAAGAGGTATTTCACACCAATGTACGGTGCCATATACACCTCAACAAAATGGTGTTGTCGAGCGTAAAAATAGAACTCTACTTGAAATGGCACGATGTATGGTTAAAGGAAAGCAGCTTCCTCATAAATTTTGGATGGAAGCGGTCATGTGTGCAAATTATGTGTTGAATCGCTGCCCTACAAAAGCATTGAGAGTCATCACTCCTTATGAGGCCTGGAATGGTCATAAGCCTATGGTTAGTCATATGCATGTGTTTGGTTGTTTGGCATATGCTCTTGTGCCATCACAACAACGTCACAAACTGGATGACAAGGCAAAGAAATGTATATTTGTTGGTTATAGTGCTGAAAGTAAGGGATATCGGTTGTACCATCCATTGACGAACACAATTATTGTGAGTCGAGATGTGGTATTTGCTGAAAATTCAGTTTTCCCTCTACTTGAATGCAAAAAATTGCCAACAGTTAGCTCACAAGATGTGTTCGATACACTCATGCCTTTGTTCCAAAATGGTGCGCTTGACTATGGCTATGTAGACCAGCCAACTGAGGTTCAAAGGGCTGAAAAAATTCAGCCAAATAGGGCTGAAAATGCAGAGAATTTCCAGCCAAACATGGCTGAAAAAATTCAACCAAAAATTGCCAAAACTGTTGGAAATTTTCAGCCACATATGGTTGAACATTTGCGTCCAAATATGGCCGAAACTGAGCACGAAATTCAGCCCATGCATGATGTACATATTGAAGATGTTTTACATAATGAACGCATGTCTATCAAGAGTGCACAATCTATGCCAAAGTGGCTGAAACAAACTTTGCAGGACAGCAAATTGAGTGCACCTTTACTTGGTAGAACAAGATCAAGCTCTCACCATGCATCAAGTAATTTTGTGGATTATTCTCTTATTGCTACAACATGTAATGAAGAGCCACTTTCTTTTGAAGATGCATGTGACGATCCACAATGGATGAGTGCTATGCAATCAGAAATGGATTCCATACATAGGAATGGTACTTGGGAGTTATGTGAATTGCCAAAAGGAAAGAATGCCATTGGTACAAAGTGGGTTTATAAGATTAAGAGAAAATCTGATGGTAGCATTGATCGCTACAAAGCTAGATTGGTTGCCAAAGGATATGCGCAACAATATGGCATTGACTATGAGGAAACTTTTGCACCTACTTCACACATGACTACCATTCGTACCGTGGTTGCATTGGCTGCCCATCGAGGTTGGAAAGTGCATCAGTTGGACATAAAAACAGCCTTCTTGAATGGAGATTTGCAAGAAGAGGTTTATGTGAAGCAACCTCCTGGATTTTCTATGAAAGGGAAAGAGCATATGGTTTGTCGCTTGCATAAAGCCTTGTATGGTCTCAAGCAAGCTCCACGTGCATAGTATGACAAAATACATAAGCACTTGATTGCTCTTGGCTTCACATGTAGTCCGATTGAAAGCACACTCTATGTACGCAAAAATGGGGCTGATCTTATAGAGCTTGTTCTTTATGTTGATGAAATACTCTTGACTGGGTCATGTGATGCAAAACTTGACATTCTTATGGCTGATTTGCAACATACTTTTGATGTCACTTATCTTGGTCTTTTGAGCTACTATCTTGGCATCCAGTTTGTATCCGTTGAGGGGGGAATTGTTATGCATCAAGCAAAGTACGTTGAGAAACTACTTCAGCGTTTTGACTTTGAGGATTGTAAGCCAGTTGAGACAGGATTCGGGTTCTCGGTTGAGGATTCCAGTGATGCATTTGACACTTCTCTTTATCAGCAGGTTGTGGGATGTCTTATATATGCATGGAACACAAGGCCGGATATACAGTATGCAGTTTCCCAGTTGAGTCGATTCATGCATAGCCCTGGCACTAAGCATTGGAAAGCGGTGAAACGTGTCTTTAGATATCTTTGAGGCACTTTGAGCTTAGGTCTCTTTTATGGCAGAGATGTCCAGCCATGCTTGCATGCTTTTACAGATAGTGATTGGGCTGGTTGTTATGATACTCTCGTGTCCACTAGTGGTAATTGCTTTTTCCTTGGAGACTCATGCATATCTTGGTTGAGTAAGAAGCAACCTACAGTGGCGACATCGAGTTGTGAAGCTGAGTATAGGGCAGTTTTCATAGCTACAGTGGAGTGTATATGGCTGAGACGCCTATTGATGGATCTTTGCATGGAGATTGATGTTGCTACACATATTCTCACAGATAGTCAGAGTGCTTTGGCTGTTGCATGAAACCCAGTGTTTCATGCATGGACCAAACATATTGAGGTGCATTATCACTATGTGAGAGAGCGCCTTCATGCAGGAGATATTGATTTGGTATATGTGCCTACACAAGATAATGTGGCAGACATATTCACCGAAGCTCTTCCACGGGACAAGTTTGAAGCTTTTCGCAAAGCTTTAGGCTTGTTACCTTGTGGGGGCTGATCTGACACTCCCTGTATGTGTTCACATCATTCGCTCCAGGGGGGTTTGTTACACTTATGTGTTCCTCGAGTAGCTTTGATGTGAACCTTTTCCCTATACATGGGCACTTTTTACTCTAGTGCTGGCTAGAGGTTTTTTCCCCATGTTACCACATACTTGATACTCTCATATGTGGTGGTACTTTGTACTTAGGGATATTATTCAACTCTTACTTCAGTTCAGTTCATCGATCAATAGAGAGAGCTATTCCAGCCATCGTCTTCTCCGTGTGTCTTGCTGCGTTTGTGCTCCTTGTGTGTGTTTGTTGTGTGTCTCTCGCACTTCTACACACACCCAACAGTTATGGGATTTGGTAAGATCATTTTGACTATTGTTGATGGTAGTTCTTTCACTTTGTCAGATGCTTTGTTTGTGCCAGGGATCAAGAAAAATTTGTTATCAGTTTTTGCATTAGCCAAGATTGGCTTGGTTGCAAAATTTGTTGATGACAGATGTACAATTCATGATCTGTCAAATGGCGATGTGATTATTGCTTCTGGCATTTTATGTCGTGGGTTTTATAAACTCATAGACTATGAAAGATCTGTAAATGATTTGGCATGTGCAGTACATGATTCTCAGGCTATGTTAGATGCAAAGCTTTGGCATGCATGCTTTGGTCATCTAAATTTTGCTTGTTTGCTACACCTGCAGAAATCTGAAATGGTGTCTTCTTTGCCCAAACTTGAGGCACCCATAAAACGTGTTTGTGAAGGCTGTATTTTGGGCAAAATGCAGCGTTCCTCCTTTCCAAAAGATGGTGCAGTTCGGGCTACTCAGAAATTGCAGCTTGTACGTAGTGATGTATGTGGTCCTATGTAGACACCTTCTTTTGGAAATTATCTTTACTTCGTTACTTTCGTCGATGATTTTTCTAGGCATGCATGGGTATATCCATTGAAGGCAAAGTCCGAAGTGTTCATGTGCTTCAAGCAATTTTTGGTTTTGGCTAAAAATCTATCAGTATGTAAAATGGGCACCCTCCGTTCTGATCGGGGGGGGATATATGTCTTCTGATTTTAATGCATTTCCGGTTGAACGTGGGATAAAACACCACTGTACAATGTCGTATACACCTCAACATAATGGATTTGCTGAATGAAAGAATAGGTCACTCATGGAGATGGCGAGGTGTATGGTCAAGAGTCAAGCTTCACCACAGTTTCTAGCTTGAGGCTCTCATGTGTGCAACATATGTACTTAACAGGCGTCCCACTCAAGCACTGTAGTCTATCACTCCATATGAGGCTTGGCATGATCGCAAGCCATTTGTTGCTCATCTGCGTGTTTTTGGTTGTTTGGCATATGCATTAGTTCTTGAACAACATCGTAGAAAATTGGATGATAAAGCAGTAAAATGTATTTTTGTTGGGTACAGTTCTGAAAGTAAAGGCTACCATTTGTATCATCCATAGACTAAACACATTCTGGTTAGTCATGATGTTGTTTCTGTGGAAGATGCTATTTAACCATTGCTATCATGTACTAAGGAGACATCTGTTAGCTCCAAAGACATGTATGATACTTTGCTGCCTCTTTTTACAGGTGGATAGTCTAATGCTGGTCCTAATGAGGCAACTTCTCAGCATTTGCAGGTTTCGTGTGATGATGCAGATCATCCCATTTCTAATGTGGATTTACATGATGCACTTGTTGATGAGAGAGCTAATATTGAGGAGGCAAAAACTATGCCAAAATGGCTGGTGCAGACTTTGCATGATAGCAAATTAGATGCACCTCTGCCATCTCACACTCGATCAGGCTCTCATAGTGCCTCTTTTGCATCAGATTGCTATGCTATGACTGCATCTAGTCTCTATGACGAGACTGAGCCTGTTTCGTTTGATGAAGCACAAAATTCAAAAAATTGGATGGCTGCTATGAATCTGAATATGATGCTATAATGAAGAATGGTGTTTGGTCTTTATGTGACTTGCCTCCTGGCAAGAAGGCCATTGGCACTAAGTGGGTATACAAGCTGAAGTGTAAACCTGATGGTACAGTTGACAGGTATAAGGCTAGGCTTGTTGCAAAGGGTTATGCGTAGGAAAGAGGCATTCATTTTGATGGAACCTTTGCTCGTACTTGCCAAATGACTACTGTTCATAGCATCTGTGCATCATTTGGACATTAAAACAACATTTCTAAATGGTGACTTGCATGATGAAGTGCATGTTTTTCAGCCCCGTGGCTTTGTGCAAAAAGGGCATGAGAACCAGGTGTGCAGGTTAAAGAAGGCATTATATGGTTTAAAGCAAGCACCACGTGTTTGGTATGAAAAGATACATGCCTATCTGATTGCACATGGTTTTGAGAACAGTCCAACTGAAAGCACCTTATATGTTAAGCGTGTTAATGGTGTACTTCTAATCTTTGTGGTTTATGTTGATGACATGCTGCTCACTAGTCCTCATGAGAGACATATTGCTGATTTTAAGGCTGATTTGCATGCCTCATTTGAGATGTCTGATTTGGGGCATTTGCATCACTATTTGGGCATTCAATTTATGCATGTTGATGGTGGAATGGCATTGTGTCAAACGAAATATATTGAAACATTATTGCAGTATTTTGGCCTTGAAGACTATAAACCTATTGCCACTCCTATGGAAACAGGTTTACGACTGAGTCTTCATGATGCTAGAGATGCATTTGATGTTGTTCTCTATCAGTAGGTTGTTGGATGCTTGATTTACTTATGCGTTACTTAGCCAGATATTCAGCCTGTTGTCTCACAGATGAGCAGGTTTATGCATTGCCCAGGAGTCAAGCATTGGCAGGCGGTTAAGCGCATCTTTCACTACTTGAGTGGTACTTGGCTACTTGGTTTGTTTTATCCCAAGGGGGGATGACTGCCGTCAGATTTGCATGCTTTTTTTGACTCTGATTGGGTTGGTTGCTTTGACACTCGTGTGTCCACTAGTGGCTTTTGCTTCATGCTTGGTAGCTCATGTATATCTTGGTTGAGCAAGAAGCAGCCTACTGTGGCCACTTCCAATTGTGAAGCTGATTATATGGTAGCTTTCACAGTGACTGTTGAGTGTGTGTGGCTCAAACGCCTTATGGTTGATTTGGGTGTTGGTCAGTTTTTTGCCACCACCATCTTCACTGACAGTTAGAGCACATTGGCAGTTGCGAGGAACCCTGTGTTCCATGCTTCCATTAAGCACATTAAGGTGCATTATCATTATGTGAGGGAGAGGTTCTCTGCTGGGGAGATCAGCTTGGCATATGTGCCCACACAAGAGAACATTGTAGACCTTTTCACGAAGGCTCTGCCTAGGGAGAAGTTTGAAGCTTTCTACAAAGCTTTGGGCTTACTTCCTTTTGTGGAGTGATTTCCACATAGCTTGGCACTTCCTTATACATGAGTGCCAGCTACTTGTTCATCGCATCACTCCCAGGTAGGATTTGTTGATATATTTAGGTAGTGATGTGTGTGAACACTCTACGACCGCTGAGGCACTTTTTTCCCTCTTTAGGAGGTTTTTTTCGCCCGGTTTGTATATACACCTATTGCCCTAATGGGCTACTTATCGTTGTACATTCTCTAGTAATGCATTCAGTATTGTGTTCTATGCTCCAAGCTTCTTCTTCTTCCTTCTGCTATTTGTGTGCTTCCGTAGACGTCTAATTCCAATAGATGTAGATGTTTTTAGGGCGAACTTCTTGGAATTTGGATGGACTTATCGGTGCACATGGTGTGTTCTCTATAGCAGTTCCTAAATTCTCTTGATTTTGTATTTGTAAACATTGATTCTCTTCATGTGCAACCACTAGATGCCTTCGTAGTAGCGCCATGTTGCACTAAAGTTTGGAGTTATGTTCCATTTGTGTGTGAAGATGACTTTCAATGATTTGCATGGATTTTGGATCTACTTTTTGAAGATTTGCCTCAAGCGTGCCATGAGCTTCTTGTAATGTGTGAAATTGATCTTGGAGGTCTTCATTGTCTGCTTCAAGTGTGTTGATGCATTGTTGTAACTGTTCAAAGCGAGATTGTAACATGTTGTTGCGTTCCTCAAGCCTATGATACTCTATCCAAAGTTCTGTCGTACATTGAATCATGGAGTTGAATGCATGATCTACAGGAGTGGATGCAATTTGTACATGTGTTGATGCAAGGGGGAGGGAGTGGGGAATGGAAAGTGTGAATATCATGTTTAACAAGGAAGTAGGTGCTGGTGAAGTTGGTGGAAGGGGAATGGGAGATGGTGGAACTATGGAGGGAGGGGAGGTGGAGTGGGTGGTTATATGTCCATGGTATTGGACATGGAAGTGTGTGTAGTGTTTACCATATACATAGGGATCGTAGGTGGTGTGCGTGTGGTGGCAGTGAATAGTTGTGATGTGGGTGTTGATAATGGGAAGGACAAAGGGGTTTGGGTGAAGGGTTAGGGGAGGTAGATCAATAGGAGTAAAAAGATAGGAGAACTACTGGGATCGAGGTTGTAGAGGGAACTACTACAAGTTCTAGCTATACCACCATCTCCAGCAGCTTGCGTAGGTACGACAGACTCTGCACAGGCCCCAGGACGACGACCTCTGTCTATCGCGACAGACAAAAAAATTAAATATTTTTTGAATGCATGTTTGGCACGATGACCTCACTACAAGGAATACGGGCGTATAGCGACGGTTAAGGCGACATAATTTCGTCGCTATAAAATTGCAACATGCATTGTAATTAGCCTCGCGCGTAGACCGTCCATTAAACGACGCATAACACGACGGTTTTTGCGACTTGTGACGCGACGGGAATGCGACGCTCCCATACTGCGTCACTAAAATGACGCTATTTAAAAGTGTCGCATAAGCGACGCTTTTGTGCATCGCATAAGCGACGCTAAAAGATATCGCTTATGCGACGACGAAGAGCATCGCTTACACAACGGTCTGTTGACGGACAAAAATTAAAACGTTGGAGGCTCTTCGATCGGCATTTTCACGCATCCGATCAAAGAGCTCTCCAACGTTCGCAATTGCGCTACGCTTACGAGTTGAAGCAAGTATATGCAGAATTGTTGTTTTGCCTAAGCTCTCTCTTATTATCTCCCTCTGTCTCTGTTTCTCTGTTTCTACATCTTTCTCTCTTTGAATTCTCTCTCTCTCTCTCTCTCTCTTTTCTTTCTCTATTTATTGCAGGTTATTCAAGAAGCTAACCAAGCAAAAAGTATGGCTAACAATTGTAAGTACAATTTCTATTCTTTGTAGATCATTTGAATTGTGTTATTTTCATTACATAGCATACTCACACTTATTGATATGCACTTATACACTTATACATGATGAAGATGCACTTTCACACATATACACATATACACATGCACATATACACACATATACACATGCATATGCACAAACATTCCTAGAACCACATAAAAAGACTTACATGCATGCATTATTGCATATATATATATATATATATATATATATATATATATATATATATATATATATATATATATATATATATATATATATATATATATACACACACACACACACATTAACATATATGCAAATACATGTATATGCACATCCACATGCATGCGCATTCACATGCATGCACATGGATGCAAATGGAAATGCATCCACATACACATGCATGTTTCATACATATACACATGCATATACATACACATGCATATACATATACACATATACATATACATATACATATACATATACATATACATATACATATACATATACATATACATATACATATACATATACATATACATATACATATACATATACACACATATACATATACATGCATATACATATACACACACATACATATACATGCATATACATATACACACACATCCACAAGAACATGCACATACTCATACACACATATACACTTATACATGTACATGCACATACATACATATACACACACATACATATACTCTTAGGTACACACATATGAATGAATTATATAATTAAAGTATTAAAAAACATATACACATGCACACACACATGCACATACCTACATATACACATATACATGCATATACACACACATACACATAGAGCTATACATATACATGCATATACATATACACACACATACACAAGAACATGCACATATTGATACACACATATACACTTATACATGCACATGCACATACATACATATACACACACATACACATGCACATACATACATATACACACACATACATATACACTTAGGTACACACATATGAATGAATTATATAATTAAAGTATTAAAACACATATACACGTGCACACACACATGCACATACCTACATATACACATATACATGCACATACACACACATACACATAGAGTTATACATATACATGCATATACATATACACACACATACACATGCACATGCACATACTCATACACACATATACACTTATACATGCACATGCACATACATACATATACACACACATACACATGCACATACATACATATACACACACATACATATACACTTAAGTACACACATATGAATGAATTATATAATTAAAGTATTAAAACACATATACACATGCACACACATGCACATACCTACATATACACATATACATGCACATAGACACATATACACATAGATTTATACATATACATGCATATACATATACACATACGTACATACACATGCATATGCACATACTCATACACACATATACACTTATACATTCACATGCACATACATACATATACACACACATACATAATTAAAGTATTAAAACACATGCTTAATATAAACAATAATAACAATCAATAGAACAAAAATCTTCATTACTTAATACCATACACACAATTCAAAACATAACTGAAATATATATCAATGTAAATACATATAATCCAATGTCATAATCAACTAAAATCCTAATCATCATCATCATGATCATCATCATCAGCAGCAATATCATGATCATCCTGATCTTCCTCATCCTCATCGTCATGATCACCCTGTGACGATCGAGATCGTCCCTCCTGTGTCTGTCTCTTCACCTCATCCATATTTGTCTCTCCATAATACTCCTGTATTACATATAACAAACATAAATAAATAAAATAATTAAACCATTCATAAAAACAAAATAATTATATAAAATTTAAAAATACTCACAAAGGCATCAGGATGATCTTGCATATACTCGCCCAAACGCCGATATCCAAAATGTGTAGCATACTCAATCTCATGTTTCGTAGGATATCGACCATAATCCTTCCGCTGCAATGAAACAAATAAAAAACATTAGTTGCTTGCATTTTAACTAAAATAAAAAATATACTCACAATAACACATATACTTACAAACGTAGCTACAAAACCATTATGGCCCATTTGGCCTAGGTGCGATGTGTGGCCCGACTCCACTCTCTTCTTTGCAGCAGCCTGTTTATTCAAGAAAAAAAATACATAAATTAAATGTAAAAAATTACTAAAATATATAAAAATTATAAATATAAAGTATTAATTTGTGTACCTTCTGCTGAGGAAATGACTCCTGAAGACGTAGCTGTCTACGAAAAAACTGCCATGTCTCAGGTGGTATGTTAGCTCGCGCTTATTTTTTTCGACCATACAATATCTCCTGTTAATTTAATCTCAAACAGAAAAAAAATCAGAATACATACAAATATATACACACACATACACATACACATATCCACATACACATATACATGCAAACATATACGCATACATATATGTATACATATACACATATACATACATATAACATAAACACACATATACATATCCACATATATATGTACACACACATGCATGCATATACACTCATTCTTACAAAATACATGCATTTATCCCACAATAATGTGTAGTTGTGTATATGTGAATATGTGTGTATGTGTAAATGTGTATATGTGAATATGTGTGTATGTGTAAATATGTATATGTGAATTTTTTGTGTATGTAGATAATCAGATCATTAATATCAAATACCATTAATTGTAGATTCTGATCAATCAGATGGAACTCCACCACCGTCTCCTCATCGTTCAACGACTTTATACTGTAAGTATATCAAATATTTAATTTTAAATATATTTGATGGATACATAACTTTTTTTTTTTGTTTCTTATTATGTGCAGATTCTGATCAATCAGAGGGTACTCCACCACCTCCTACCCATGCAATGACTTCACATGTGTCCTCCGATAGGAATTATGATGAATTTTACTATGAAGAGCATATTATATGTTGGTGTAACTCTTGTTATGGCACGTATCGAAGACCATGATTGGAATGTATTGAACATGAGGCAGAGTATGGTACTTTTGAGCATGCACCATCACCTAGTCAACGTGATAATGCTTGGGTATGTATTTTTCTATATATATTAATGTCATTATTTTATCTAAAAACCATATATAAAATCAAATTATTGTTGATATACAGGAATACTTGCTCGATGATGATGATGATGATGATGATTTTTCTCATAATGTTAATATACCTCGTACACGTCATGGACTTGCTGTTCATCAATTACAAGCAAAGGTTTCTAGAAATCCTCTACCTCCTGGTTTAGAGAATAAAACGGCTGAAGATTATCCATTGCCAGCTCGTGATCGTTCTTTAGTACAAACATATGATAGAAGAAGATATGGATGATGGAATAGAGGACTACTTCCTTTAGATGGAGAGGTTTTCAACTTTTGGGGTAATCGCTATATGATTGCTCCATCCACTATTACTAATGTTGGTCGTGGTCTCTTTATTGTAGAGGATTTGTATGTGCCTCCGAACTCTGAAGTCACTCTTATGTCATTTTGTGGTCCTATATATGGATGGGGAGATTGGCATCGACTTTCACATTATGTTCAAAGCATGAGTACTTATGGAATATGCTTGAACGCAGCATCCCTTACTAGTAGAAGGATTTTACATGCAGAAAATGAAAGATTATATATTGATGGAAGACCTTACACACATGGAAATATAGCAGGTTTAATAAATAGTAGTCGAGGGTTACATAATAGTTCAAGGACTAATTGCACATTTGAGGAGTGAGAAAATAGTCATGAATCACCATACATGAGTAGAGATGTATCAAGATACATAGTTGTCAATGCTATTACTACATTACATGCTGGTGATGAACTATTAGTGAATTATGGATGGCGTAGACCTCCAAGAGCACCTTTTAGCTAGAGAGAATAAAAATTTTCTATCCATATTTAATAAGTTATATACTTAATTTTATATTTGAAGTTTACTTTTTATTCATTTATGGAATACTAATGAGTTTTATTTATATGTGTAGATTCCAACGTATGATGTTAATGATATTTGTCCACAGCATTCACAATTACTAGTAAGACCTCATTTATCAGAAGCTTCCATGAGGAGGCTACGCAAAACTAATCCTGTGCAATATGCAAAGTTGAAAGATCTATATTCAAAAGACGATAAAGTACAAGATTTGTGTGACAATGATGAAGATGATGGCATGGCACATTTTATCGAGGATTGGTATCAAAATGACAGTGAGAGCATTGATATTTCTAAAAATGAGAAATATCTTCGAGAGGAATGTCTAAAGCATGTATATGAAGGAAGTCGTTTGACACGACTAAGTGCGAGCTTACTTATTCTCAACCTTCAAAATCGTTTTGGATGGAGTAATGTATTTGTTTCGACACTATTAAGGTATAATTTTCAATTTTCTATCTATTTATATATATATATATGCATAAATATATATATATATATATATATATATATATATATATATATATATATATATATATATATATATATATATATATATATATATATATATATATATATATATATATATATATATATATATATATATATAGGTTTTTATTCTTACTTTAGATAAGGTAAGAACAAGAACTTGAATTGAATGGATACTTTTTGTCCGCGCATCTTTTAAAACTATTAATGCATCTTTCAAAATATTCGCAAAAAATTTGATTGTTTGGATGGCAAGATACGATTGTTTGTTTTGGAGGATATGAAGTATGTACCTTCATTGAATGATTTGTCGATTCACACATATGTTCAGTTTGAAAGTGTGAGAAGCGGATTTATAATTGTTATTCAAAGAATTTGGCACTGTTTATAGGCCATACAATGGTGACCTGGATGAATCGCATGCACAGAGGTTACTCAAGATAGAGCAATCTGATTATAATGGACTAGTGGCAACAGGATTCCTAGGGTATGCAGTAAACCTCTTGCATGTCATAAACCTGAGGTTCTTTGAATAAGTTGTATAAAAGTGATCCTCTCAAGTCACCATGATTTCCACTTTGTATCCTAAAGTTCAGATGCTCATCATTGACATGCAAGAGGTTTACTACATACCCCAGAAATCCTGCTCTATCTTGAGTAACCTCTGTGCATGCAATTCATCCAGGTCACCATTGTATGGCCTATAAACAGTGCCAAATTCTTTGAATAACAATTATAAATCCGCTTCTCACACTTTCAAACTGAACATATGTGTGAATCGACAAATCATTCAATGAAGGTACATACTTCATGTCCTCCAAACCAAACAATCGTATCCTGCCATCCAAAAGAATCAAATTTTGCGCGAATATTTTGAAAGATGCATTAATAGTTTTAAGAGATGTGCGGACAAAAAGTGTCCATTCAATTCAAGTTCTTGTTCTTACCTTATCTAAAATAAGAATAAAAACCTACATGTATATATGTATATTTATTTATTTATCTTTTTTATATCTTTTTTGATCAACTTACAGGTTATTATCTGAAAAGTTTTTACCAAGTCAGAATATTCTTCCTACCTCACATGATGAAATGAAGAAGATAATCAACAATCTTCTTGGTATTCTTTGGAGTATTGGAAAGAGTTAAAAGTATGTCATCTTCTTGATCCTATGCATATATTCAAAAATATTGGTTATTGACTATGGCAACATCTTCTTGGACTAAAAGATACCACAGCATCAAGGAATGATTTGAAAGATCAAAAATCCAAACCAAAGTTATGGCCAGTTTTTTATAGACATCGACAAGAAACGACTTATGCATCTGCTCCTTGGGTACTTACAACAAAAGAGATACAGACTATCAACAATAGAATTCAATTGATTAAGACTCCTACAGGATATGGAGCATCATTTCAAAACATGTTTACTATGGATGATAAGAGCTTATCTGGGTTAAAGACCCATGACTGGCATAACTTTTTGAAACATATTTTACCTTTGATTATCGATGGATGTACAACGAAAGGAGTACGAGATGTGATCTATCGTCTTGGATCACTTGTAAGGTAATTATGATACTTTTATATTTAATATGTATGAATATTAGATATGTTTTATTTTTTAATTAACTTCTTTATAATTGTTTTTATGATATGTATAGGTGGATTACATCCAAAGAGATCGATAAAAACTCGATCCCACAAAAAAAACGTGAATGCAAAGAGCTACTATGTTTGATGAAAAAGAACTTCCTACTTCATTTTTTGATATTCAGGTTCATTTATTATTCCATCTTGTAGATGAGATAGAGATTGCAGGTGTTGTCAACACTCGATGGATGTTTTGGGTCGAGGGATTTATGGGAATACTAAAAGGTTATGTGCGACAAAGAGCAAAACCAGAAGGATCCGTGGCAAAGGGTTGGATGCTTGAAGAGTGCATGTATTACGTTAGTGAATACCTTGAAAGAGTTCATGAAGAAGCTCCACGTGCATGGACCAACGAGTCTTCTTCAAAAATAACAGATGAGGTATTATCAGTAAGGGGGTTCCATTCTTATTTACATTTCAAAAAAAAAATGATGTTTCTACTTTTGTAGCATATAATAGCGAATTCATGCAAGCATTCCTTAGCGAGTACAAGGAACTTCAAAATCTCCGAAGTAAAAGGCGAAAAAACAAAAGATATAGACGTAATCTCGATAATAATGAGATTACAGATATACCTTCTTTCACGGATTGGCTATATAGTTGTTTGCAACGCGCCAACGCAAATAATGAAGAAATCTCAGATGAGCAAAGAGAGTTAATGATAGGTTGTGAACAAAAGGTAATTTTATTAAAATAATATTTTATTTTTTTCATATATGTATGTTAGTTTCTATTTACTAATTGAATTTATTTTGCAGGCTCGAATGTTCACTAATATGTGGGCTTTTGGACAGCATATTAGAATCAAAGCCATTGATTCTTTACGTAAAACAGAGGATTCTAGTATTGTTGCTTCTTTCAAGCAACTATCACGTGCTAACTCAAAAGACATGAACCTTATAGATAGCGAACTTGGTTACGTAGGAACTATTGTTGGTATCTACGAAATTTCATTTCGTAATCAAACAGGTAGAAAAAAGTTTATATATTTTTTTTAGAGTTAGTTATTTTTTTAAGCACCTAATAATGGGTTTTTGTTGTTATATATTTTGATAGGTCATTTTGAAGGTTGACTGGTTTCGAGCGGAGTATAAAGGTAGTAATTCCACATTAAGAAAGGAATTATCTGGGTTTTGGGCAATTGATTCTTCCAAGGTAATGCGATCTACTAAAGAACCATATATTCTTCCTAGGCATATTGAACAAGCATTTTTTTATAAAAACCCAGATGCTCATCGTTGGTGGCAAGTCGTTCATGTGCAACCTAGAGGTAGGTCATTGTTTGAACAGTTTATTGTTAGAGAGATCGAACAAAGTCCTCTTGATGATTCAACATCAGATACGGATACATCAACATCTGAAATAGAAATTAGAATCATTCTATGTGATAATGATACTAATCTTTTTGATGAAGAGGATAATTCTCTACATGTTGATTCTACTGATGAGGAAGAGGAATTACCAGAAATATATATTAATCCATCAATAGATGATGTGATTCATGAGAACATAGATTTAACAATAGAAGAAATAAATGAAATCAATAAGGATAATGAAGATGAGACTATATTGATGTCTTACCAAAATGATGGCAATAATGAAAACATATGAGCATATTAGATAGTAAATTCTACTCTAGTTATCGATCAATAACTTGAAGCTTCTGAATGGATATCAGATAATAGATTTTTTCATTAACTTGAATAACGATGAATCCTACTAGAGAGATGAAATCATGTTCTTCTAAGTTAGAACATGAAGCTTGGGGGTATGCCTAATTATTTTATATATAGCTTTATTTTCAAGGAGCAAATTTTTATCATGTATGTATGCATATGTGTGTGTATTCATGTGTATTATATGTATACATATGTTAGTATGCATATATATGTATTTCATGTATATGTATGTGTTTGCATGTGTGTGATATATGTATACATGTGTTAAATATGCATATGTGTATATATGCATATGCATTTATGTAAAATAATATTCATGTATTCATGTAATACATGCAAGTGTTTATAATTGTGTACATGTATATATGTATATGTGTCTATGTGTAAATATGTACATGTAAATATGTATGCATGTATATATATGTTTATGTGTGCATGTAGGCATGTATATGTGATGTGTACATGTATATATGTATATATGTCTATGTGTAAATGTGTAAATATGTTAGTATGTATATATATATTTATGTGTGCATTTAGGCATGTATGTGTGATGCATAATATATCTACTCCATTTTATATTTATGTATCCTATCTACATGATGTGTATATATCTTTACATATATTATGATCCTCGTTGATACGAGTAGCTATATATAGAGGCATAAGGTTGGGAGGAGAGACATCTCTCTAGTAGGACGTCGGAGGTGTACATATACTTCAAACATATGGCTAAAAGGTTGAATTAGAGTTTTTAAATTAGGGATTTGAAAACCCTAATATCGAAATTAGTGTTTTCAATTTAGGATTTTTGAAATAGGATTTATTTATTTATTTATGCGTATGCATGTGTTGTGTATGTATGTGTATCTATATGTGCATATGCATGTGTTGTGTGTGTATATATGCATGTGTATATGTATGTATGCATGTAAATATGATTATATGAGTCTATGTGTGTGTATATATGATTATGCATGTGTATGTGTATGTGAGTATGTGTACGTGTATGTGAGTATGTGCATGTGTCTATGTGTATTCATTATATGTGTGTAGCATTGCATGTGTATGTGTGTGTAAAAATGTGCATGTATGTGTGTGTATGTATAAATGTGCATGTATTTGTATATGTGTGTAAATGTGCATGTATGATGTATATGTGTGTGTATGCGTGTATTTATACCTCTAGTCTCACTCTTTTCTCTCTCTCTCTCTCATATACATACATACATGCATAAACACACATACTCATATCCACACATATATATACATAAAAGCAGTGCATACCGTGCATTATTGCGACGATGAGCCATAAGTGTCTGCATCTCTTTTAAACACCACTTAAGCGACCATCCTGTCCCAAACTCTGTCTCAAGTGAACTAAGTACGTATTTTTTATCCCTCTCATCATGCTCACTACAAAAACAAAAAACATAATGTAAATAAAACATAAGATATATATTTCAATTTATATGTAAAACTTTTACTTACTTCCACGGTAAGTGGACAAAGCGCAGGTAAGAGTCGCATAGTGCCCGCATTCTTCTCTTGAACTCCAATCCATTCCCTATGTACACAATGTTCCCCTCTGGCTCTATGTCGCACTCTAGTCCTAAGGTGGTATAGGGGTCCTGAAAATAGATAGATAGAAACAAATAAAAATATGTGTTATAATATCATTAAAAAAGTTTATGAAAAAAAAAACATACCTATGAGCAGATAGCTCTCTTCTTGCATGTGGAGCCCGCAAAAGAGCCCTCGTCTGATCGCTGGGTAAGCATCTGGATCGTATAATCTAGCTCCTCATCAGACATCTCTGAGTAATCACACATTATGGCCCCTAGAGTATCAGACGGAACTCTTGCTCTCATAAGACTTTTTATGAGAGTGAGTTTCACCTTTCTCTCTCTAGTGGGATCCATAATACCCAACATATAAAACAAAATGGTTAGAAATCAACATATATACGTGTACATATGTAAGTGTGTATGCATTAAGTATGTGTATGTATGCATGTGTGTGTGTATGTGTGTGTGTATGTGTGTATGCATGTGTATGTGTGTGTATGCATCATTATGTGTATAAGTGTCTATGTGTGTATGGGTGTGTATATGTGTGTGTGTATGTATGTGTATATGTGTGTGTGTATGTATGCATGTATGTATGTATGTATGCATATGCATATGCATTATGTATGTATATATATGCATGTATGTATATGTGTGAGTATGTCTCTCTATGTGTCTGTATGCACATATGTGTGTATGTATGCATATATGTGTGTATGTGTGTCTGTATATGTGTTTGTATGTGTGTATGCATGTGTATGTGTGTGTATGCATCATTATGTGTGTAAGTGTCTATGTGTGTTTGTGTGTGTGTATATGTGTGTGTGTCTATGTGTATGTGTGTGTGTCTATGAGTGTGTATGTGTTTATGTGTATGTATGTATCTATGTGTGTGTATGTGTCTATGTGTGTATGTGTATGCATGTATGTATGCATATGTGTGTGTATGCATGTGTATGTGTGTGTATGCATCATTATGTGTGTATGTGTGTATGTGTCTATGTGTGTATGTGTGTATGTATGTGTGTGTTGTCTATGTGTATGTGTGTGTGTATCTATGTGTGTGTATGTGTCTATGTGTGTATGTGTATGCATGTATGTATGCATATGTGTGTGTATGCATCATTATGTGTGTATGTTTCTATGTTTGTATGTTTGTGTGTGTGTGTGTATGTGTGTGTGTATGTGTATGTGTTGCTATGCATCTATGAGTGTGTATGTGTCTATGTGTGTGTATGTGTATATGTGTGTGTATGTGTCTATATGTGTATGTGTATGCATGTATGTATGCATATGTGTGTATGTGTGTGTATGCATTATGTATGCATATGTGTGTGTATGCATTATGTATGCATATGTGTTGTATGCATTATGCATGTGTATGTATGCATGTATGTATGTCTGCATATGCATATGCATTATGTATGTATATATATGCATGTATGTGTATGTGTGAGTATGTCTCTCTATGTGTGTGTATGCATATATGTGTGTATGTATGCATATATGTGTGTATGTGAGTATGTGTGTGTGTATATGTGTTTGTATGTGTGTATGCATGTGTATGTGCGTGTATGCATTCTTATGTGTGTATGTGTCTATGTGTGTGTGTGTATATATGTGTGTGTGTGTCTATGTGTATGTGTGTGTGTGTGTGTCTATGAGTGTGTATGTGTTTATGTGTATGTATGTATCTATGTGTGTGTATGTGTCTACGTGTGTATATGTATGCATGTATGTATGCATGTGTATGTGTGTATGCATCATTATGTGTGTATGTGTCTATGTGTGTATGTGTGTGTGTGTCTATGTGTATGTGTGTGTGTTTATGAGTGTGTAATTGTTTATGTGTATGTATGTATCTATGTGTGTGTATGTGTCTATGTGTGTATGTGTATGCATGTATGTATGCATATGTGTGTGTATGCATATGTATGTGTGTGTATGCATCATTATGTGTGTATGTGTCTATGTGTGTATGTTTGTGTGTGTGTGTATATGTGTGTGTGTATGTGTATGTGTCTATGTGTATGTGTCGCTATGCGTCTATGAGTGTGTATGTGTTTATGTGTGTGTATGTGTCTATGTGTGTATGTGTGTGCATGTATGTATGCATATGTGTGTATGTGTGTGTATGCATTATGTATGCATATGTGTGTGTATGCATTATGTATGTGTATGTAAGCATGTGCATTATGTATGCATGTAAGTATGTATGTATGCGTATGCATATGCATTATTGTGCATATGTGTGTATGTGTGTGTATGCATTATGTATGCATATGTGTGCGTATGCATTATGTATGTGTATGTAAGCATGTGCATTATGTATGCATGTAAGTATGTATGTATGCATATGCATATGCAATATGTATGCATGTATGTGTATGTGTGTGTATATCTCCCTATGTGTGTGTATGCATCATTATGTGTGTATGTGCGTGTATATGTGTGTGTATGTGTGTGTGTCTATGTGTATGTGTGTGTATCTATGAGTATGTATGTGTTTATGTGTGTGTATGTGTCTATGTGTGTATGTGTCTGTGTGTGTATGTATCTATGCATGTGCATTATGTATGTACATTGTATGCATATGCATATGCATTATGTATGCATGTATGTGTTTATTTGTGTATGTCTCTCTATGTGTGTGTGTATGCATATATGTGTGTGTATGTGTGTATGTGTGTGTATATGTGTCTGTATGTGTGTATGCATGTGTATGTGTGTATGTGTCTATGTGTGCATGTGTGTGTATATGTGTGTGTATGTGTGTGTGTCTATGTGTATGTGTGTGTATCTATGAGTGTGTATGTGTTTATGTGTGTATGTGTCTATGTGTGTATGTGTATGCATGTATGTGTATGCATGTATGTATGCATATGTATGTGTATGCATGTGTATGTGTGTGTATGCATCATTATGTGTGTATGTGTCTATGTGTGTGTGTTTGTGTATATGTGTGTGTATGTGTGTGTGTCTATGTGTATGTGTCACTACGCGTCTATGAGTGTGTATGTGTTTATGTGTGTGTATGTGTCTATGTGTGTGTATGTGTCTATGTGTGTATGTGCCTATGTGTGTATGTGTATGCATGTATGTATGCATAAGTTTGTGTATGTGTGTGTATGCATTATGTATGCATATGTGTGTGTATGCATTATGTATGTGTATGTATGCATATGCATTATGTATGCATATGCATTATGTATGCATATGCATTATGTATGCATGTATGTGTATGTGTGTATGCATATATGTGTGTGTATGTGTGTATGTGTGTGTGTATATGTGTGTCTACGTGTGTATGCATGTGTATGTGTGTGAATGCATCATTATGTGTGTATGTGTCTATGTGTGTATGTGTGTGTGTATATGTGTGTGTATGTGTGTGCGCGTCTATGTGTATGTGTGTGTGTCTATGAGTGTGTATGTTTGGATGTGTGTGTGTATGAATGTGTGTCTATGAGTGTATATGTTTGGATGTGTGTGTGTGTATATGTGTGTCTATGTGTGTATGCATGTGTATGTGTGTGAATGCATCATTATGTGTGTCTATGAGTGTGTATGTTTGGATGCGTGTGTGTATATGTGTGTCTATGTGTGTATGTGTGTGAATGCATCATTATGTGTGTATTTGTCTATGTGTGTATTTGTCTATGTGTGTGTTGGTTCCTAATGCCCACACAAAATATGATTGTACAAACCTTTATTTTGCTCAACCTCCTTCGAATTGGTCCACTCCTCTTGCTTTAAGTCACCAAATAGTACTTGAATGTACCCTAAGCCTCTCCCCGCACATGCACTCTTGTTCCACTTATTTTTCATTTCCTACCCTTTCTCTTACTCTTAGCTCCTCCCGCTCACTCATACACACTCTTGTTCTCTCGTTCCCTTAGCCACGCTAGAACTTACATACACATACATTCCCCTTTCCTATTTCCCTATGCCCACACTTGCACTCTCTCGCATACTTTTCACACACATGCTTATATGCACCCCCCCCCCTTATCAACCCACTTGAACACACCAAGTCGATCTCACAAACTCACACACATATACCCGAACACCCACGTACACACACCCATTCTCTTTTTCTCCCACTCTCTCGCTCTCTCTTTCTTTCCCTTCACTTTCTCCTTCCCTTCTAATTGTGTGCATACAGATCTTTAGGAATCAATATTTTAATTGAAATTTTAACTTCACACTTCAGTAATAATGGTTTGTGTTGATGGGGGTCGCATTTTGATTCATATGTGTAGTGCTCCAGACCATTGAACCACAAAACCTACCTTTTGTTTATTTTAAGAGCGGCCTCAATTAAACTACCCAATTATTTACCTAGGAGGTGGGAGGTGAAGGGACCTGGAACCTCAATATCTCTACAACAATTTTACCAGCTCACTTTCGACTCAACTTGTATTTGTTTTCATGAGCATGGATGAGAACATGTACCATTATACCCCAGTAGAGTTTGCGAGCATCTTTGTTTACCTCATGGTGCCATAATTCTTAGGGAAATTGAGCTTACTTTGGACACGCCTACCAAGGCTCATATGAAAAAAAAAAAATTCAAGTTCTTGTCAGACAATCCCCTACGAATGTTCTTCTCCCTCCTGAAGTCCATAATGTGAGGATGCATTGTTGTTCAACATGCTATACCAAACTCAAAATGCTGATCAACGCTAGTGTTGAGAAATAGCGCAACTGGGATGAATCTTCCCCCCCTTCAGTTTTTGGGAACATACAAAAAAACTTACCTCATGCGCTAAAACATGCCATGAAATGTAAGCAATCACTCACATAAGGAGGGCGCACAGTATTTTGCAAGCACTCAAATGATCAATTAACTCATGCAAAAAATTGAAGTTGTTATTGCCTCTACTTATGTCACAACTTCCTACTAATAGCCGATGGTACAGATTAAGATGCGTTACAGATGGTTATAGCTGTGCCATCACTTCAGCAAATGCGTAACCTTCCAATTGCAGATTGCTGAGCATGCATGGGTGACAATAGGGTCTGTGTCTGATCATTTATGAACGCAAACTATTACTTGATCACAAGGTATATACATGCTCTTAACCGGACTAAATGGTTACAGAGACCACTGAAAGTTAAAACTTAAACTCTTTCATGATGCCAGACAAAGAAACAAAGCATACCGCAATCTGTACCTCGACAGTGGTGCATACACAACGTTTTGCCGAGGAGTCATGGACATCAATACAAAGCGAGAAACTCCACTACCACATTCAGTGTGACTCATTTCTATTCATTTGGAATCTCCTCCACACATATGAGCATGCCCATCTGTACTCAATATCGCACGAAGACTAACAACCCTCCCGGATAGCAAAAAAACATTCTTCGTTGAAGCTGTTGAATAGGTATTCCAATCCAGCATTTAGAAAAGCCCCTCGACTATGCTCCTTGAACTTTTGAATGCTTCTTCCCTTCCCAAGAAAACCTGAGCACAAAGGAATCTCCCTCTTGGTCATGCAATTATAAGTGTTTTCTTCACCACCACCAATGTTGCTGATCCTCTTGTACAAAGGAGAACCTGCATACAACATGCGAAGGTTTTGCTGCGACTTCCCCCCGTTGATCCTTGCGCCTCCAAACCTGGCCCCCGACTCCTTAGTGATGCCCGCAGAAACCTCAGCAGTCCCCCTTCTGCATACGAAAATAGAATCCCCTTTTTGTGGCCAAAGCCCTCTTAGACAGCAAGAGCCCGACACCTCCTCAGAGCCTCCAGCACACTTCCAGAAGGACCCCGATCACCTTCTGTTGTGACGGCAGAGGAGAGCAGGGCAATCAACCCATGAAGGAGAGCCCCTCCTACCTTGGATACCCTTCAGGCCTGTTGCTATTCCTCCTCCCTTCACTGAGTAAGAAGCAGGCGATCCTCCCTCTTCTTTCCCCTCGAACTTCTATGGTGTAGTGCTCCCACGCTTGGGCTCTCCTCCAGACCCTTCCTCAATCTGCTGCCAGCGTCCTCGTACCTGCGCAGACATGAAAAAAAACCAAAACGAGAGAGAGAGAGAGAGAGAGAGAGAGAGAGAGAGAGAGAGAGAGAGAGGAGGAGAGGACGAGAGAGCGTTCGAATTAAGTTCCCCCCCCCCCCTTTTTAATATTTTTCCTCCACTCACCACTCTCTCTGACCCCCTTGACACTCACTTCCCCCCACTCTCTGATGAAATGCAGACAATACCCCCCAAAACTGATTCCGATCCTCTCCTCCAAAAACTGAAGAAGAAGAAGAAGAAGCCTCAATTTTTCCTCCTCCTTTTCTGCGTTGCTGCCACCTCCCGTGTGTATTGAAGTGCATTTTCCTCCCTTCTGACCAACCGGCAGCCCTTGGCCTTCCCAAAGAACCCCCCCACGTATTTCTGACATGTCTCAGAGTCGCCACCAACAAAACTTATCCTCTTAAAGTTATGCCCCACGGAAAAATGAAAATTGCTCGAAGCCATGCCCATATCTCTGGATGCACTTCCGATTCAGCAGCCAAACCTCTTCTCTCTTTTTTCTTGGCACAAGCATTGGAAGGTGAATGAGAAACTAGAGCACCAACCGATGACCCCCCCCAAAACATCCAAAAGCCTCCTGCAAATTTGCAATCAATCCCCTTTCCGTGCAAGATATCTACAATCATATATATGATTTACAAAATGGAAACCACAAAATCAACCATTTGTATGGCTAACATATTCCCCCCTTCTGATTGCAAAAGTCGTCCTCGACGAGCCAATTAGCACCTGCACTCAAACCATTCAAGTCATCGATAATATATCAATGCATATTCACATACCTCATACTTATTCTATCTCTTTCCACTGGCATACCTGTAACGACACTAGATCAATCATCCATTAGTCATCAAAAATCAGTCACTTTACTTACCAACTCTATATACCGTTTTACATCTCCACCTATCATGTCCACCTGTCTACAAACTCACCAAAACATTAGACCATTTTTCATCAAATTACAATATTTACAACCAAAATGAAAAGACAACCATATCAATCATCCACATCACACATATATACTCAGCACACACATCAGGAGCCCATATCACACATGCATTCATCGCATAAGCGACGGTACCCATTTTTTTTCCAATTCGGGGGCGTCGCTACGCCCCCCTTTTTCTTGTAGTGCCTACACCATGAGAGCACTCCAAATCACTAAAAAATTCTAAAAAAAATTTGCATTTTTTCAGTCTATCGTGACAGACACAGTCTATCGCAGCAGACATCACCCCACGACAGCCTCAGTCTGTCGCGACAAACACCGTCTATCACGACAGATAGGCCCACGACAAACAACAGACCCCATCTATCGTGACAGACATCGTTTATCGTGATAGACAGAGACCGTCTATCGGGACAGACACCGTCTATCGCGATAGACCAAAGGCACGACAGACGACAGACTTAGTCTATCGTGACAGACACTGTCTATCGCGATAGACAAGACCCCGCGACAAACACCATCTATCGCGACAGAACAAAGGCATGACATATGACAGACTCAGTCTATCGCGACAGACACCATCTATCGCGACAGACACTGTCTATCGCGACAGACACTGTCTATCGCGATAGACCAAAAGCACGATAGACGGAAGACCCCGTCTATCACGACAGACACCGTCTATCACGACAGAAAGGCCCACGATAGACCCCGACTATCGCGACAAACACCGTCTATCGCGACAGATAGAGACCCACGATAGAGACCGTCTATCGCGACACACACCGTCTATCCCGACAGACCAAACCACGACAGACGATAGACCTCGTCTATCGCGACAGACACCGTCTATCGTGACAGAGAGGACCCCACGATAGACAGACCCATGCGACAGTCAGTGTCTATCGTGACAGACACCGTCTATCGCGATAGACAGGCATTTTCGGCAAAAAAATGAAAGGGTATTTTTTGAAAATTTAGGCTAATTTTTGGGCATATTTGCATACTCAATTACTCATGCGAATACGAAGGCCTTAGAAAAATGCACTTAACTCCTGAAAGGATCTGTTTGTCTGTTTAACCCCCTAAACCCTGAACTGTCATAACTTTTTCATATGAAATCTGTTTTTTGAGCTCTAGGGCTTGTCGGAAAGCTCGTGGCATAAAAATAATGCATTGATTTTCAAATAGGGTATTTTGAAGTTGACCCTATGAGGGGTAGGCACACCAAGGGAGCTCTAGAGGAAATGTTTTGGCAATAGAAAAGGGGGAAAAATGGTCATTAAAAGTGTTTGTTATAAATTGTCTGTCAATTGAAGGATCAACTTGGAGCTAAACTTGGGATTTTTTTACAGGATTATCGAGAGCTCTTGGAGAAATCAAAGCAAGTGCCATTGGGTGTAGGCTTGGGAACGCATTTCCTGGGAAGACAAGCATAGCAAGGAGGAGTGACTTGAGGTTGGAACATCTCTTAACCCCCTCAATCCATTCTTAGCATAGGCTAAGTGCGAGTAGCTGTCCAAATTGACTAGGGATACAATAGGAATACTCAAGTTTGAAGAGCCTTTAATTTCTCAAGTCCAAGAATAGGCTAAATTGTAGTCAAAGGACAAATTAAAGGAAAAGAACTTAAACTAAGTGGACGAAGAACATCAAGTACGACACACTTAAGTGCTCCTAACAATGCTTAATTAAAGACAAGAAAACACATACAAAGGAACTCAAAAGGAATAAGTGATCGGTATCAAAGAATCAGCAACGTACAAAGGGCATATGAACCTGAGATCGGGAAGACACCTAGGGAGAGACCGTCAAAGTGTTAGATCATCCGAGGCTAGAGTCAACCATACAGCCAGATCTTGGGCCCAACAATTGAGTGATTACCCCTATGCTCTAGACTCAGAAACTAGTGACTCAGAGATGTCTTATAACATGGAAGGACCTGTAGGTAGCTCAAGAGTGGCATACCTAGAAAAACCTGAAGGTCCCTACAAAACTCAACTGGAATATATCCAGACCAACCGCTTAGGTGCTTGTATCTATGAGGATGGTCTGAGAAGATCTGTTGTCCTAATTAAGAACCCGAATCAGCCCATTGGACTAGAACACCCTGTAGTCAAGTTCGAAAATGGTTCTTACATTGATAAAGAAGGAACAATGTATGTGGTCACTAGTCAACCAGATAGAACAGATGAATTTGGCAACATAATCTCAGAGGTCGAAATAAGAGACATAGAGCAAGGGAACTTAGGAAAAGAACCAAAAACCCCTCGTGGCAAGTCGGTTCTAACGAGAATAATCACTCCAGAAGTGGTTCTCCAGGACAATAGGAGCATAGAGTTGCTCGTGAATCAAGAGACAGATGAGGCTTTTTGGAGGTATAAGCCTGAGAAGACTAATGAAGTAGGAGCTCTTACCATCTATGAATTCAAAGACCCCGATAGCCAAGGTAAAATAACCTACTTAGATGATGCTTCGGAGAGGATTTTTGTGGTCTCAGAGCATGGAAGACATGCATACACTTGGAAGGGTGACTTTGTTTTTCCCAACCTTGATCCACTGTGTCTTATGATCACCCAGGAGTTGGAACATCTTAGGCTCATGGAACACAAAGAGAGAGGAGTAGAGATAAACCCCAGGTGAGTTTTGCTAATCCACTTGGAAGAGAGAGAACGAGGGTAGAGACGGATAGGATGGACAGGGAGAGACATAGGGATCCAAGGAATACAAGAAATACAGATGAATTCCCTTTGCCAAGGCCTAGAGAACATGCTAGAACCTTAAGGCCTACACAATTGGTCAAGTCCATGAAAAATTGCTTTGATGGCACAGGAGACCCGTATGACCATGTAGCATAGTTTAGGCAAGTTTTGAGAGCCGAACAAGTGGAAGACTTGTTCACTCAATACAATGCTTTTGGCCTAACACTCAAGAACACTGCATTGACTTGGTTTCAACCACTTCACCAAGATCAGTAGAGAAGTATAGACTAACTTCTTGAAGCATTCATCACAAAGTTTTCCAAAAGTGGCATTAGGCATAACACATCTTCCTTGATATACAGCTTCAAGCAAACACCTCAAGACACAGTGAGACTCGCAGGAAGAAGGTTTAGGCAATACCTAGAGAGATGCCCTGCTCCAGAGTTACCCACTCCAGCCAAGCAAGTGGCCTTATTTCTAGACTGATTGTTAAGCACCAAACTGAGATCATATGTGTACTTAAAGGATCCTAGATCCATAGAAGAGTGCGTACGCATGTGCATAGACATTGAGGATAATCTAGGGGAGGAATTAGAGCTCTCAAAGTTCTATAAAGATTCTGATAGTTCTAGTAGCCTCATTTCCTCACAATCCACATCAATTGAGGATCTAGCAGAAAAGGTAGCTCAGAAATTAGGTGTCTCTAGCAAGCAAATTCCTAGATTTGCCCCAGGAAAACAATGCTACACTTATGGAGGAGACCATATGGCTAATGTGTGCCCTATCATGGCTCAACCCCAAGTTAATCCCAACAACCAGTACTGCACCATAGAAAGGAGGTACACCAATCACACAGCACAAGACTGCCCATATAACAAACAAGCTGTTAGACAAACTTATCCTCAGCCATATCCACAACAAGGAAAGTACCCTAATCAGTACCCACAACAACAGTATGCTAGGCCCCAGCAAACCTATCAGCCACCCTATCAAAGGCAACAAAGACCACAACCAGTCCTAGCGCAGCAACCCCTTGCCCCCACCAATGTGATTCCAATGAAGTATGCAACTGCAAAAGAAAATCTAAATAGAGCTTTAGTGCCAGTGACACCGTCGCTTTCAGAAAGCGATCCAAGTGATCATAGTTTTGACTCTACCCATATTGATAGCCCACAAGCTTACTACATGCAATGACCCGAGCATAATAAGTCATATTATTATGAAGAACAGAGTGAGTCCAATTGGGAGCCAGAATATGCAAATGTCATGTACACAAACCCCAACTCTAGACCTCAACCTAGGCCGATGAGACCTCCATTTCCTAGAGGGCCATGCTATTGATGTTAGGGAGATCACCTCATTCGTGATTGCCCTCTACCTGCACCCACACAAACCCAATCTGTGACAATTCAAGGCTTTTGTCCAGACTGTGGAAAGGAGCATTTTTTATGACAGTGTCCCAAGAACCCCGCCAATATGCCAAAAATTGCTCCTATCAACGTTATTGGCTTAGTGGTAGATTCCACGGGAAGTGTGACTTCCACAGCCCCAGTGCAAGTCATCACGAGAGCTCAGGCACTTAAGCAAAACCAAGACTTAGGCCAGGAGAAGAATGCAGAGGTTAGCGAGACTGAGAGCCAAAATAAGAAGAGAACAAGAGCTTGGAGAGATAGCCGTGAACGTATGAAAAGGCAATGGGCAAAGAAGATGAGTGAACTTGAGGAAAGTCTGCGAGAGACCAAAGCCAAGATCATAGAAATCACATCTCAAACGCACTCTCACACATCACCCCCACTACCACCCCCATCACTTTCCATCCCTCAACATTCTAATTCACCAAACGTAACCCACCCACCACCCCGAGTAGGATCAGTCTTAGCAGATCCCACTCCTGAGGACATAGACATGATGCTTCGGGCATATCAGGCCAGAATCCAGGTAGGGCCAAATGTAACGGATCATGAAAGATGTTACCCTAGAGCTGACCTAGAGCTTGAACGAACCAAGTTGTGTGCCAAGATGGTGGAATTGGCTCAAGCCATGTTTGAGGCCAGTCGCCCTTCAATTGCTCTAGCTCCACTAGAACACCATTGCATTTTGATGGTCTTGATCCAATTGTTGAAATGTGAACCTAGCACTGATGCATTCAAGGATGCAAGTGACTCTGGTCTAGAGTCAATCATTATGGACCCACCCTTTGCATCAGATGAGGAATATTTCTATGAAGTAGAAGTTTACCCTCAGAGACATGAAGAGCTCACTAATGATGTGAGATTAACCACACAAGTGACCACCAAGAGTGAAGGAAAGAAAAGGAAGAAGAAAGAAGCCACACTAGAGGAGGAGGAATCCTTGTTCGAGGTTCCAGAAAACTTTAAGAAGTATGAAATAGAAGACAGGAGAGTCGTGATAAGGATGCCAAAACGCAATGCACAAGCAGGAGAGGCCTATGATAACAAAGAAACCACCAAGAAAATAGTGGTAGTCGTAGAAGAAGGAGAGGAGAGATGCACATACACTGGACATGACCTTACTGAAGAAGAGGAGCAGGTGTTGATAGCCTTGCTACGAGAATATAGGGATGTGTTTGCATGGAGTTACAAGGACCTGAAAGGTGTAGACCCTGATATATGCTCACACACGATCCCCATGACCTCAGAGGTCAGACCCTCTAAACAAAAGCCATACACATACAATGACAACTATGTGGCCAAAATCAAAGAAGAGATAGATCGCTTGGTGGAATTTGGATTTATCTATGAAAACGAGCACACTGAATGGGTGTCCCCCATCGTAGTGGTGCCCAAAAAGAATGGCAAATTACGTGTATGCATTAACTTGAACAAGGTTAACGCAGCCACTATCAGAGATAGTTATCCGCTTCCTATCACTGAGCATCTATTAGAAAGGGTAGCTGGCAAGGAAGTGTACAGCGTCCTGGATGGGTTCTCTGGTTACAATCAAGTAGCCATAGCACCAGAAGATCAGCATAAGACGGCTTTTGCCATGGAGTGGGGTATATTTTCTTTTCGGGTAATGCCATTTGGGCTTACCAATGCTCCTGCAACCTTTCAAAGACTAATGTGCCATGTATTTAAAGAGTTCTTGAGGAAGAATTTGGAAGTCTATGTTGATGATCTCTGTGCTCATTCCAACATTAGACAAACACATATACCTGAACTCAGGCAAATCTTTGACAAATGTAGAGAATATCAAGTCTGCCTGAACCCAAAAAAAAAGTGCGTTTTTATGGTCAGGCAAGGCAAGATTTTAGGACACATAGTGTCAAAGAACGGCATCTCCACTGACGAAGAGAAAGTGAGGGCTATTGCAGAACTACCTAGGCTAAAGAATGTCAAGGAAGTGCAAGCTTTCATGGGGCATTGTGGCTATTACCGACATTCCATACACATGTATGCCATCATTGCAAAGCCTCTGTACAGACTTTTGACAAACTTTGAGTGGACTGATGAATGTGAGAACTCTTTCAATGAGCTTAAACGGCAATTATGCTCAGCACCAATCTTGACTACACTAGATTGGAATAAGCCCTTCCATGTGCATGTGGATGCATCCAATTATGCCATTGGATGTGTGCTTGCACAACCTACTGGTGAAGGTAATATGGATCTTCCAATTGCCTATGCGAGTAGACAATTGAATGCAGCTGAACGGAATTATACCACTACTGAGAGAGAAGGATTAGGCATGGTATATGCGGTTAAAAAGTTTAGACATTATTTGCTTGCACATAAGTTTAAGTTTTTCACTCATCATCAAGCACTGCCCTTTCTCGTTCAAGAGATCATAGCCAGTCATGCTAGATATCTCAATCGTGAGGCTAATGAGCTATTTGGAGGAGACACCAATGATTGTAGATTCCTTGAATTTGCTTATGTGACAGCACTATGATCCGCATCAAGCCTTAGTTTCCAATGTATATCTTTAGAACATACTTGTTTCCCTTGTGTCATTTCTTCACTTATAATCTCAACAACCTTTGATAGTGGTTTTTTCTAGATGCTACCCTGCAAACATCGTATCCTACACTGAATGTGAGCCATATCCTTCAATCATGTTTGAATTCACATGTACCCAAAAATCCAAGCAAAACCACAATTCAATCTTTAGTGCATTCAATTGTGCACTACTAATACCAGCCATGTGAGCATAGAAAGCATTATTGTACTGCACATCAGAAATTAACTTCATCGTTACTATGACGTTTTGTACACAAGAGACAATGCAAGTTGAGGGATATTATAGGCACGTCATGCAACTTATACTATGCGATTCAATCTGGGTGTATATTGACCCACCAGATATGTAAATCAAAAGCTTTGCCCTAGTGATGGTTTTATAGATATCCCCCCAGTATCTCTGCTTCTACTAAGGATATCCTCAACAAATATCTTTGCTATCTCACAGGATTGTCATCTTTGATTACTACCCATGTATTTACTACATTATACGCACAGTATTGTGAAAGGGCGAACTCCCCATAGGATTAACATGCTCCTCTACAATAACTTGCAACTTGCCGACTCTTGTAGAATCCATCTCATATGATGCATAGAGTTGTCTTATTCCCTTTCCCACATGTGGAATTCTTCAACCCCTAGAATCAATTTTTTAAAGAAATTTGAGTTAGAGTGGTCATGGCTATTCGAAGGATTACTACTCCATTTCTTCAGTAGTAGCCTTTGACCTAAAGGGTCCACTCAGAACTTTCCTCCTGATATAAGAACAACAGTTCTCTTTATGATGTGAATGAGAAGTAGGCGAGAGAACTAGAGTACATGGTTTTATGAAAGGGATAACTTTGGACCTCTCTAGTGTTCAACCAAATGTGTGATGTGTAAGGGAGAGATTTCACCTACCTTGACCTTCCAAGTATTTGTAGAGAATTCCATTTCTACTCTTGTCAACAAAGATGATGAGCCAAGCCTCCATTTGATTTTTTTGTAAAAGAACCCCAAAAAGAAGCTTATTTACACATAATTAACAACGTTAATAGAAAAAAAACAACATAATAAACTAAAAGATTTGTTAAAACTACTGCTCTTCTACTCGTAATCTTGAAGAATATTCACCACACATGGTGGATTAATCACCCTAAAAGGGGATCTTCATCACAAAGAAATGGCTCATCTCAACAAGTTATTATAAATCTTGCAAGTCGCAAATGCTCACAAGAGCATAATGAAATGAAAAACTCAAAAATCATCATGAAAAGCTAGCATACACGTCACTTTCATGCCATAAACCATCACGTAAGTGACAATAGAATGCTCCCCGGAAACGACGCCAAAAGTTGTTGATATTGTAGCATCACAAATCATATTTGTCAATCCGAGAAGCATCTCATGAGACCCAAATGTTGCGTAGAAGCATTCAGCAGACATAATGGTGCTTCATTAGCAAAAGATTAGTGACTAAACTACACGTGAAATAAGAAGAAAGCATTGTTAATGATACACATACTTAATTATATGCATAGTCACATTACTAATCAATGAACTAACGTGTCACAAGCATAAGGCAAGAAAGGAACAAATAGACAAGCATATCATAACGACAATAAGAGCTCTCCAAACATTCTACAAACTAGCATGATCTCCTTACTTCTAAGAATGCCCCCCCAAAATAAGAGGTAGTGAGCTCTTTATATACAAAATGGGAAAAAATCCATGCTATGTGGGATTTCTAAACTGAAAGGAGAATGAATCCCACTTATTCGCTAGTGTGGCACTCACATACACCTATACAAGAGTGCTTATTAAACTAGATGAAAGGTAGAAAAAGGTACAAATGATGATAAAAAAGAGTGGATACAAGAATTATATGTTATCTCTTCAACAATCATCCATAGCAAAAAAGGAAGAAGTGCAAAACCAAAGATTGTCACAATTGTTGGAGTTATACGTCTACGGAAGCACGCCAACAACACAAGGAAGAAGAAGAAGCTTGGAGCACAACACACAATACTGAATGTATTACTAGAGAATGTACAAAGATAAGTAGCCCATTAGGGCAATAGGCATATATACAAGCCGGGGGGAAAAAACCTCCTAAAGAGGGAAAAAAGTGCCCCGGCGGTCCTAGTGTGTTCACACACATCACTACCTAAATATATCAACAAATCCCCCCTGGGAGTGATGCGGTGAACAAGGAGCTGGCACTCATGTATAAGGAAGTGCCAAGCTACGTGGAAATCACTCCACAAAAGGAAGTAAGCCCAAAGCTTTGCGGAAAGCTTCAAACTTCTCCCTAGGCAGAGCCTTCGTGAAAAGGTCTGCAATGTTCTCCTACGTGGGCACATATGCCAAGCTGATCTCCCCAGCAGAGAACCTCTCCCTGACATAGTGATAATGCACCTCAATGTGCTTAGTGCGAGCATGGAACACAGGGTTCTTCGCAACTTCCAATGCGCTCTGACTATCAGTGAAGATGGTGGTGGCAGAAGACTGACCAACACCCAAATCAGCCATAAGGCGTCTCAGCCACACACACTCAACAGTCGCTGTGAAAGCTGCCCTATACTCAGCCTCACAACTAGAAGTGGCCACAGTAGGCTGCTTCTTGCTCAACCAAGATATACATGAGCTACCAAGCATGAAGCAAAAACCATTGGTGGACACACGAGTGTCATAGCAACCAGCCCAATCTGAGTCAGAAAAAGCATGCAAATCTGGCGGTAGTGATCCCCCCTTGGGATAAAACAACCCAAGTAGCCGAGTACCACTCAAGTAGCGAACGATGCGCTTAACCGCCTTCCAATGCGTGAATCCTGGGCAATGCATAAACCTGCTCATCTGTGAGATAGCAAACTGAATGTCTGGCCGAGTAATGCATAAGTAAATCAAGCATCCAACAGCCTGCTAATAGAGAACAGCATCAAATGCATCTCCAGCATCATAGACAGTGGCAATAGGCTTACAGTCTTCAAGGCCAAAACGCTGCAATAATGTGTCAATATATTTCGTTTGACACAAAGCCATTCCACCATCAACTTGCATAAACTGAATGCCCAAATAGTGATGCAAATGCCCCAAATCAGACATCTCAAATGAGGCATGCAAATCAGCCTTAAAATCAGCAATATGTGTCTCAATAGGACCAGTGAGCAACATGTCATCAACATAGACAACAATGATCAGAAGCACATCATTAGCATGCTTAACATATAAGGTGCTTTCAATTGGACTGTTCTCAAAACCATGTGCAACCAGATAGGCATGTATCTTCTCATACCAAGCACGTGGTGCTTGCTTTAAACCATATAATGCCTTCTTTAACCTGCAAACCTGGTTTTCATGCCCTTTCGGCACAAAGCCACGGGGCTGAAAAACATACACTTCTTCATGCAAGTCACCATTCAGAAATGTTGTTTTAATGTCCAACTGATGTACATTCCAACCATGATGGGCTACATTCCAAATGCTCCGAACAGTAGTCATACGGCATGTAGGTGCAAAGGTCTCATCAAAATCAATGCCTCTTTCCTGTGCATAACCCTTTGAAACAAGCCTCACCTTATACCTATCAATAGTACCATCAGGTTTATGCTTCAGCTTGTATACCCACTTAGTGCCAATGGCCTTCTTGCCAGGAGGCAAGTCACATAAAGACCAAGTACCATTCTTCATTATAGCATCATATTCAGATTGCATAGCAACCATCCAATTTTTTGAATTCTGTGCTTCATCAAAAGAAACAGGCTCATTCTCATCACAGAGACTAGATGCAACCATAGCATAGCAATCTGATGCAAAGGAGGCACTATGAGAGCCTGAACGAGTACGATATGACAAAGGTGCATCTAATTTGCTGTCACGCAAAGTCTACACCAGCCATTTTGGCATAGTTTTTGCTTGCTCAATATCAGCTCTCTCATCAACAAGTGCATCATGTAAATCTGCATCAGAAATGGAATGATCTGCATCATCATATTAAACCTGCAAAGGTTGAGAAGTTGCCTCATTAGGGCCAGCACTAGACTGTCCACCTGTAAAAAGAGGCATCAACGTATCATACATGTCTTTGGAGCTAACAGATGTCTCCTTAGTACATGAAAGCAATGGCTGAATAGCATCTTCCACAAAGACAACATCACGGCTAACCAGAATGCGTTTAGTCTGTGGATGATACAGACAATAGCCTTTACTTTCAGAACTGTACCCAACAAAAATACATTTTACTGCCTTATCATCCAATTTTCTGCGATGTTGTTCAGGCACTAATGCATATGCCAAACAACCAAAAACACGCAGATGAGAAACTGATGGCTTGCAGTCATGCCAAGCCTCATATGGAGTGATAGACTATAGCGCTTTAGTGGGACACCTGTTCAGTACATATGCTGCACACATGACAGCCTCAAGCTAGAAACTGTGTGGTAAAGCCTGACTTTTGACCATGCATCCGCCATCTCCATGAGTGACTTGTTCTTTCGTTCAGCAACTCCATTCTGTTGAGGTGTATACGGCACTGTACACTGGTGTTTTATCCCACGTTCAGCCAGAAATGCATTAAAATCTGAAGACATATATTCTCCCCCTCGATCAGAACGGAGGGTGCCCATTTTACATGCTGACAGATTTTCAGCCAAAACCAAAAACTATTTGAAGCACATGAACACTTCGGACTTTGCTTTGAGTGGATATACCCATGCATGCATGGAAAAATCATCAATGAAGGTCACGAAGTAAAGGTAATTTCCAAAAGAGGGTGTCTGCATAGGACCACAGACATCACTATGTACAAGCTGCAATTTCTGCGTAGCCCGAACTGAACCATCTTTTGGAAAGGATGAACGCTGCATTTTGCCCAAAATAGAGCCCTCACAAACATGTTTTCCAGGTGCCTCAAGTTTGGGCAAAGAGGACACCATTTCTGATTTCTGCAGGCGTAGCAAACTAGCAAAATTCAGATGACCAAAGCGTGCATGCCAAAGCTTTGCATCTGACATAGCCTGAGAATCATGAACTGCACATGCCGAATCATTCACAGATCTTTCATAGTCTATGAGCTTATACAGCCCACGACATAGAATGCCAGAAGCAATAATCACATCGCCATTTGAGAGATCATGAACTGTACACCTGTCATCAACAAATTTCACAACCAAGCCAATCTTGGCTAATGCAGAAACCGATAACAGGTTCTTTTTGATCCCTGGCACAAATAAAGCATCTGACAAAGTGAAAGAACTACAATCAGCAGTAGTCAAAATGATCTTACCAACTCCCATAACAGGATAAGAGGAGTTGTTGGCACATGTAATAGTATTCCCTGCAGGGGCAGGCTCGATTGAAGAGAAGAAACTGCGCTGCGAGGTAATATGTTTGGTCGCCCCACTGTCAAAGTACCAAACATCTGAGTCTACTGCAGACATGCACTGATCATGAGAAGATGGGTCAAAACTGCAGACAGTAGTAAACACCCATTCTTCTTCCTGCACAAGATTTGCAGACTCTGTTTTTGGTGTAGAGGCCTCTGCAACAACCATTCTAGCCTCTTTCTTCTTTGCCTCTTTAGCAGCCAGTTTTGGACAGTTCTTTATGATATGATCATTTCCTTTACAATACTTGCAAAACAATTTCTGCTTTTCTGATTTCTTCTCATCTTTATCTTGGTTCTTCGATTGTGCAACATTTGCAGATTTCTGCTTACTAGTAGAAGAGCCCCATTTTCCTTTGCGCTTCTGACTAGCCAGGAAAGCTTGATCTGCAACACGCATAATGGACCTGTTTTGCTTGGACTGATCTTCGTGCAATAGAACAGAGACTAACTCCTCAAATGACAAGGCATTTGGATTGCCTTTCATCATCAACTGAAGAGTAGAGGCAAAACTCTGATATGAATCAGGAAGACCATTCATAACGGTCTACATAAGTGAGCTATCTGGTATAACCTCATCAACAGAAATCAATTGTTCCTTCAGGTCTTTGATCTTTGTGAGAAAACTGTCCATAGAATCACCTTCATTCATGTGCTCACTCTCCAACTGTTTTCGGAGGTAAGCAACACGAGCCTCATTCCTAGCCTGGTACAAAGTGGTAAGTGTATCCCAAGCATCCCTAGCTGTTCTACAAGAGCGTATGTGAGGAATAATGGCACGTTTGATAGACAAAGCTATCAATGCATGTGCCTGGGCATCTCTGCCATCCCAACGAATCTGCTCTGCAGTAGGTGCAACAAAAACAGCAGCACGAACAGGAATTTGCGGAATATCATCTTCGACACCATCTTCATCAGCTCCAGCACCTATATTTGCAGTACCTATTGTTACAGGTGTAACAAGACGTCTTTCAACACCCTGCACAATGTTCCACAGTCCTTTTGCAACTAGTACATGTCGCATCACATAAGCCCATAATGGGTAGTTGGTACCATCCAGCTTATCCTCAACAGCCAACATACGGAATACATCACTGCTTTCAGCCATGGCCGGTGACTAAAATACCTTGATGCAGAAAATTGACTGTATCTCAAAAAGTTGAACGGAATTGCCCAGATGAGTTCTGCTAGACCTGTAGAAGACTTCAAGATGCTTAAACTGGCGAACAGAAACTGGTATATACCTTTGGCACAAAAAGACGAAATAGCCTACACAAGCGCTGCGATAATGCGTTCGGAGGCCGAAACGAGCTCAGATCGCGATTTCGGCACCACAGAACGAAGCTGTTTTGATCTCGGAAACACGCTGAGTATGCTCACCAAAATTCGTGCGATTCTAAGACTGCAAATGGATGAGTGTCGACAGCGCCCTAGAAGAAGCGACGACCTGCTCTGGTACCAATTGTTGGAGTTCGATGTCTGTGGAAGCACGCGAACAGCACAAGGAAGAAGAAGAAGCTTGGAGCACAACACACAATACTGAATGTATTACTAGAGAATGTACAAAGATAAGTAGCCCATTAGGGCAATAGGCGTATATACAAGCCGGGGGAAGAAAACCTCCTAAAGAGGGAAAAAAGTGCCCCGGCGGTCCTAGAGTGATCACACACATCACTAGCTAAATATATCAACAACAATGGGTTTTGAACACAAATTGGGGCAAAGTGAGACATTTCCCTTATCTAAGCATAGCTTATCACATGATGAATTAATATTGTATCTTGTTATTTATTTATGTTACAACACAATCAAAAAGAGCAATGACAAAAGAGGAGTGGACTCATGAGGCCCTTCATAGCTAGCATCAAGAAAATTTGATCTAGGACTACTCTCAGAGCAAGTGTTACACCTATCTACAAATGAGAACTACTTCTATTCCATTTAAAAACATATATAAAATGCTCCACTACCTTGTTGAAACAAATCTTTGAAAATTTATTCTAGAGTCACATATAGTTTGAATCAAATCAAAGTGTCTTAGAACTTTGAATTGGTTGCATAGAGTTTTGGTTTTTTTCACTCTCCAAATCCTTTGGATCTGACTAAAATAAAGTATTTGATTCATTTTAGTAAAGGCTAGGACTAGTTGGTTGAGGTAACTATATTAAACATCCTAATTAGATGTTTTGTGAAGTATCCGTCCGATCTTCAAAGATGTTAAGTCTAAGATGACTTATTCATTTGAGTTTGCTTGAAGGTTAATAGCACATCTCCAATGAATTTCATATATTTTTGAGCACTTTTGAAAAGAAAAGTTAGTAGTTGTTCATAAGATTGACAATTCCTAAGAACTTAAATATAAAGTCTTTGAGAAAGTATCCTAAGTCACAGAAAGTCCATTTTGATTCTTCTTTGGTTAAGATAAAGTGAAGTTGACCAAAAGTAAATGATACACTTTGACCTACATTTTGTCCAAGATTTTCAAAACCCATTTGGATGAAGTAGCCTTGTGATCGATTGAAAAATCATGTAAATGTCGGTTGAAAGTGAACCATGGTACAAACATGTAAGTTAGATGCTTGGATCAACCTCAAGTTATAGTTCTAAGCCAAATTCAAAAGAATTAGAAATTCTCAAAGTCATGATAGGGATAGAAATCCCACCTCTATTGCTAAATCGATGCATTAGTGATGCCCAAACGTTTTAGGACAAAAAAAATTTTAAATGGGAAAGAAGTAGTTGTCGAAATGGCCCAAATAGATATGAAATCAAACGCTATTTGGCCACTCTTGTGTAGGAACAAAGTCTCATAGACTTAAGCATAGGTCCATGTGCTCTATAAACAAGTAAAGGTGCTTGCCCTAGTGGTTAAGTTATATGGATGGGAAGGAGGAGGCCTTGGATTCAAGTCCTACAAGATTCATGGGAGAGTGTTTTGCTCCAAGATCTCTAGAGCCCTCTAGAAGCATCGACTTGAGTTGACTCTAGTTAACTAGAACACTTGGTGCACATGTAGTTTACATGGCCAACACTTGGATGGTTGGCATCCACCTTCCATAGAGGGTAGTCTAATTGAGAAAGCTATCTATGGAGGCATAAGGTTGGGAGGAGAGTCATCTCTCTAGCTAGTGGTAATCCTTATTATCCTAGTTCTTAATAGTGGCCTCCTCTACAATGTGTTCCTTATCCACACATATCATCTAGATATGGGATCCATATGTGGAAGATCTGTTCTTAGGGAAACATATAATGTAATGGTCCCTTGCATCAGGGCAATTTTTACAAGGGGAAACCTTCAAGAAGAGGCCATTTTCTATGATAGTGCCCACACTCCCCACATCTAAAGCAAATAAGTGGCCTCCATTGCCCAATTCCTAGATTTATTCTAGGATGCAAGTTTTGATTATTACCTTGGTTTGGGGATGTTGCCATCAAGTTGGTTGATGGTGAGGATCTTGCTTGTCCCTAATACTCTTGACAAAACGTCCCTCTTGTGTAGCATTCTTAAGCTTCATGGTCATGCTTCTTGTAGAGTTGGTAGGTTACACTTAATATAAGACATTTAATTACCACACAACCCTACTTACTACACATGATGCACCAAATTCCACTTCTTAATTCTTCTCTTGATCAAAGTTCTTATAGCTTCTAGCAGAGTTGAGCCATTTCATTTGCTTGGGATGCTCCTCTTTTTGAAGCTTTAAAGCTTCACCCTCACACGAATGTTGAGCCATGAAACTTTCATCTTCCTTATGTGTTTGTTGGTTCCTTAAGCTTCCAATTCCTTTCTCAGATGAGCCATTAGGTCCTAGGGCTCCATGGAGAGTGGAAGTCTAGAAGAGCCAATCCCATATTGTTACCTTATCTACTCTATTCTAGTTGTAATGGTAATAAATTCTTCGATGGTAGTTATGGTGGGCACAAGCGTTCCTTTGTCTAGGCACAAACAGTGACTTAGCTAGCTACTTTTTGACAAAAAAATCATGGAGAGAGCCTGATAATTTGGCCATGAGTGTATTGGATCTAGTAATGAACTCCATAAATATTTCACTTGCACTCAATCTTAAGCTTTCAGATTCCTATATAATGTTCTTAGTGATATTACCTTGTTAAAATTAATACTTGAAGCATCTTTCATTAATTCCTATGTCGCAAAATTGCTATTTGGGAACCAACTAATCCATTTATCAACCAACCCTTCTAGTGTTGCCAAAAAAAAACACCAAAAGGGAATCTTGCCTTCCTATTAATCCTTTGGTTTTGCACAAGGCTAAGAACCTCTTCACATGCTCGTCAAGGTCTTCATGAGCTAAACCTTTGAAAGATGGGAACTTAATGTTGAGTCGAGAGAGTGTCCTAAATCTATTTGATCCACCATATTTCCCATTGAAGTGGATGAAGAAGAATGAGGCCTAATGGGCCTATGTGCGACCTTCCTTCTTATGCTTTCAAAAGAAATACATTTACCTAAATGTTGCAGAGAGTAAGAGGCTCAAAAGGATAATGAGAATAAAGAAGAGAAGAAGAGAATGGGGGTACAAATATTTTCAAAAATTACCTTATTCTTTTTTCACGTCAAGACCATGAATGCAATGAAGCTTTGTAAATGCACCAGAGGCATCCTCTAGTTGCATAATCCCCAAAGAATATATCATAATCCTTGTAACATATTAGTTTCTCCAAGAATTCCTTAAAGTGTCGGTTGACTTGTGTGAAAGTACCAAAATAAGGGCACATGTATATAAGTGACTTGGTGACTTTGTTAAGACTTTTTTGCCATTTTGTAAAGAGACTAACTTGAAGCAAAAATCTCGTAACTCCTTCTTGCTCTCTTATCCCCTTCTCTATGAGTTGGTGTGCATGTTTATGGTGTGTAATGTTACTTGGAATCGTTTTCTACCTCTTACCCATCTTTTTCCACTGTTTCCATGCATGCACAAAGTGTAGGGAGTCATTAGGTGAAGGTAGGTGATTCCCAGAATTGGTTGGCTAGGTGATTCTTGACACTTTCAATACATGCATCTCGTTGAGAGATTTGAAATGAAGCCAATATTGACTATATTTGGGTATCAGAGTTAGAAAGAAACCTCGATTTAGTGTCTACTACTACACCAAGTATCATGACACATACCTACATGTAGAAGGTGCCATGTGAGATAGAAATCATCTTTTTATGCACTTATTTGACCTACTATTATATTAACCATCATGTGGAGTACATGCATCTATGTAGTTGGTCAGGTCATACACTTGGTTTGAGAATTTGACATCTGTGTGTGTCAAACCACCACTTGAGTGCACTTGTAGGATGTGTGAGAGCTAGTTGGTCTCACTTGTCATGAGTTGCATGGATGTCATGTGCATCCACACATTTTTGGCACCCTTGTTAGGGATGGGGGCCTAAGCCAAGGTGCCTACGTGATGGTTAAAGTGTTGTTGTGGAGATATTTTACGTGAACAAGGAGTTCAACATTGTGGAAAGTCATAAAAAATTTGCACTTGTTTTTTTATACGCTTCAGTGTGTGTGTAACAAGCCCCTTAGGAGTGGGTTAAGACTTGGCAGATTAGGGTTTAGGGCGTGGTAAAGGATTGAAATCTATTAGGTAAGGACTCCCAAACTTCAAAAAACCCAAAAAACATTGAAGTGGACATTGACCTTGGTCAGGGTCAGAAAACCCAAAGCAACATCTTAGGCTCACTTCTAGAGTGTAAGTATTGTGAGAAGCTCATAGCAACTTGTATCATGAGAGTTTTTTATACTTGGAATAGCCTATATGCTGGGAGTTAGAGCTTGAAAATTTTTGAAAAAGGACCATTGAGGTAAGCTCTACACACTAGTCATTTCAAATTTGTATACACATATGCATGTTGGGAGAGACAATACCACTCGAGTGTCATCAGTGAATTTTTAGTTAAGAGAGGAACACTTTCTATAATCCAGATGCATAAAGGGATAGAGTGCACAAGGAGCAAAAATCTAATTTCAAAAGTTGAACAGAATTAGAAAAAATCCAAGTATTGTGACATTGGTTGAGTAAGGTATCATGTGTTGGAGTTTGAGGTCTGTGGAAGCACGTGAACAAAACAAGGAACAAGAAGAAGCTTGGAGCACAACACATAATACTTAATGTATTACCTCTAGAATGTACAAAGATAAGTAACCCATTAGGGCAATAGGCATATATAATAGCTAGGAGAAAAAGACGTCCTAAAGAGGGAAAAAAGTGCCATGGAGGTCCTAGTGTGTTCACACACATCACTACCTAAATATATTAGCAAATCCCTGCTGGGAGTGATGCAGTGAACAAGGAGCTGGCACTCGTATAAGGAAGTGCCAAGCTATGGGGAATCAATCCACAAAAGGAACTAAGCCCAAAGCTTTGCAAAAAGCTTCAGACTTCTCCCTAGGGAGGGCCTTCGTGAAAAGGTCTGCAAGGTTCTCCTGCATGGGCACATATTTCAAGTTGATCTCTCCAACAGAGAACCTCTCTCCATGCTCACACTAAGCACCTCAATGCGCTTAGTGTGAGCATGGAACACAAGAAGATAGTGGTGGCAGAAGTCTGACCAACACCTAAATCAGCCATAAGGCATCTGAGCCACACACACTCAATAGTCATTGTGAAAGCTGCCCTATACTCAGCCTCACAATTGGAACTGGTCATAGTAGGCTGCTTCTTTCTCAACCAAGATATACATGAGCTACCAAGCATGAAGCAAAAGCCACTAGTGGAGACATGAGTGTCATAGCAACTAGCCCAACCAGAGTCAAAGAAAGCATGTAAATCTAGCGATAGTGATCCAGGGATAAAATAATCCAAGTAATCCGGTACCACTTGTTTGTCCACTGCTTGCCATAAGACTAACAATACACAAAGAATAGGTTCGGGAATGGGGATTCATAGATATTTCTATCTGTAAACATGCGTTTCTGTTCCATCGTTTCAATATGACTTAGCACAGATAGACATTTCATAGACAAATCGGAATCTTTACGACACAAAATAATGGTTATCAAATTCAGAAATAAATATGGTATTTCATTATAGCATTGTAGTTACAATGATGCTTCACTATGTATCGTCCACTTCGTCTGCTACACTGCGTACCTTCGTTTTCGTAATCGTCGAGTCTGGAATCCGAAAAAACCCGTTTCTACATATCCTCAAATAGGAATGAACTTCACACGGTTCCAAACCTCCGTATTCCAAAAACTCTTGACATCTCCATTATTACAAAGTAGAAATCACAAAGAATAGTTTGTCCATACCAGCTGCTAACATTGGCATGCACGGTGGATCCAAACCCACTAGGTACAAAATTACACAAACTTTACAGATCATCACCTTGATTTTGTAATTCCGAAAACATTATTCTCTCGATATCATAACGTAATTCATCAAACATATCCCTAAGGTTTTCTTCAGCTAAAAGCATTTCTGCTTCAAAAAACTACTTACTTTCTAAGGCTTGTTGACTAAGACTTTTATAGCTAACTGCGGAAACTTCTAATTCCGGAAATTTCTGTTGAAATCCTTCTATTAGTTTATCAAAAGCTTAAGTAGCCTCCGTTAGTTTAGCCTGAATCTCCATAGTGTCCGTTGCTTCTTCTACTTTAGCCTGACAAGAAAGTTCCAAAACTTTTGCCTCCTTCCGGAGCTTGTCTACCTCCGCGTCTTTATCCACCAACACTAAATTAGCATCCGCACAGTGCTGCTTCCATTGGGCTACTTGCTTTTCTAACTCAGAGATTCCCGCAACCTGAGCCTGTACTGTATCCAAGGCCTCTTGAACTGTTTGTAATTTTTCTTCCAATGCTGTGAACTCTAAATTTTGAACTGCCAACCTTTCTTCCACTTCTCTAGTCGAAATGCTTTGCCTTTCCAGTTCACCACTCTAATCTTTGACCTTGGTTTTTAATCTTTGTGCTTCCTGCTCAGCTTTCTGCAACTTCATATTTAGTTCCTTATTACCTTTCTTTAACTTCTGATTGGATTTCTGCACTTGATCGATTTCTGCTTGCAAGCGAGCTATACTTTTGGACTTTTCCTCCACAGTAAATTTCATAGTATTATTCTCTATTAAAGTATCATTTAATTCTTCAACCAGCTACTCATCCACCAGACCGTCACGACCTCGATTCTCATCCTTGACTGCTTCTAACTCTTCTTCCAGTTGAGTGATCTGTGTTGTTATCTGCTCCTTCTCTACAACCCAACTGTCTTTTTCCATTATCATGGCATTATACTTATTTTGGAAATCTTCCAGCTTTACCGAACTCTAGGCTAGACCACGGGCTAAATATCCAAGTAATTCTGGCCGAATAGTCTCCTTATTATACACCCATGGGCATATTACATCTCTACATTTAAGTGCGGGTAACTTCACTCTACCTTCGAAGTTTTCCATTTGTCGAATAGTCCACATTCCAAAAATGTATGTAAGACTGGTATTCTACGGGAAATCTCACCCAAACGTCCACCTTGTTCCTGTTGTTGTTTTCAGGACTGCTCTTCTTCAGCCGCCTTTCATGTTACCTCTTCCTCGTTTCATGTTGTCTCTTCCTCATTCCGCGCCGCCTCTTCCTCAGCTTCCTTGACCTTCCTCTCAACTTCTTCCTTGGCCTTCCTCTCGGCTTCTTCCTTGGCCTTCCTCTCGGCTTCGGCCTGGGCTCTCCTCTCTTTCACCTGGTGCCTTCTAGATTCCTCCTCTTCATCCATCTTAGTATCCACCTGATCTTGAGAAGTGTTACCTCCAGACCTCCGCTTTGTCGCTCGTTTCTTTAACAGTTGTAAAAACACTTTCCTCGAGCATACTGTGTATTCTCGAGGTAAGTATTCCTGAGTTGAAAAAAGTAACGAGAAGATCACTCCCACTTTGGAGTCCAATACTGCATTAAGCGCCCTTCCAGTCCATCGAAATAATCTCTGGACTTATTTCTTTAACTTTCAAAATATATTTTCCGCCCAGTTTACCTGGGTCTTCGTCACTTCCTTCACCATTGCGAAGAACTGCTGGGAAACTCCATAGTGTTTAGCCTGCAAATTAATTACCATCGTCATTAATAACATTCCCCACTTCAATGGGTTGTTGTCCAAAAGTTGCGCAAAGCGGTATTCACCCAAGCAGGGTTTGCCGAGCAATGCGCATATTTCTGCAGCATCCACGACCTCTGTGCTCGTCATGATACCTTCCTTGGCCACACAAAATCTCTCCTATCAAATCCATGGTTAAATGTACTTCTTCCTGCCCTATTTGGATACTGATGTCTTGTACGTTAGTGCTATTTCTTTTGCTTGAGGGTGAGGCTTAATGGTGCGCGAATTGATCATGGCACACTATAGGATCCCTGTGCATCCAAACCACTCCTTCTGATCCTTTGAGATCTTCTCTAGGATGTACAGAAGGTGGCAATCGGAGAAGGTCACTGCCATCTTACTGAGACTTGCTTGTTTTGTTATTCTCACGCATGACACTCACTGTAGTCGCTCTGCTTGCTGTATTTGCTCTGGTTGCTGTAGTCGCTCTGCTCGCAAACTCGGCAAATAAGCCAAATTCAGTAGGGTTCCGAGCCTTTTATGCGCCTTCTTGTGTAACATTTTGAGTCTTCGTCATGATTGTTGATCACGGGGTCATCACTCTTGAATCTGCACTTATTATTGTCTCTCGAAATAAGAAACCCATCTTCATAGTGATCAAGAGATCATAACTTCCGAATCTGCACTAATTATTGGCTCGCAAAATAAGAAATGCATCCTGCTTTACAACGTCACCATCGCCACCCTGATAATTGTTGTATGTTTGCATGAAAAATAGTTGATGTGCACCCTGCATGCAAAATAGTTATTGCACATCTTGCATGAGATCCCGATCGCGCGAATTTAAGATAGGGTCGAAGTTTTTTTTTTTATCGGGAGCATTGATAGGGTCGGAGTTTAGACCCATTGACGATTGTTGGTAGCACTTCTCCTGTGAGTGTAGCAAGCCTGAATGTACTTGGTCCGCACAGTTCATGAATCCAAAATGGACCAATCCACCATAATTTCAACTTGCCCATCTTTCATTTCATCTTCGAATGAAAATACAAAACCAAATCGCCGAGGCGAAAAATCCAAGTCTGCAAATTTCGGTCATGCCATCGCTTCTGCCCCTGTTGGACCTCCTACAGCAAAAGAAAACTCGTATAGTGAACTTCATCCGACTGGCGCAGCTGATCCATGCGATACACAAAAGATTCATCCGGTATCAAACGCTTCTGTACTGCTATCCAAAAACTTGGGACCAGAAGTTCAAATGGAAGAATAGCCTCCTTCCCATACAACAACTTAAAGGACGTGCTTCCCATCGAAACTTTGTAAGAGGTGCGATAGGCCCGGAGCACCGTGGGAAGAATAATCTCCCATTGATCAGTAGTATCCAAGAGCATTTTCTGGAGCATCTGTAGTAGCACTTTGTTCGTGCTTTCGGCTAAACCATTAGCTCGAGGGTAATATGGGGAACTAAATCGATGTTTAGTACAAAATCCTGTTGTGAGCTCCGCAATCAATTGATTCAGAAAATGCGTTCTACGGTCCGCAACTAATTCCAATGGAAGACCATACCACAGAAATATGTCATTTTGGAGCTTCTTAGCCACAACGGCGGCAGTGGCGTGTTTAGTTGCCCATGCTTCCACCCATTGGGTGCAGTAGTCCGTACAAGTAAGTATATAAAGGGCACCGGTATTCACCACTGGGGGTTTAATTGGTCCAATGAAATCTAGTCCCCACTTTTGAAAAGGTTCCAACGGCAAAATAGGCTAGAGAGGAAAGTGATGAGCATCCCTAGGTTCATCGGTTCACTGACAAGGATCACAATTCTGACCTGCAGCTTGTACGTCAGCATACATAGTGGGCCACCAAAGTCCATACTTTTGAATTTTCCGGATCGTAATAAGATGGACAAAATGACCATTGGCATCCCCTACATGTGCTTTCGCAATAACCGCCTGTACTTCGTGTGGGGGTACACAACGAAGCCAAACTCCCATCGGGTCTTTATGATAAAGTTGCTCCATGATCATGGAAAACCGCTGACTGTGTAACCCAACTTTCTTCTGGGCTACCGATCATAAATGAGATGGCGTGACACCGTTTGTAAGAAAGCTCACCATTTCATCATACCAGGTTGGAGTAGTCTACGGAACATCTTCCGGTTCAGCCACCGTAAAAACTTCAGCATCTAGAAGAGAATCATCGATGCCTTCCGGAGGTTCACCATGATCTATTCTGGATAAAAAATCTGCAATCGCATGACTGGCTCCCGAGCGATGGACCACATCATAGTCGAATTCTTGTAATAGCAACACCCATCGAGCAAGACGTCCAACTAGATTTTGTTGTTTCACCATGTAGAGCAATGCATTGTGGTCCACATGAAATGTGAACGATCGGCCCAAGAGATAGTGTCGGAACTTTTTAATAGAATAAATAAGACCCAGGCATTCATGCCCCATAGTCGAATAGTTCCTCTCGTCCAATGTGAGTCTTCTACTAGCATACTACATCGGAGGAAACCACTTCGGATCTTCCTTCTGCATGAGAACGCTACCGATGGTGCAATCTGAGGTGTCCACGAACACATGAAAAGGCAATGTCCATTCCGGGGCTTTTAAGATTGGAGCACTTACAAGCATTTTCCAGAGTCATTCAAACGCCAGCTGTGCTTCATCAGTATAGAGAAAATCCTTCAGCAGAACATGTGCTAACTTATTGAGCGGGATAGCAATATGCGCGAGTCCTCGTAAATGTCTACCAAGCCAACGGATTTGCCCGAGAAACCTAAGCACCTCTTTTGGACTCTTCGGAGCTGGTGTATCGTGGATAACTTTAACTTTATCCAGATCAACCGCAATTCCTTTTTCCGAAATAATGTATCCAAGCAATTTGCCACATTTCACCGCAAAAGCTTACTTTAACGAATTTACGCATAGTCGTAAATTTCGATAGGATTCGAAACATGAACGTAAATGTTCCAAATGCACCACCCTCCGGCCAGAGACAGAGAAATCATCCAAAAATATACACATAAAAGATGTTAAGTAAGGCGCAAAAATTTGTTGCATACAACACTAAAAAGTACTTGGAGCGTTCCGGAGTCCGAACCACATGACTGTACAGCGAAGACGCCCCAATTGGTAATAAATATTGTCTTAGGTATATCTGCCTCAACCATGCGCACTTGATTATAGCCACTGAATCCATCCAAAAAAGAATACATTTCTCGCCTTGCAACTTTGTCCTGCATACTGTCAAAGAAAGGTAATGGAAATGGATCTGGAACTATGGCATCATTCAATTTTCGGTAATCCACACAGATTCACAGTTGTTTGTTTTTCTTCGGAACGATCACTATTGGTGATACCCATTCCGGATTTTAGATAGGCACAATATAACCCACCTTAAGTAAATGATCCAATTCGTGTTTAACCTGTTCTGCGAAATGGGGATTTATCTGATAACGTTGCTGCATTACGGGAGTGGCATCCGATTTGAGTAAAATGCGGTGATGATATAATTTTGGATCCAGTCCCTGCATATCTGAATATGACCAAGCAAACACATCGGTGTACTGTTTCAACAATGTAATTAGGATGGATTGAAATTCCAGAGCTAATTCCGAACAGATGCAAATTGGCTTCAGTTCCTCCTCGCTCCCCAAATTGATCACTTCCAAAGCATCTTCTTCTACACAAATGCTGTGCATCTTCATAGGATCATTCAAAGAGAACTCCGGTAATTGATTCTCAATATTGGCAAACACTTCGAGGTCTACTGCAGTTGTCAAACTATCCACTTCCATACTAAAGACTGAGTTAACATCGACCACTCCCACAGATAGCAAGTCTTTATTAGCCTCCAAAAATTTAGTTTCTTCATCCTCTTCTAAGCCCTCTAACATATGAGGTGGTTCCGCCCAGATTGGTTTCTGCTGTGGCAGGAAGTACTACTCCTTATCCAACAAAACCATAAATTTGGAATGTCCCTTCCGAAAAGTGATGGTTTTCTCATCCCAGTTCTGTCGAACTTTGGCATTCCGGAGCCATGGTCATCCTAGAAGAAGATTGTAATCTAAATTCTGCCCCTTGAGTTCCAGAATGATAAAGTTAATTTTAAATAATACCTATGCAATCCGGATCGGAATATCCTTAATCAGTCCTACCGGTTGGACACGACTCGCCATTCGGACAAAAAATGGAGCCAGCTCAAATTGGTGCCACCCCATCTGCCTACATGTTGCTATAGAAGCTATGTTGATACTCGATCCTCCATCAATTAATACCTTCGAAATGGCACGATTATGATGGTAAACTATAATAGTAGGTACGACATAGTCTACAAACATTTCTGGAGTGTCCTTTACCATGGATACTATTGGGTCTAGAGTTTCTGCTGTATCGTGGATCGGCTGTAGTTGTTGTAGCAACTGTTTCCGAAAAGTAGGCACTAGCTCCAGCAAGGCTCCTAATGATAATTTCAAATGTAAGTCCTTCAATAGTCCACCTTTCTGCCTGAAGTGTTTTGTCGTTATCTACTCGTATATCAGAGTTATCCTACATTCTATTTTGGTTCTAACTGTGTCTCCTTTCATGAAAATCTGCAATTCCGGAGTCCACCACTTGCAGAGAATGGTCGGAAGGCTCTGCAACAGGAGTACCCAAAGACTCTGCCGCTTGACATCCTCGAGACTGTTGAATTTGATCATCCACTATCGAAGGAATTGTTTTTGGATTAACAAAATGGGGTGGGTACTCCCAAGGCCATCATACCACTGTTTTTAGTTGTTGTTTCTGTTTTTCCAGAATCGATATACAGGGTTCCAGTATGGTGGAATATTCATTCTACGAGCGAGTGACGACTGCAATTTTTGGTTCGGCGTATTCTATGGAGACCATGCTAGTCATTGGGGCTTTTAGTTTTACCTCCCGCTTCCTTTGATCGTATTCTTTGGATTCTTCACATTCCCACCTACAGTGTCCAGACTATAAATAGAACTGACACTGGATGGGTCGATTATCGGAATTGTTCAGACCAGGCTGATGGAATCTCTGTCCTCCGCCGAAATCCTCAAAAATTCTGCCTGTAACATCTGCTAGTGTCTGCATTCATTTGGAATTCTGAGTACAGTGCAACTCCTGTGTTGCATACATCTTGGCTATCCTGCCACGGTCCGGGTTCAACAGATTGTTTAAACTCTCTCACGTCCCCTTTCCACTTCTAGGTCTCGACTTGTGCAGAAGCTACCAATGTGCTTTTTGAATTGAATCTGCAATTATCCAAACTATGATTATGCATATTGCAGATTGGACAGTATACCTGATTTAGGCACAATCTCCTGTGATATGTCATGGATTTCGACAGTGCAAGCAATACAACTGTTGAATCGAGTTCAGGGGTTGTTTCCCTTAGATTTCACTTCTGACCATCCCCATATTTGTCAGTCACATTTTTCTGTCCATACGAGTGGCTAATTCAATAACCTGGTCAAGCATACGACTCTGATCTAGTGTAAAGAGATAGATTTTTTCTTTTATCACTGGTTGTAAACCATCCACAAAAAACTCCAAAAGTAATTCATTCGAGGAAATTGCCGCATAATAGATCTAAATTCTTCTGTGTAAAGGTCTACCGAGCTCTTCTGGACCATATATTGCAGAGTAGTGTATAATTCCAAAATACTTTTGGCCATCTGAAATCGCGCTAAGAATGCTTCTTTCAATGCATCGTATGTACTAAAATGATCGGAAGGGAACTCTATGAGCCATTTCAGTGCATTTCCAACCAATGTGGCCTGAAATACCTATAATTTATGATCATCATCTTGCAGATGTCAATGATTGCAGTTATACTTGTTTTCAAACGTTCGTATATGCACATCAGGATCTTCCCCTACTTTACCGTAAAAATGTCTGTAATTAAATCCTGGTAGTTGATATCGTTGAGCCATTGGATCCCACAATTCGGAGTGCGACACCGGAATGAGAGCTAGATCCAAACCTGGGGGGTGGGAATGACTTCCACCGCTAGAACCTTCTTCCTCATGGTATTTTCCTTCCTGTGGGAGGTATTGCTGGTTAGTTTTTTCACTTTCCTTGTGCCCCGCTGTTTTTGCTAGCTTCTTCTCCTTCCACTCAGCTACCCAATCCTATAGTAATCGAGGGGGGATGACTCCTTGTTCTACCCAGTATGTCAATTACTCTGGGATATTCACTACCTCCGAAAGAGGAAGATCCTTTAAACTTTCACAATCTGCCAGACAAATTTTTCTAAAGGTTCATGACAATAATTTGTTGCATGATATTCCCTTCCGCTCCGCAACAGCATGAAACTTGTGATAGTACTTCCTTAACTAGAACCCCATCCCATCGTGGTCGCCAAATGTTTGTCCACTGCTTGCCATAAGACTAACAGTACACAAAGAATAGGTTTGGGAACGGGGATTCATAGATATTTCTATCCATAAACATGCGTTTCTGTTCCATCATTTCAATATGACTTAGCACAGACAGACATTTCATAGACAATTTGGAATCTTAACGACACAGAATAATGATTATCTGATTCAGAAATAAATATGGTATTTCATTATAGCATTGTAGTTACAATGATGCTTCGCTCTATATCATCCACTTCATCCGCTACACTACGTATCTTTGTTTCCGTAATTGTCGAGTCCGAAATCGGGAAAAACCCGTTTCTGCATATCTTCAAATAGCAATGAACTTCACATCGTTCCAAACCTCCGTATTCCGGAAACTCTTGACATCTCCATTATTACAAAGTAGAAATTACACAGAATAGTCCGTCCACACTGGCTGCTAACACACTCAAGTAGCAAAAGATGTGCTTAACCGCCTACCAATGCTTGACTCTTGGGCAATGCATAAACTTGCTCATCAGTGAGATAGCAAACTGAATATCTAGCTGAGTAATGCATAAGTAAATCAATCATCCAACAGCCTGCTAATAGAGAACAACATCAAATGCATCTCCAACATCATGAAGACTCACTTGTAAGCCTGTCTCCATAGGAATGGTAATAGGTTTACAATCTTCAAGGACAAAACATTGCAATGATGTGTCAATATATTTCATTAGACAAAAAGCTATTCCACCATCAACTTGCATAAACTGAATGCCCAAATAATGATGCAAATGTCCCAAATCGGACATCTCAAATGAGGCATGCAAATGAGCCTTGAAATTAGCAATATGCCTCTCATGAGGACCAGTGAGCAACATATCATCAACATACACAACAATGATCAGAAACACATCATTTGCGCGCTTAACATATAAGGTGCTCTCAGTTGGATTGTTCTCAAAACTATGTGCAATCAGATAAGCATGTATCTTTTCATACCAAGCACGTGGTGCTTGCTTTAAACCATATAATGCCTTCTTTATTTTGCACACCTAGATTTCATGCCTTTTCTGCACAAAGCCACAAGGCTGAGAAACATACACTTCTTCATGCAAGTCACCATTTAGAAATGTAGCTTTAATGTCCAACTGATGTACACTCCAATCATGATGAGATGCAACTGCATAGATGCTATGAACAGTAGTCATTCGGCATGTAGGTGCAAAGGTCTCATCAAAATCAATGCCTCTTTCTTGCGCATAACCCTTTGCAACAAGCCTAGCCTTATACCTATCAATTGTTCCATTAGCCTTACGCTTCAACTTGTATACCCATTTAGTGTCAATGTCCTTCTTGCCACGAGGCAAGTCACATAAAGGGCAGGTACCATTTTTCATGATAGCATCGTATTCAGATTGCATAGAAACCATCTTAATTTTAGAATTTTGTGCTTCATCAAACAAAACAGGCTCATTCTCATCACAAAGACTAGAGGCAGCCATAGCATAGCAATCTGATGCAAAAAAAGCACTATGAGAGCCTGAATGAGTATGGTATGATAGAGGTGCATCTAATTTGCTCTCACACAAAGTCTACACCAGCCATTTTGGAATAGTTTTTGCCTCCTCAATATGATCTCTCTCATCAACAAGTAGATCATGTAAATCTACATAAGAAATGGAATGATTTGCATCATCACATGAAACCTGTAAAAGCTAAGGTGTTGCGTCATTAGGACCCACATTAGATTTTCCACCTATAAAAAGAGGCAGCAAAGTGTCATACATGACGTTGGAGCTAACTGATGTCCCCATAGTACATGGAAGTAATGGTTGAATAGCATCTTCCACAAAAACAACATCACGACCAACCAAAATGCATTTAGTATATGGATGATACAGACAATAGCCTTTGCTTTCAAAAGTGTATCCAACAAAAATACACCACTACTTTATCATCCAATTTCCTACGTTGTAGTTCAGGCACTAATGCATATGCTAGACAACCAAAAACATGTGGGTGAGCAAAAGATGGCTTACGACCATTCCAAGCCTCATATGGAGTGATAGACTGCAATGTTAGTGAGACACCTATTAAGTACATATGTTGCACACATGATAGTCTCAAGCCAAAAACTATGTGGTAAAGCCTGACTCTTGACCATACACCTCACCATGTCCATGAGTGACATGTTCTTTTGTTTTACAACTCCATTCTGTTGAGGTGTATATGACAATGTACACTGATGTTTTATTCCACGTTCAAGAAGACATATATTCCCCCCCTCGATCAGAATGGAGGGTGCCCATCTTTCATAATAACAGATTATCTGCCAAAACCAAAAACTGTTTGAAGCACATAAACACTTCGAACTTTGCTTTCAATAGATATACCCATGCATGCTTGGAAAAGTCATCGATGAAAGTCACGAAGTAAAGATAGTTCCCAAAAGAAGGTGTCTGCATAGGACCATAGGCATCACTATGAACAAGCTGCAATTTCTGAGTAGCTCCAATCGAACCATCTTTTGGGAATGTGATGTTGAATTTTGCCCAAAATACAGCCTTCAAAAACATGTTTATCGGTTGCATCAAGTTTGGGTAGAGAGGACACTATTTCGAATTTCTACAGGTGTAGCAAACTAGCAGAATTCAAATGACCAAAGCATGCATGCCAAAGCTTTGCATCTGACATAGCCTAAGAATCATGTACTCCACATGTTGAATCATTCACAGATCTTTCACTGTTTATGAGCTTATACATCCCACGACATAAAATGCCAGAAGCAATAATGACATTGCCATTTGACATATCATGAATTTTACATCTGTCATCAATAGATTTCACAACCAAGCCAATCTTGGTTAAAGCTGAAATTGATAACATATCCTTCTTGATCCCTGGCACAAATAAATCACAATGTAAAAGAACTACCATGAGCAGTAGTCGGAATGATCTTACCAACTCCCATGATAGGATAAGAGGAGTTTCTGGCACATGTGATAGTATTCCTTGTAGGGGCAGGCTCAAGTGAAGTGAAGAAACTGTGCTGCGAGATAATATGTGTGGTTAACCCACTATCAAAGTACCAAACATTTGAGTCTACTACAAACATACACTACTCATGAGAAGATGGGTCAAAATTGCAAACAGTAATAAATGCCTATTCTTCATTCTGCACAAGATTAACAAACTCTGTTTTTGGTGTAGAGGCCTCTACAACAACTATTGTAGCCTCTTTCTTTTTTGCCCCTTTTGCAGCTAGTTTTGGACAAGTCTTTATGACATGGTCATTTGCTTTACAATACTTGCAAAACAATTTTTGCTTTTTTTTTTCTTCTCCTCTTTGTCATCCTTCTTGGATTGTGCAGAATTAACAGATTTCTGCTTACTAGTAGAAGAGATCCATTTACCTTTGTCGTTTTGACTAGCCAGGAAAGTTTGATCTGCAACACACATAATGGACATGTTCTACCTAGAATGATCTTCCTGCAATAGAGCAGATACTAACTTCTCAAATGTCAAGGCATTTGGATTGCCTTTCATCATCAAACAAAGAGTAGGAGAAAAACTCTGGTATGAATCGGGAAGATCATTCAGAATAGTCTGCACAAGTGAATTATCAGGCAAGACTTCATTAGCAAAAATCAAATGTTCCTTCAAATCTTTGATCTTTGTCAAAAAATTGTCCATATAATCTCCTTCATTCATGAGCTCACTAACGAATTGTTTTTAGAGGTAAGCAACACGAGCCTCATTCCTTGCTTGGTATAAAGTGGTAAGTGTATCCCAAGCATCCTTAGCTATTCTGCAAGAGCAAACCTGAGGAATAATAGTATGTTTGACAGACAAGACTATCAATGCATGTGCGTGAGCGTCTCTGCCATCCCAAAAAAATTGCTCTACAATAGGTGCAATAGGACCCTCAGCATGAATAGGAACATGAAGAATATAATCATCTTCAACACATTTGCATCACCTTCAACAACTGTGTTTGCAGGTGTAACCGGATGTTTTGCAACTGTTACACAGGAAGTTTGTGTGGATTGGGCGGTCTAGTAGCATGATGAATATGAAAATAAAGTTGTCAAGAATGTGTTTTTTCTTAAATAATTAGAGAATTGTTGTTGGTTGTATTGACATTCATGGGGTGTGTGCATGTGTTGCATGTGTGAGCATGAGAATATGGAGGTACATGTGCATGTGCATCTACGAGTAGATGAATGGATGTATGTGCAGATTACGATGTGTGGCATCTTGATAAACTATTAGGAGCCATATCAACCGCCTTATAGGTATCAAATTAATACCAACAAGAACCCAACTATAAGCCACAATAGAGCTACCAACAACAGTACCAATCTCATCCTAGGCCACAATCAATGCTAGGTCCACAACCACCACCCCTTGCCAATGTATTATCATTCAAGTATGCTGCAACAAAAGAAAACCTTGATAGGGATTTGGTACTAGTTTCCCCTTTGATTGTAGAAAATGACCAAAATGAGAATAGTTCTGACTCTTCACATGGTGAAAATATCCCCACCTGCTACATAGATACCCTAGAACATACTAAGACGTATCAATATTATGAAACTCCATCCTAGGAAGATAGTTGGGAACCAGATTATGCAAAGATCATGTGCACCAATCCCAACCTTAGACCCCAAATGAGACATATGAGACCACAGGATCCTAGAGAACCTTGTTATAGATGTCAAGGATATCACTTCATACATGAATGTCCACATCCCTCCATGTGGTTAGCCACACTATCTTACAATCCAAGGATTTTGTTTTTTCAGTGTGGTAAGGAGCATATTATATGTGAGTGTCCCAAGAACCTCACCAATGCCTCAAAGATTACCCTAATTAACATAATAGTTATAGTACAGAGATCAAGTGGAACTCTACCCACATTAGTTCCCATCCAATTAGTTGCTAGAGCACAAACTTTGCAAGAACCCATGCAAGGCGAGCAAGAAAAGGATTAAAATTCTAGTGAAGGTGGAGAGATTAGTAACAGGAAGACTAAATCATGGAAAGAGTCCAAGGAAAGAGTGAAGAGAAAGTGGTCGAAGAAAAGGTGTCTACTAGCCCCACTCCTATTTGCCATTATGATTGATTTGCTAGGTTGGCTCCTTCATGTCAAATGCTTGCAAGGGAATCTTTATGGGATCTTATTCCTAGGAGGCAAGGATATCTCATTCCCCATACCTATGTAGATGATACTAATGCTACAATTTACAATGAAATCAAATAATTGAAATGCTTCTAGTCAGCTCTAGAGACTTAGTGTGAGGCCAATGGATATATTATCAACCATAGAAAAACCTTGGTCAAACATTTGGGAATCCTCTCCCCGATTTCATTATTAAGGATGGGAGCCACTCAATTATGGATGGGGAAATCTTTAGGCTTCTTGGAATGCCCATGGGATTTAATGTCTCTCCAAGCACGACGTGGAACGAGATTCTTAAGGAAGCTAAAAAAAAAGTCAATAATCAAGAACAAATTCATCCCAACCTCCCTCATAGGATATTTCTCCACAATGACTTCATTTCCCCATCCATTGTCTACCTTTTATCTAGATTTATCCCATGAAAGTCGCAGCTTTAAATCTTAAAATTTTTCTCCTAAATTTTATCTAGGGATCCTCGACACAGAAGAAAATAATGCCTAAGGTCTCACCAAATTTGATGGGGTTCTGGGTCTGCTTGATGTGAAATCGATTAGCAAAAAGATGGCGGCCAAATGGGTACATAGAATCTCTTCATCTACATATTTTGGGCCAAACTCAAAAAATTAATCTCAAGTAACTACGCATGTGAATATCCTACCTGGACTAGGTTTTGATATAACCACAATTTTCTACAACAATTAGGAATTTCAATTCAAAGGACCATATAAATAAAATTTTCTACAACAATTAAGACTTTCAATTCAAAGGACCAACCTTCTTTAAATGGGCCTTTGCTGCATGGAAATAGCTTAAGAGGTGCTCCTTCTCCCCTATTTGCTAATGGATCCCCCCACTTGACAAGAACATTTGGTTCAACTTGCTTCAACTGACCCTCGACAGGAAATTCTTTGAAATTGGCAACAAGCTTATCAGATGTGGTGTGACATATTATAAGCAGATCTTGGAGAACACTTTTTCTAGTAAAGAGCTTTGAAGCCCTTCAACTCGAGAATCACCTCTCACATAGGGCCTATCCTATCCTCTTGCAGCATCATGGTCAACCTTTACTTCCTAACAAGATTTCCAGAAGTCAAGATGAATTTTGGAAATTCATATTGGCTTCCCATGGAACTTTGACCACAAGATCAAGGATGGTCTCTAAACTTAAGGGGCCTTGGCCATATTGTTCATACAAGTTCTGTGTTGTTTGTTCCTTCTCTCTATGCCATAAAGAAACCATCTTTGCATGGTTGCTTATGCATCATGGAATCTGGTATGGAAGTAGATTCAACAAGATTAGAAAATCTCAAGTTTTTTTTCCATCTTGTAAGAAAAGCGAAACTATTTTGCATTTGTTCATTGACAACAATCACACCAATATCTATTGGAATGGCTATACACTCGGTGGCTCCCGTAGAAGAAAGTCCCTTTTCAATGGAGATAAATTCTCCTTGGGGAGAACTCTTTTATTGATGCCCTCTTGTGAAACACAATTCGAATTAGAATGTTGTACATTATTTTAAGAGAAAGGAATGTTCTGATGTTCATGGATGCAAGACATTGTTCCTTTTTATCACTCAATGTCTTGATTGTTCACTTATTTCTATAGGTAAAAGACTCAGAACTTCTATATGTCTCCTCTTCGAGATTCAACACGACCCTATCTGCCCTCCCCTAACCAAAGAGGAGATCTTGGGCAACAAAGCAATCATAGCCGGATAGAGGGTTCATGCTCTCATCTATAAGCTAAAGATGAATTTCAAGGATACATACACGGTTGGGACTATGTTCCCAATGCAGTGTTTTGATGCCAATGCACCACAATGGATTATCCTTTGAGAGATCTCCATGGCAATGCCCTCACAATAGAAAACCAAGCTCTAAAGGATGAGAATGATGCTCTACACATACTTACAAGAATATATAAAACTACATACTACACATAGAGCACGACCCAAATTTCCTAGGTTTTACAAATGTGGTCAACCATAAAGTCTATGGATGACCAAGCCAGTATATGTTTCATTAAAGAACATATAAAAACTTTTTGGGCAGCCATTTGGCGTTTCACATGGAGATTAATAGTAAAACTCTCCCACTAAAGGCCAATATGGACAAAGTGACTATGGTAGAGAAATAATGAATGATAAAAAGTACCAGAGTGTAAGTATACAAACTATACCTCCCACCTGATGGGCATGTTACATAGTGTACAAGTAACTGTGCAAGATCATGAATCAAGTAACCCCCATCAAGTGAAAACAATATTGAAAGATATCCTATGGTAGAGCTTCAATTGAAGCATCTACAACATTATCTCGAGTATGGACCTTCTCAAGAATAACGTGCTCAGTGACTAAGAAGTGACTGTTAGCTCAAGAAATGGTTGGTTTTTATGCACTAATGTGTTGCTATTTGACAGGAGAAGATGTTTGATTTCAGGTACTTGAAGAGTTGATGAGACGTTTGATGGGAAGTATTTGGGGAATACACGAGGACTTCTTGATCAAAAAGGAATGTTGTCAAGGGAGGCAATACTTGGAGATATGACTTTTTGTTATGGTGGTTACCACATGTGTGCTCACACAGATGGTCTATTTCAATAAGCAAAGATGTGGCCCTCATGGGCATCATTGAAGAAGGGAAACTTATTTATGATCAGTGGTAAAAGGGACTGAAGCAGATATTATCCTCGCAACCGCCTTAATTGATATGCCTATCAATTGTGGAAATTTGGTGGCAGCTATTTTCCTCTAGGCACTCAGTTGTGCTCATTATTTGAGGGTCAGTCCTCCTTCAAGGCTGTCAAAGGGAGGGCCATTATCCTTGTTAGTAACTACATAATACACCATAGAAGTCTTGGGGGGAGCCACCTTTGTTTTTTTTCTTTTGTTTTTATCTGCAGGTGCATCGAAGAAGATGCCAAAGGTTGTTCAGCCCGTTTCCTTTTGCAAGCGTGCTACAGACCAGGGCCACCCTCATCACAGGGAGGTTGTAGGGTCCTTGTATGGTCAGAAGGAATGCGCATTTGAGGCATCAAGAGGATCGGGCTGGAGGTGGGTGTTGATGTATAAAACACCACAAGAAATGAATTAATGTGACACTAGAACACCTCTATGGTCACCATTAACTCATTGCCACTCCAAACTTTGAGAAATGATAGCCTAAAGTGAGAACTTTGCTTCTACAGAAATTCCTAGTCACTGAAATGACATACCTTCAGTATTTTGCTAATTTCTCCTAGCTCAAGTATGCTTTCTTCATGAAACTTTATAGGCTCAAACTAGAAGAGTAGATCTTTCCAACAAGCTATCATATGCATCAAACGGAGCTCTAGAACTCAAGTTATGGCCCTCACAAGATGACCCTGTATGACCTTCCAAAACTGGAAATCTTGCCTGTTTTAGTATTTCTGATGTCCAAAAATAAAAAATTCGATGCCTGGCATCGAATTTCAGTCAAGGTCGATGCCGGGCATCGACTTTGAGCTTTTTTAGGCCCTTTTTCTGCACCAGAAATACTCTCTTTTACACACACATGAAGAAGACCACTTGTATGCTAGAAGTCGATGCCAGGCATCGACTTTATGCTCAAACTCGATGCCAGGCATCGAGTTGCTCCACAAACTTCATACTTTTAAAAGATTCAACAATAGTTAACACACAGAGAATGAAAAAATGACTTATCAGCCAAGATTCGATGCCAGGCATCGAATTGCTCAGAAAACTTGAATTTTTGAATTCATCACACAGTAGGTAAACATGGAGATGATGAAGAGAGACTCATACACAGAACTTTACTCAGTTCTTCTCATAACTATAAAAAACTCAGAAGTTTTACAGATGCTTTCTCACTCAGAGAAGCCCGACTATACTCAGTCATACAAAAATGAGTTCTTCTCACTTTCTCATTGTCTTCCTCCTTCTTCTTCTCTTCGCGTCAGTTAATACTAACTAACTTATATAGATTTTCTCATTCCCGTGATTTTTAAAAAACTTCTAGAACTAAAGTGAACTAACTTTTACAAGTATGATACACTTGTGAATTTGTCCCTTCACATAGGCATGGGGTTTTCTTTCTAAGATTTGACCTTCAAATATATGTCTAATTAGTGATTGTTTCTCCAACAGCTCCCCCTCAATCACTAATTGACATTCCCTGTTTCTTCATATCTTCTTCTTTTGTTTTACTCCTGCCATGCTTTTGAATCTGCTGGTCTTCACACCATCCAAGCTCTTTGTCATTATGTCTGCTAACTGATCTTTAGTAGAAATGTACTCCACTTCAATCTCCTTCTCCATTACCTTTTCTCTGAGAAAATGATATTGTATCTCTATGTGCTTTGTTCTTGCATGAAATACTGGATTTGCTGCAAGATAAAGTGAACTCATATTATCTCCATGTATTGTAGGTGTACCTTGATCAATGCCTAAGCTCTTGAACAATGTTTGCATCCATATGACTTCCTTAGCTGCTTCCACAAGTCCTTTGTACTCTGCTTCAGTTGATGATAATGCTACTGTATGTTGTTTCTTTGAACACCAACTTACAAGCTTATCACCAATGTATATCATGTAACCATGAGTTGATCTTCTGTCATCCTGGTTACCTGCCCAATCTGAGTCACTATAGGCTCTCAACTTCAAATCTGATGTAAAAGGATAATATAATCCTTCCTTTATAGTTCCTTTGATATATCTGAGAACTCTTTGACCTGCAATCCAATGTGGGTCCTTTGGACAATGCATGAATTGTGACAAAACTCCCACTGCATAACTAAGATCAGGTCTTGTTAGTGTAGCATAAATCAAACTACCCACAAGAGATTGATACTTCCTCATATCTTTGTAGTCTGCACCATCATATTTACTGAGCTTGTGATTAACTTCAAGTGGAGTTGAAGCTTCTCTGCAATTTTCCATATCAAACTTCTTCAATAGATTTAGAAGATACCTTTCTTGTGATACATATATGCCATGATCTGTATAAGTGACTTCCATTCCAAGAAAGTATGATAACTTTCCTAGGTCACTGATCTTGAATTCTTTTTCAAGTAATCTCTTTACCTCCTTGATTCCTTCATCTGAAGTACCTGTGATTATAATGTCATCTACATAAATACAAATGTAGATTGTACCTTCCTCTGTTCTTTTGATAAGTAGACTTGAATCTGCTTTTGAACTTTGATATCCAAGATCATTGAGATACTTCACCAGTCTATAGTTCCAAGCTCTTGGAGCTTGCTTCAATCCATACAATGCTCTTCTCAACCTGCAAACAAAATTTGGATACCTGGAATCTATAAACCCTTGAGGTTGTTCCATGTATACCTCATCTGATATGTATCCATTCAAGAATGCATTTTTTATATCCAATTGACTTAGGGTCCATCCTTTTGAAGCTGCAATAGCAATGATTGTCCTTATAGTTGACATCTTAGCTACAGGACTGAATGTCTCATCATAATCTATGCCATAGGTCTGGGCATAGCCTTTCACCACCAATCTAGCTTTGTATCTGGCTATACTTCCATCTGCAAGCTTCTTCACTTTATAAACCCATTTATTTCCAATTACTTTCTTCCCATTTGGTTTAGGAACAAGTTCCCATGTCTTGTTCTCCTCCAGTGCATTGAACTCTTCCTTCATTGCTTCTTCCCATTGCTTTTTACCTTTAGCTTCATCATAGTTCTGGGGTTCTTCATCATCTTTCACCATATATGCATAGTTCTTCTGAGTTATGTAAGAAGTATCATAAGAATACCTTTCTGGTTGTCTCCTTGTCCTGCTTGACCTTCTTGGTTCACATTCTTCATAAGGTTCTGGATACACCTCTTCATCAAATATAGGAGCTTCTTCATTCATTCTTGTTAATCCACTTCTGGATGTACTTGCTTGCATATAGTCTTCATCTCTATTCACCTGCACAATTGATTTTCCTTTCTCACATCTTCTTACCTCTTCTTCAAATTCTTCAGCTGTATGACTTTGATCTGCATACCAACTTTTCTGTTCATCAAATGTAACATCTCTAGAAACAATAAATTGTTTGGTTAGAGGATTCCACAATCTGTAACCCATCTGCTTTTCATCATAACCAATGAACACATATTTTTCTGCCTTTGGTTCAAGTTTATGCCTAAGCTGTGATGGCACATAAGCATATGCAATTGATCCAAACACTCTACAATGATCTAGTGTTGGTTTCTTACCCCACCAAGCTTCATATGGAGTCATTCCATTCAGAGCTGCACATGGTAATCTATTCACAAGATATGTAGCTGTATTTACAGCCTCAGCCCAAAGATAATTTGGACAGTTCTTCTCCTTTAGCATAGCTCTAGCAAACTCAACCAAAGTCCTGTTCCTTCTTTCTGCTACACCATTTTGTTGTGGTGTATACCTACAAGTTATTTCTCTCTTAATACCTACATTCCAAAGATAATCATTGAACTCTTGGGAGAAGTATTCTCCCCCTCCATCAGACCTCAGTCTCTTAAGCTTTTGACCTGTGACTCTCTCTGCATATGCATGAAAATGCTTGAAAGCTCCAAACACTTCTGATCTTTCCTTCAAAACATATAATGTTATCCATCTTGTAGCATCATCAATGAAAAGAACATAATACCTTGAGCCACTGATAGATCCTTCTTTTGTTGGTCCCCATACATCTGTATGAATGAGCTCTAGTAATCCATCATGTTTGAATCCTTTCTTCTGAAATGGTAACCTGTGTGCTTTACCCATTTGACATGCTTCACATTTATAAACCATATGTTGACTTTGCACATTTGGTAATCCTAGTACAGACTGATTAGCAACCATAGCTTTAATTCCTCTTTCATTGAAATGACCTAATCTCTTATGCCAGAGATCAAGTTCTGTAATCACTGCTTCACCATGTGTGAGCAAAGCTTGACCAATGTTCCCTTGCACTCTTAAAGTAAAGAGTCTACCTTCTTTCTTACCAGAGACAATCTGATTATATCCATTCTCTGGATCTTCCACAAATACTCCTTCATTTGTAAACCTGACTTGAAAACCTTTTTCAACTATCTGTCCCACACTAATCAAGTTTTTAGGTATTGTAGGAACATACAAAACATTGGTTAGCAAATCTGCTCCACTCTTGCATTTCACTTTTCCAATTGAATATACACTATGTCTTGTATTATCACCAGTTTGAACTGTGTGACTAGAAATGCCTTTTTCCAAATCTGACATCAATTCTATGTTTCCTGACAAATGATTAGAACATCCAGGGTCAATGTAAAATACCTTTAGATCTTCTTTGTCTGATGTGCTGATTGAATTCATCATCAATGATGTATGACTTTCATTCTGTGTGTCATTTGCATAGTTGTAGTAGGTGGTGTTGTAGGATTGATTCTGTCCCCAACTTCTTCCTCCACCTCTACCATAGCCTCCTCTTTGACTTTGTCTACCTCTTTGAAAATTACTTTGATATCTTCCACCTCGACCTCTGCTATTGTTGTTTTGATTCTGGTTTGATCCTTGTTGGTTGTGCCAACAGTCATGAGCCAAATGATTACTCAATCCACAGATCCAGCAAGCCTTTTTGTTGTTATTTTGATTACCTCTACCTCTTCCAAAACCTCTTGCTCTTCCTCTGCCTGTGCCTTTACCTCTTGCATAATAAGCTTGAGAATTAGACTCCTCTTCATCTTTTGCTTTACCTTTATCTCCTTTCTTCTTATTCTTCATGTACATTGCAGAACTTTGACCTTTATCTCCATCTCCCTTCAAGTCTTGCTCATATGTGAGCATCAAACCAAGCAACTGGTTCAAATCTGGAACATAATGATTTAATGAAAGTTCTGTTGATAAGACAAAAGGTTTCCACCTTTCATCCCCTCTCAAGCCTGCAAGTAGTTGAGCAATCAATCTGTGATCTTCAACATCTTCATCTATGGATCCAAGACTATCTGCTAGATCCTTCATCTTAGTGACATAATCACTAATGGTTTGACTTGGCTTCTTCTTGAATGTTGTAAACTCTGACCATAGACTTGCTTTCCGTGCTTTAGTAGTGCTTTGGAAATGATATTCCAATGCATTCCATATATCTTCTGATGATTCCAATCCTCTGATGTGTGGTAGCAAATGATCTGAGATTGTATTGTAGATGTAGGCTTTTGCACTTGCATCCTTCTTCTGCCAATGCTTTAAAGCATCAAGTTCTTCTTTCTTTGGTCGGCTTTCATCTTCGAATACTGGCTTCTCTTCTTCACCTGTAACATATATCATGAGATCCTTACTCATAAGTAAGGCTTCCATTCTCATTACCCATGCGGGGTAATTATCTCTGTCCAGTTTGTCAATGGAGATATGATCTTCCATAGTTCTTTCCTTCTGCTGCAACCTGTGAGCTTAAAGGATAAAGGATAATACCTTTTGAAGTTCTTTTTGTATGAGGATACTTTTGAAGTAGCCTTTTGATGCCTTGTGTCTTCAAATGCTTCAACTTTGAAACTTTAATGGAAAACTTTACAAAACTTCTCGTACCTTTGCCGCCTTCTGCTCTTCAGGACCTTTCTGCTCTGATACCACTTGTTGATGTATAAAACACCACAAGAAATGAATTAATGTGACACTAGAACACCTCTATGGTCACCATTAACTCATTGCCACTCCAAACTTTGAGAAATGATAGCCTAAAGTGAGAACTTTGCTTCTACAGAAATTCCTAGTCACTGAAATGACATACCTTCAGTATTTTGCTAATTTCTCCTAGCTCAAGTATGCTTTCTTCATGAAACTTTATAGGCTCAAACTAGAAGAGTAGAGCTTTCCAACAAGCTATCATATGCATCAAACGGAGCTCTAGAACTCAAGTTATGGCCCTCACAAGATGACCCTGTATGACCTTCCAAAACTGGAAATCTTGCCTGTTTTAGTATTTCTGATGTCCAAAAATAAAAAATTCGATGCCTGGCATCGAATTTCAGTCAAGGTCGATGCCGGGCATCGACTTTGAGCTTTTTTAAGCCCTTTTTCTGCACCAAAAATACTCTCTTTTACACACACATGAAGAAGACCACTTGTATGCTAGAAGTCGATGCCAGGCATCGACTTTATGCTCAAACTCGATGCCAGGCATCGAGTTGCTCCACAAACTTCATATTTTTAAAAGATTCAACAATAGTTAACACACAGAGAATGAAAAAATGACTTATCAGCCAAGATTCGATGCCAGGCATCGAATTGCTCAGAAAACTTGAATTTTTGAATTCATCACACAGTAGGTAAACATGGAGATGATGAAGAGAGACTCATACACAGAACTTTACTCAGTTCTTCTCATAACTATAAAAAACTCAGAAGTTTTACAGATGCTTTCTCACTCAGAGAAGCCCGACTATACTCAGTCATACAAAAATGAGTTCTTCTCACTTTCTCATTGTCTTCCTCCTTCTTCTTCTCTTCGCGTCAGTTAATACTAACTAACTTATATAGATTTTCTCATTCCCGTGATTTTTAAAAAACTTCTAGAACTAAAGTGAACTAACTTTTACAAGTATGATACACTTGTGAATTTGTCCCTTCACATAGGCATGGGGTTTTCTTTCTAAGATTTGACCTTCAAATATATGTCTAATTAGTGATTGTTTCTCCAACAGTGGGGACATTGCAAACTATGGATTTTACCCACTCATAGTACCCGGGAGAAGGAGCTCGAGAGACAAGGGGGTGCGAGATTTAACTCCTGCCACAGGATATAGAAGAGGGGGGGAGATTGAGTCGCTCTCTCTCTCTCTCTCTTTCTCTCTCTCCGCGGGGTATGCAAGAACATAGATATGTGAAGGGGGGGCTGCTTCTTCCATCCGTTGTGTGATAGAGGAGAAGAGAGGGATTGTGGGCTGCTTGAGCTGAGGACGGGCAAAGGTGCATCCGCTGGGGGCTCTTTTGCTTATTCTATGGGAGCAGGGGCCTCAAGGAGATCAAGCGATACTAGTGTGAAGGACAATGCAAAGTGAAGGTGGCTGTGATATGAGAAGCTAGATTGAAGCTCCATTTCTCACACGGATGCACAACTCCTCATATGTTGCAGCTAATTTCGAGGATCAGAATCTGAGAACTCTTCTTGAACCAACTCAGTGTTACTTGGTATGAGTCAAGCCTCCTAGAAGAGATGTAACTGGTATGCAAATTCTTTAAGCCAACAGTTTTGCAGGAGGAATTGTTCCCCCTAATGATATTCATCTGAAATTCTAAATGTTCGCTGTACATGTGTCTGATGCGCAATCCCGTTGAATTAATGGAAATCTCACTATGGATGATTGTAGATGTGTTGCAATGCCCATTAGATTATGCGTGGGGTCATTGTATCATTGGTTTGGTTGTGACGTCTATAACAAATCTCGATTGTTGACCCTTTAAAGTGATGACTCTACTTTCTGTTTGAGGTCCTTTCGGAGGAGTAGTGGTGTGTGTGGGGGGATCATAATGGGACACAATATTAGGGAAAGAGTGAAGACCTTGGCAACGAGCAAGATGCGCATCTGTAGAGGTTCCTGTAGTTATGTGCCTTAGGTATTTGTGTGCTTTCATGGTTATTTTGTTCAGGGTTTTGCAAAAACTATGTGTATTTGGCTCCTTAACTACTTGAAAGTGCAAAAAAGAATAATTATAAATGCTCGGTGATTTTCTCCGTTGTCAAAGTACAAATTTTCATTTCTCAGACCCAAATGCAAAGGTTACATGTGACTATGTCTAGTTGAATTCGGCCCAGCATATATATAATCACCATGTTATAGATTTGTTGATCCTCTACTATTTTTGAATGTAGTCCTTTGTGCCCATCTTATCACAAAAACGGTCACATTTTTGGTATTGTAGATTCTGACCTGGAATGGTTCTAGGAAGATCCCCGACCCGTTGGCTTTCATTGGTGCAAAACATTTTCTCGGCATTCATCGCATGATTATGCTCATTGATTTATAATACTGGAGGGAGAGGATGTGTTTTTTTCAAGTGAGAAGTAAAACTAGACACGAAGGATGAAGGAGGGAAACTAAACTGTTGTGGACACCTGAGAACGCGGATATGCAAAACGGTTGGAGTTCAAGTAAATACCTGCATGGCGTGAATGTGCACGATAAGACCCATCATTGTAAACTCACATATGCGCATGAGATACTGTTTGCATTCCTCTTTTTTTTTTTCCAATGCTGCATAAGGCTGTGATTATTTTCTTGGCTAACATATAGAAAGAATTCTATTCCATGAAATAAGTATTGCGATACAATAGGCAAATTTAACGAGTAGTCATTAGTGATGTATGTAAAGATGTTTACAACAAGAACTGGACACACCTTATCGTCCATATGGGTAATAGACCTTTGAACCATATGGGTAATAGACCTTTGAGTGCGAAGAAGAAAATGAATCCCTATGCATTATATTTCTCCAAGGCCATTTTTGGTAGTGCATGTGGAAAGGTGTGCATATATGAATGTGTGTGTACACATGTATGCATAACGGAAGTGAGTAGTGAGACAAAGAACAAAAGGGAATAGGAGTGCGTATGTGACAAAAGAAAAGAGAGTGTAGGGGTGTGCACGGGAAAGAGAAGGATTATAGGGGCGTGCGAGTGGAAGGTGTACGAGCTAGTGCATGAGCAAGGAAGCTATCACTTTGAAAGACAATTGTATACTCCTAGCAATACAGTTGGGCCACTCCAAAGAAGTTTGTGCAACATACAATTGTATATAGGTACTTTTTGCGTGGGCATTAGGAATTAACATTTTGGTGCGTTTGTCGGGAATTGGCTTAGCACATCTTATAGAGAGTGCTACGAGTTCGCTTGGTGCCCCAATTGTGTGGCACAACCAGTCCACCCAGATTGAGTGCGTTGGCATAGGTAGAAAGATGTCGCAAAGAATGCAAGTTAGGGACTTTCAAAAGGTCGGCCCGAGGTTGATGAACTCCGAATGGTCGAGAAGTCGAAGCGGGTTTGGATGCCCAATGCGAAGCCGTGCATATGAATGTGGCCGGGTTGGTCCAATCTCGAATTATATTTGATGTTGGTGTTGCGAGAAAGTCGGGCACATTGCAAAGTTTTGCCCTAGTGTGTCTAGTCCGTTGGACTTTGTTCCTGCATGCACGGATTGTGGAAAGAAAAGGTTATGCGAGCATGTGTGTCGTGCAAAGGTCGAAGAGGTCTTGACAAAAGAGGTTAGTACGTCCCTTGCGACTTTCCTCGTGGACGCCAAAGATAATGAGAGTTCGCTGGCAAGCATACTACATCAATTGGAATGTCTCCGTGAAGAGCGCGATAGTGAGAGGGTCAAGGTGGAATCGTTGGAGAAAAATCAGGCAAAGATAGAAGAGGTTGTAGACAAATGGGAGGAGCAATTCGGAATGGTGGCAGATATAAGTAGAGTGTTAAAAGCGAAAAATGAGAACCTGAGAGGACAAGTCCAGTTGCTTGAGAGAGAAAAAGTGGCTAGGAAGAGCAACGACACGAGAAAGAAGGTCTTGGATCTTAGAACCGGCTTGATGATAGCCGATTGCCAGAGAGTTTTGATTGAAGAAGAGCCCTCACAAGACAATGATGACCTTGCACAAAGAGTCGACCAAGTGGAAAAGGAATTCGAGAAATTGCGAGAGATGACTGGTAGATATGATGACCAAGCGGCTAAGGTAGCGGAAGAGTTCCACCTGGAGTTAGAAAGGATGAAGAGTGCTCAAGGAGAGAGTGATGAGAAAATGAGACAGGTAAAAAAAGAGTATGCAAAGCTGAGTAGCAAGCTCGGTAGGTGGATGAATCTGAAAGATGACGAGATGGGAGGACAGATAGAGGACTCAAAAGTAGGAAAAATGGAGGAAGAGTTGAAAGCGGTGTTGGATATGTTGGATGCATTCGGAACGGAGTTAGAAAGAATGAACAATGAATTGTTGAAGAAGGTAGATGATCTGGAAGAAGAAAATATGAGTAGGATTTGTGAGGAAAGATCGATTAGAGAGGAAGTTGAGAAGTTGACCGTTCGAGTTGAAAAGAGGGAGGATATTCCCCTCGGATCTGCAAAAAGGGTGAGAGAGGATAAAGAGATGGAGCAAATATGGAATCGGTTCTGAAGCATTGACTCTGACCTGTTCCAATATCAGAGTGATATTGAGCACAACAAACAAGGATTAAGAGACCTAGCAGCAAGGCTTGAGGCACTAAGAGGTACAACGACCAATGGTAGTCTTCTGTGTCATCTATCAGGTCAGGTGGAATCTCTGCGAGGTAGAGGTTGGAGATGAAAAAATAGACGAGGAGATGGATATCGGTGAGGACAACTTAGGTCTGATTAGGGTTTGCTTTGTCAGGATTGCAAGTTGGAGATGTGAGGATGGGTGGATCGAGTATGTTGTATGCTTAGGAACTTAAGTGACACTTTTTGAGGTTTTAGGTCGGCAAGGTAGTTAGTGTGTGCGGGTTTCGAGAGGAAAAGTTGACCATGGCATTAGTGGCCTGATTTCGGCTTGAGTAGCAGCAAAGAGGAGATGCGTCTCATCGGGATGTCCACGGGGGGATATATATGTGTGTGTCGTGATTGGTCGGGTTGGGAAAAGTGCCTTTTTTCTGTCTCCTAATTCTCGAGACTATGGAATTGAAAAACAAAAAAAACAAGAAAGAAATAATTGTGTATATGTGTGGGTGTTGTCGGTGCGCTACAGTGGGCTAGTAGGCGGGTGGAACAACCTTGATCGGGTGATCGAGGCCACAAGCTGACACTAGTTTCGTTGTAGGCCCAACCTGTATGTGGCTATGTGCCTATGTGGGCCGATAGGCAGGTGGAGTCCCTTTGGCCGGGTGGTCAAAGCCACGAGCTGACGCCGGTTTCGCATAGGGCTAGCGTTGTGCATCGCACGTAAATAAATAAATAAAAATTGAAAAAAAATGAAAAAATTCCTCGCTCGAGGGGGGACAGAAGAGAGGCAAGAGAGCATGATGCTCAGATGGGAATATGTGTATGTGTTGTGGGGATATGGGAATGTGTGGACTCCTGATGAGGCATGTCGAATCGAAGCTTAAGCTCGACTAGGGTTTTGGCTACGATGTGTTTGTGGAAGACTTGGACTTGAGGGATCCAAGCATCCTAGTGGCTTTGCTTGTCTATGAACTTTTGGGAGATGCTCATTTTGGTTCTTAGGTTGTGCAACTACTTGCGATGTCCTAAAGCATGTCAACAATGAGCGATCTTGTCAGAGTGAGCTTGTGTTAGGCTTGAGTAATCTTTGCCACGTGTCCATCAATTCAGGAGGTGTGGTGGTGACCTATTTTGTTGAAAAGCAGAAAAACAAAAATCAAAGAGTCGATGAAAAGGAAAGCGGGTAGTGGAAACCCTAGGTAGAAGGGGAATGAAAAATCTGCGAGAGAACTCGGTTAGAAACGAGAAAAAGGAATCACGAAAGCGATTGTGTGGCCGGGAAGAGTATAAAAAACGGAAGTGGGGAATGGTTTTTTATTATATATAGTGTGTCTAGAAAGAGTGTTGAGTATGCATGTGGAACAAAGATTTGTGATGTGTTGAACGAATAGGCAAAAAGAGTGACGAGGGGAATGTGGACATGTCTTCTGCTTGTATGCATATGAGTTGTGACGAGCTTGCATGTGCGACGAGGATATGTGATGTGATTTCCTGATGTGTGTTTGCTCTTTCCATTTTGGTTGTACATGTTATTGTGGTGTGTGATGAAAAATGATCTAATATGTTTGATGAGTTTGCAGACAGGAGGACATGGTGATGAAGATGTGAGAAGATGGACAAAGATGGTAAGTGGAATGATTGGATTTTGGTACTAACCGACAATTGTATGAGGGTGATTGCAGGTGCTACATTGAGGAAGAAGAGAATAGGCATACGAGGGAAATATTTGTATTTGATTGAGTGATGAACACATGTTGGATGATTTGAGTGCAGGAACATATTTGGCTCGTCGAGGATGACTTCGTGAGCAGAAGAGGGGAGTATGTTAGCTCAAGAAATGGTTAGTTTTTATGCACTAATGTGTTGCTATTTGACAGGAGAAGATGTTTGATTTTAGGTAGTTGAAGAGTTGATGAGACATTTGATGGGAAGTATTTGGGGAATACACGAGGACTTCTTGATCAAAAAGGAATGTTGTCAAGGGAGGCAATACTTGGAGATATGACTTTTTGTTATGGTGGTTACCACATGTGTGCTCACACAGATGGTCTATCTCAATAAGCAAAGATGTGGCCCTCATGGGCATCATTGAAGAATGGAAACTTATTTATGATCAGTGGTAAAAGGGAATGAAGCAGATATTATCCTCGCAACCGCCTTAATTGATATGCCTATCAATTGTGCAAATTTGGTGGCAGCTATTTTCCTCTAGGCAGTCAGTTGTGCTCATTATTTGAAATTCAGTCATCCTTCAAGGTTGTCAAAGGGAGGGCCATTATCCTTGTCAGTAACTACATAACACACCATAGAAGTCTTGAGAGGAGCCACCTTTCTTTTTTTTCTTTTGTTTTTATCTGCAGGTGCATCGAAGAAGATGCCAGAGGTTGTTCAGCCCATTTCCTTTTGCAGGCGTGCTACAGACCAGGGCCACCCTCATCACAGGGAGGTTGTAGGGTCCTTGTATGGTTAGAAGGAATGCGCATTTGAGGCATCAGGAGGATCGGGCTGGAGGTGGGGACATTGCCACCTGTGGATTTTACCCACTCATAGTACTTGGGAGAAGGAGCTTGAGAGACAAGGGGGCACGAGATTTATCTCTGCCATAGGATATAGAAGAGGGGGGGAGATTGAGTCGCTCTCTCTCTCTCTCTCTCTCTCTCTCCACGGGGTATGCAAGAACATAGATATGTGAAGGGGGGGTTGCTTCTTCCATCCGCTGCGTGACAGAGGAGAAGAGAGGGATTGTGGGCTGCTTCAGCTGAGGATGGGCAAAGGTGCATCCGCTGGGGGCTCTTTTGCTTATTCTATGGGAGCAGGGGCCTCAAGGAGATCAAGAAATACTAGTGTGAAGGACAACGCAAAGTGAAGGCGGCTGTGATCTGAAGAAGTTGGGTTGAAGCTCCGTTTCTCACATGGATGCACACCTCCTCATATGTTGCAGCTAATTTTGAGTATCAGAATCTGAGAACTCTTCTTGAACCAACTCTGTGTTACTTGGTATGAGTCAAGCCTCCTAGAAGAGATGTAACTGGTATGCAAGTTCTTTAAGCCAACAATTTTGCAGGAGGAATTGTTCCCCCTAATGATATTCATCTGAATTCCTAAATGTTCGTTGTACATGTGTCTGATGCGCAATCCCGTTGAATTAATGGAAATCAATGTGTTGGAATGCCCATTAGATTACGTGCGGGGTCATTGTATCATTGGTTTGGTTGTGATGTCTGTAACAAATCTCGATTGTTGACCCTTTAAAGTGATGACTCTACTTTCTGTTTGAGGTCCTTTCGGAGGAGTAGTGGTGTGTGTGGGGGGGATCATAATGGGACACAATATTAGGGAAAGAGTGAAGACCTTGGCACCGAGCAGGATGCACATTTGTAGAGGTTCTTGTAGTTATGTGCCTTAGGTATTTGTGTGCTTTCATGATTATTTTGTTCAGGGTTTTGCAAAAACTATGTGTATTTGGCTCCTTAACTACTCGGAAGTGCAAAAAAGAATAATTATAAATGCTCGGTGATTTTCTCCGTTGTCAAAGTACAAATTTTCATTTCTGAAACCCAAATGCAAAGGTTACATGTGACTATGTCTAGTTGAATTCGGCCCAACATATATATAATCACGATGTTGTAGATTTGCTGATCCTCTACTATTTTTGAATGTAGTCCTTTGTGCCCATCCTATCACAAAAACGGTCACATTTTTGGTATTGTAGATTCTGACCTGGAATGGTTCTAGGAAGATCCCCTACCCGTTGGCTTTCATTGCTGCAAAACGTTATCTCGGCATTCATCGCATGATTATGCTCATTGATTTATGATACTGGAGGGAGAGGATGTGTTTTTTTCAAGTGAGAAGTAAAACTGGACATGAAGGATGAAGGAGGGAAACTAAACTGTTGTGGACACCTGAGAACACGGATATGCAAAATGGTTGGAGTTCAAGTAAATACCTGCATGGTGTGAATGTGCACGATAAGACCCATCATTATAAACTCACATATGCGCATGAGATATTGTTTGCACTCCTCTTTTTTTTTTCCAAGAGCTGCATAAGGCTGTGATTATTTTCTTGGGTGACATATAGAAAGAATTCTATTCCATGAAATAAGTATTGTGATACAATAGGCACATTTAACGAGTAGTCATTAGTGATGTATGTAAAGATGCTTACAACAAGAACTGGACACACCTTAGCATCCATAACAGTAAGTCTTGTGCTCTGAATCGTATGGGTAATAGACCTTTGACTTCGAAGAAGAAAATGCATCCCTATGCATTATATTTCTCCAAGGCCATTTTTGGTAGTGCATGTGGAAAGGTGTGCATATATGAATGTGTGTGTACACATGTATGCATAACGGAAGTGAGTAGTGAGACAAAGAACAAAAGGGGATAGGAGTGCATATGTGAGAAAAGAAAAGAGAGTGTAGGGGTGTGCATGGTAGAACAAAAGGGAGGAGTTGCTGGTTATCCTGGCTGGGTGTTATCCTGCTAGATTTTTTAGTATTGGTGTTGTTGCAGCTGACATGTACAGATACTTCAAAATTAACTCTTTTATTCACATCTCCAAGATCACTCCTAAGTTGAATAGGTATTGGAAAGTGCAATGGTCCCCATCTCAGTGGAAATTCAGATTCTTATGTATTTGGGCGTTTCCCCCTTCCGTCAAGCAGTCTTATCTTCAGTGGCTCATTGTGCACAAGGGGCTTTGGACCGGGGAGAGAGCTAGCAAGATTAGTATTGAATTTGGTAAATGTTCCCATTGTGGCCGATTTGAAGACTCGGCGCATCTGTTTATCAATTGTCTACAGGCCCATAAATTTTGGGCAATGATCAATCTATATTGTTTGAGCAATGGCCTCCCTCAGCTTGGCTACAGAGAAATTCTCCTTGGTGTGTGTTTTAAGATGGATATGCTACTTTGGCACTTGATTAGAAACCACATTTTGTGGTCGATTTGGAAGAATAGATGCTCTAATGTCTTTTCCAGCAAGCCCAAAGACTTCAGATTCTTTTGTAACAATGGCATCCAAAAAAATATGTATTTATGTAACTCCTCTGTGACCGATGCTACTGACAGAGACATAAGCACTCATGATGTCTTAAGGAAGAACAACTACAGGAAATGAAAAAATCTCCTGCTTAGTTTGTATTCTAGGAAAAAAAGTCAAATGTGTGCCCTTTTTACTGCCATGTTGTAACCTGGCCTTCTGGCTGCATTGATCAAGCTTGGCCTTTACTGGGGGTGAACTTCGCTTTACCCCTTTGTATTTTACCTTTTCAATATTAATCTTTCTAGTTCTGTCAGAAAAAAAAATGGTGGTTGGAATTCACTGAAAACATTTATATTAACGTTCAATTGAAGGGTCTATTAAGGGACTGAAAGGGTGCATTGTCATGCATAAAGGAAACAACACTTTTTTGTAAAGGGCGCTCATTGGAGTTTGTCTAACTTATCATTTTTGGTATGTCTTTCTCTCTCTACATTCATTGTTCTTCATCTTCACGTGCTGTCATGTTCTGCATTACTGTACGTAATGGCGAGGGTGCTCACTATCAAGAGAGAATATGAACAACACTTTAACATTGTCCATCCTCAAAGGGATGTTTGACCAGTTTCCTTTTGTGCTTTATGACCCATTTTGCATTTTATGGATTCAAAGTTTATAATATGAAAATGGGTTTTTACGATTGTTTGGTATAAGACAAGGACACCATAATGGTATTTGTAAAGGATCATCCATGCACATTTTGTAAGTCTAAAGACCATGGAGTGAAGCAGTGTGGATTCCACTCAATGAATGCATGTGAAGGAGGATGTAATTCTCTTTTCTTTAAGAATGCTTTGAACATGATTACTTTCTTTCATGAGGGTATTAAAACACTTGCTAAGAGTAAGGGGGATGACAATTTAATTATGTTTAAGGAGTCTCTTATGTTTGGAAAAGAAGACATGATTGCTACACCTAAGGAATGGGAATACACATGCATGCTTCCTATATTGTTGGACCATTGCATGAAAGCATGTGACACACTTATGCATGATCTAACAAAAGCCATGACTATACATAGATATATGAATGAACCATTTTGCCCTTTATTTGGAGTTTCATCATACTATCACACGGTGTTTTTTTCTTCATGGATGTAAGGGCACATGTTTGGACAAAGCTCATTGCTTTTACCCTTTTGCATGGGAGTCTTTTAACTTAGTACAGCTCAGCAAATATTCATTTGATGGGAATACTTTTTTTTCAAATACATTTTGTGTCTATGGTGGATAAATTAAGACAATCTTTTCATGATAAGATACAAACGCATGATAAGGAAGTTACTACTTGCATTGATGATCATATGGCTTCTCTATTTGATAATGCATTTGAGATGCTACGTGGTTGCATGTTGTCTACTTTGCAAAATAGAACTTGTTGTGCTACCACTTTCACAATGATGCATATCAAGTTGATTAATGAGCATGTATATTATAATTCTACCTAATATGCTGAAAGGAAATGTGCTTTGAAATCTCCAATTACTCCCCCTATGATGATGCATGATTAGGACAATGGTTCTTCTTGCCCTCTTGGTGATGAGGAACATACAATTTCTCAAAATGAAACAATACATGATAATTATGCATTATGAATTATTGATACAAAAGTATTAGCTTAATCCAATAGGTCCAATAGGAGCTAAAGTTTACATGTTGTAAACGTATTAGCTTAATCGATTAGGCCCGAAGGGAACGGTAAACGTAAACGTTCGTAGTTTAAGCTAATACCGTTACCGGTAAACTAACCCGAACCTATGATTGATGATAATACCTTTGCTTCCATTGATGATGCTATTTCCCATGACACTGGTCATTCTATTTTTTATGTCCACAACGATCATGATAAAGTAGGGATCCTTGGTCAATGGAACTTGGGTGTGGGGGTTTTGTTCTAGACAAGGGTAGGCACCATGTCAAGAAGTTTCACCTCCTTAATTGCCAATCCACAGAAGAGATAGGATGATGTGAAGATTGTGAATGAGTGATGTGTGTGAAGGTGGAGGTGAGAAGCATGCAAGTGCACACACACATATACACACACACATGGTAGAGACAATAGAGACACAATGGAAGGTGAGAATCACACTTGTACTACTCCAGATAGCTCTTAAAAAACTTGATCATATTAGCTAATCTCAAACAAGTTGTCCCAAAAATGAGCTCTTTAGCTCTTTTTATAGTTTTTAGACTAGTTTTGACCAGTTTTAAACTAGTTCCTGGCCTAGTTAAAAAATAGGTTCTAGGGGTCATTTGGAGGTCCAAATGAAGTCTAAAAATTACAAAATTCGGTATATGCATTCTACTTGATCTTCTCAAGCTTGAGGACTCCTTGGCTTGCACAAAATGGAGCTGCTTTATACAAAATTGGGTTTTATATCTTACATATGTTACATGAATGATTAAAATCATTGTTAATGGTTTGTCCAAGAGATAGTGAAAACATCTTTCTTTGAAAAAATTATGGGTCTGGTACCCCATACTTCTTGTGTTTCCATTCACATGCTACCTCTGTGCCTATGTCTATGGCTACTACCAGTTGCAGGGCTTGGGTGATGTAATTCTGCAAGAGATCATGGGTAAGTGTTTTTTCAATGATGTGGAGACATCCTGCTAAATCTACTTCTAGTTTTTTCCAGTTGACTGGTTGAGGCTCATCATGGGGAGAGAATCTGTAATGCATGGAGTACATCATCTGTTCACAAGCAAAAAGTTGTAACAAGTGTGTGGGCCTACTGATGAACACTTTAGAATGGTACTCCCAATAGCTGGTAGTAAACATCTCTTCAAAGGTTAATCTGTAACATGTGTGTAAGAACTTGATCCGATAGTGCCATGTGTAGCACACTTTGAGTGATGATGTCGTACTCATATCGTAAACTAGATCACCATTAACATGCTCAAAACCTAGGGTGGACACATGTGGGGGTCTAACATATCTGAAGTTGGGGCAGGGTGGTGCCAAATATGGATAGTTTAACACCATTCTTGGCATTGCTTATTATTCTGTATTTGTATATCAAATGCAGTCCACGAACGACGACAAGGGATAGGGCCATAACATGGGTTTTACTTTAATTGTAAATGGGACTTTTTCCAATTATACATCCTCTCAGGATATTCTTGCATTAATTCCTTTCGCCAATTGGTTTGGAAAATATGAACCATCGTGATGGTTCACCAAAATGCAATTTTTTTAGATGCAACTATGGATTCCTTTATGCGCAAGGTTGCTCTACATCGTGCATGTGGCACATACCCAAAAACACAAACTTCTCATACCATCACGATGGTATGAGGCATTTGGCATCTATGGAGAAAAACTCAAAAAATTACCTATGGAGAGTTGGAATCTTGTTATGAAGCACTTTCTTGCAAATAAAACTAAATAATACATGCAAATGCACACACAGTTGCTCTCTCTCTCTCTCTCCCTTTGGCAAATGAAGGAAATGAGGAGGGAAAGGTGGATATGGTGAATTTTTGTGATTTTTCACGATGCAAGTAGATGATATAGGGATGAAAGAAGTGTGTGGGGGAGGTAAAGGAAGATGAAAATAGCATAAAAACAAAAATAAAATTGAAATTAATTACCTTCCAATGCCAATTCTCCCAATACTCTTACCATCACATGTTTTTCCTAGAGCTCATCTCCAATAACGGTGCCAAATTTGGTGTTGTTCTAGACAAGGGTAGGTAGCACTTCAAGAAGTTTCACCTCTTTAATTATCAATCTGCATGTGTACCTAAGTGACGACTTAGGGACTTGTGACGAAAGAGACTATTCCTCTATCACTAGCAAGTACATATAGTGGGGATGATCACACATTTAAATTATCAATCCGAGAAGTATCTTGAACCTAACCGAGTGTGTGAGGACATGCACTTACACAATGGTCAATGAAGTGGAATAGCTACTGTTGCATGCAGATGAGTACCATCACTCATATTCATCACTTACACAGGTGGAAATGGTGTCAGGATACATGAAATAGCAATAAGCACAAAAACTGACTTTTCTCTCAGCTCCAAACTTGCAATACCGAGTTCCTTTTGAAGCCCTTGACGAGATGCATCCAATGGTGGTACTCTTGTCTGATTCTCACAAACCTGCTTCAAGTTATGGGCAAAAAATTGAGTTGTACAACTCTCCTAGTCTCGCCACACAGTTGCTTCACACACGCATTACACACTTCAAAAAAGCAATGGAATGGGTAGACGACACTTCCATGCACTCAATTCAACCTACAATCACAAATGCAAGCTCACAAACAAGGAGATACAAGAGGAAGAAGAGACAAATTCAAAAATCTCAGTTCTCCTACTCACAATGGCAAAAAGTTATTTACAAGAGTCACCAAGTGACTTATATACATGTGCCCTAAAAATGGTCCTTTCACAAAAGACACTAGCACTTTTATTGGAAAACTCTAATCTCCTAGTATGTTACAAGGATTATGCTACAATGTTTGGGATTTATGCATCTAGAGGACTCCTCTAGTGCATTTACATGGCTTCATGAGGTATTTTGTAGTACATTAAGAATAAAATTTATGCCCATAATTTGAAAATTTTTTAGACTCCTTTTCTGTGCTCCTTTTCTCTGCAACACTCTCTCCCTCTTTGTATTTGTCTTCCCTTGACACGCTTTGCTTCTTGTCTGAGGCTTCTTATTGCTCTTTCAATACATGCATCGAGCAGTCGATGAGACAGTTAGGACCTTCAGACAATTTGTTACTTTATCCTATCCTAAGTCCTGTGCTTCCGTCCTTCCCTTGGTATTCTGTACATTCATACATCTAGGCTGTTGTGATGATTTGGGCTGCCACGCATGCATCTAGTGGCTAAGAATGTGATTATGTTAGTCACTCTTTTCCGCTTTTCAGCCTCTACCTCTTTCTAACTTTCAAAAAATTCTTTATTCTAACACATCTGGCCCTGTTGTGTTGCTGAAGCTTGTTTACTTCTTTTCACCGCATGCACCATTTGGTAAGCACTGCATCTGTTGTTGTCTTTTTCTTGATGCTTCAAAGGTCCTGTGTTTAATCTTTGTTGACGCACTTCAGGGCCTCCTTCTTTCGTGTTGTGGCCTAATGTGTGCCCCTGCGAGGCTTTGGGCAAAGGGTGGGTTTTATTTATTAGACAATTTTTCTTTTTTATTTTCTTCTTTTTCTTCTTCTCTTACTTGATTCTCCCCCCACACATTCTCCTCCTGAACTTTGTCGTCCCCGACAAGCTTTGGATATCGATGGGAGTACGTCTTGTATACATTTTGCTCTGTATCATATAGCAAATCTGCTTCACGTATCATTAACTCCTTCCAGTGTTCTGACTTGACTCCGTCATGGGGTGCTTGTCTATGTGTATACACTTACACATACATACATACCCACACATACACATATACACACACATACATGCATACACATACAAATAACTAAGTTCATATGCCACAAGCCTTTCATTTAAGTTGGCAGACATCTTTAGGAATATTTTGGAATCTATCTCGAAGAAGCCTGTGAAAAATGCTTCCTCGAAAGTCTACATGTAAGTGCTGGGCAAAAACATTAGTCTTGAGTAATAGGCCATTATAGTGAGTCAGCTTGGCATGATAGAAAGGTTGAAAACTAGTATATATGTTCCTTGATTAATGCCGATGAAATTCAAAATTGTGTATTATGCGTGCTTGAAGACTTTTATTATTGTTAGGATCATGCTAAGTATTTTATTGGTTAACTATATGGTGAGATCAAGAACTGTGGCATATCTAGATAACCAAAACTCTATTGTTCTCACCATATACTCTTTGGTGGGGTTGTAATTATGCAGTGGGCTCAGTAGTAAAGGAAAATTGAGCCACTATTTGTTGATTTTACCTTGGCATTGCAAATACCAAAATTTTGGCCAATAACGTCATCTTTGCATCGAACAAAAAGATGGATTGACTTGTAATCAATATGGTGACTCTTGCCAGTGCACCCGCAAAGTTTGATTTTTTTCCAAAATTTTTCATTGCCAAACAGGGTCAGCAACTTCAAACTCTTCTTGAGAATAATTAAAAGTGTTTGCTGTGAAGTTTAGCTGCTCGTCTGGATCCTTTCCTATAGTCTTCTTGATGTATCTTCTTCTCTGTTCTTTCAGAATTCCATATGGCACATTGAACGACTTCATGATCCAGTTTAAATCCTTGCTTTTGATTTTAGCCTCCTTCATAACTTTTACCACTTCATTTTTAATATTCTCGATAAGACGAGACACCAGTAGTGCTCGTTGCTTCTGACTTAAATCTACAATATATGGCATTGGATGATTGTCAAATTCTTCTACTGCCTCCTCCCTTATCAGTGAATGAAACAAGTTCGTTACTTGCCTTGAGCTCTGCCTCTACCATTGCCTTAGCTTTGCAAATGATCCTTACTTGATCAACATCTCGAATACATTGCTCTATGTACTTTTGCATTACCTCTTTCCACTTAAATTCCAATGTTTTTGTGTCTTCAGCATATTTTGCATCCAACTCAGCCTATTTTTGTTGTTCTTTTGCTAATCATTCTTCCATTTCCAACAAATTGGCTTTCATTTCCTGTATGCCTTCACCTCTTGTTACAATGTTGTTGAATGGTTGGTTTAATAGAATGGAATTCATTAATTCCTTGTTCCTGACATGCAGGTTGTCCGCTTCATCCATATATGCTTTGATTTGATTTTCTAATAACCTGCTTCGGTTAGTCATCCGTACTTTCTCTACCTCATATACTTCCTATTGTTGCTTCAATGTTTTTATTTGAGTTTGAAGTTCGGAGAAAGATGTTGTTAGCTCCTTCAGCTGTTCTTGGAGCATTAAGTTCTCTTATTTTATGTGAACTAACTCGCTATGCATGGTTGTCAACTCATTAGTTTTCTATGTTAGCTCCTGTTGAGCACTTATGCTTTTGGTCGAGAGTTCTTCACTCATTAGTTGAAATCAATGTTTGGCCTCACACAGTTCTGCTTTTTCTTTATCTTCTTCCATCAATATGTTTTGAGTCGTCATGGCTGTGTCAATCATATTTTTGACTACTAGCTTTAACTGATTTATGTCTACATTAAGCCATGTCATTGATATAATGGGCTTTTCACTCGTTCACACATCTTTTCCTCGTGCAACATGTAGTGTCTCTTGATTTGGCTGTCGGATACGTAGTTGCACTCTTGGCTCAACCCTTTCAGCTGTTGTTGTTGTATCTTCTGCCTCGAATTCCTTAGATTGTACTTTTTGAGAATCAACCACCACATGCAAGGGTGATGGTTCCGCAACCACACGGATTGGTATGGTAGGTTCTTGCTCTTCCTATACTCCATCGATATCTTGTGCTTGCTTGGGATGTATGATTGTTTTGGACCAGGAAGGTGACACCTCCTTGAGCAATATCCTTGTTTGTTCTTCAATTGGATGGTGTGCATCCTTTTCGGTTGCTCGTTTGTCGTGTGATGAGGTTGTTCCCTCTGCACACTTTCCTTTTCCACTTGATTCTGTACTTGATTCAACTCATCCCATTCCTCACCCACATGCTCATCCGTGTGTATGTCAGTATTGAGCGTATCATGGTCTTGGGATGATTCATCTTCTAAGGTTGAGTCGTCTAAGCCCAGTTGTGTGTACCTATCTAGTTTTGATATACTTTTGCCTGCTCGTGAGGGTCTTTGTTGCTTACTTGATTTGTAGTACTAGTGACCTTCCGTTGTAGGGTTCACCTGACCTCTTGTATAAGCATGTGTTGCTTCTAATGCGGTAGTGAGATCCCTTTTTGTAATGCTTGGGGTTGTTGTTAATGGTACCTTTGGAAGTGCATGCATTCTCTTTGATTGCGGAGTTTCAGATACCTCCCCTGCTTGGGCACGTTTTGTGCCTCTTATTGTGGTTCATGAGTTAGTGCCAACCTCTTCCACTATGGTAATACCTTTCTTTTTCTTGGGTATAGTGGCAGTCTTTACATATTTTGACATTTCAACTGTTCAAGGCATAGGTCGCAAGCACTCTTTCATGTATAAGGCCTAATAGATAAGTAATGTTAAAGCAAAGCTGCCACTTAAAAACTTCTTATGTCCCCATTGCTTTTTGGATTCAAAGATCTGCTCTTGGACATATGGGGTCATATTGATTTGGTTACCCACCTACCTGACTGCATTGGACAACAATGGCACTACCACTTTTTGTGGGGTAGTGTATCAATGCATATTTGGGAAACAAAAAGGTTGATGCATGAGCCGTACCTCTTCTTCAATTTTGATTCTATTAATGTCCAAGAAGGTTCTTTTCTTAGCCTCATGGATTTCATCCTTCAGATCAGTGAGACCATCCTTGTTCCAGCCAAATGTTGTCTTAATTAGCTCATGGGTGAATCTAATAGTTTGTGATTCTCCATTTTTATCTAATACCATCACTTCTAGGACGGATGGCTTATCCAGTGGTCGATGCAGAGTATTCATTACTTGTGTACACCTTTGAAAGTTGGGCTTGTAGATTGGAAGTTTTAAGTAATCTTCTATTCCGGCTTGTGTCCATACTTCCACTGTCCATGGCATTTCATGCACGACTCTAAAGTCCTGAGTCATCACTGGAAATTGATGATCTCTATCCATGATTTTGATGGTGATGAGGAACAAATGATTGCTTGTTGGTTGATCATCCGTGTCTACGAGCCTTAGTTTCAGATTCTAGAAGAAACTCAAGTATTTCATCATTCTGAGTGGCTTCAGAATCAAAGGAAGCCTCCTACGTAGCTTCGGAGTTAGAGTAAGCCATTTGCATTTAAATGATTGAAATGATTAGTGTCAAGCTTAGATGTGATTTGTTTTGCTGTTGTGATCGTTCACTCCGTGTGTCGTGTCCCCACTCACAAAGTGTACAAGGAACATAGTACCTGGTCTGTTTATAAGTAATTTTTTCTTTGTTTGAAATGAAAACATAAAAAATCAGGGACATAGTCGAGGAAATTTCTTTTTATTATTATTATCTGATAGTACAAGGTGTTTTCTATTCACACGGAGGGAAATGTGCAACACTTTCATATATGTTCCTTAATAAAACATATAGTGGAATGGTCAACCACATATTGTAAGTTCGACCGCATTTGTGACACCTAAGAAGTCTGTGTTCGTGCTCCCTGTGTACTGTGTTTTTCTACGTATTTTGCAGCCTCTGTGCAGAGTACCATGTGCAGTGGTTGGAGCTTGGTTTTCTACTCAGAAGATATTGTCGTGGAGCTCTTGATAAGGAGAGCACACTCTGGTGCATCTCCATCGAGATACTTCAACCAAAATCATGTAAAATTGTTTAATATTGAAGGAGATCTTGACATTTGAGTTTTTATCTTATGAAGGCCTTGAAGTCTCTTTGAAACCATACAAGGTCTCATCCAACATCTATTTGCAGCTTGAAGTTAATAGACCTCTCAAGATGACTAATCATACATATATGGAAACATGCAAACCTTTGTTTTTCTCAACTAAATCGAATACTTTTTGTAGAAATTACATAGAAAACATAGTCATGTCTTGAGTTCACTAATAAATTTCATGAAACCATGCCTTAGCTAGGTACCTCCCAAATTGATGATAAGTTCTTTCAATAATTTTCAAAGAAAAAACATGTACATACATACATAGTTAGATTCATACACACATCTACCATGAAGACATAAATACATGCGTACATACATGCATAGTTAGATGCATGCACATATACATATGTTACAGATGTCATCCATGCATGCATAGACTACATACATGTATGCATACATGCATTCAAGTTAATAGTGATTTCATGGAGCTTGGAGTATGCATTTAAGAATACAACATCCTCTTGAGGTAAATATGGATGTGATGGGAAAAGTGGCATAATTCTTTGTCAAAACAAGCTCATAGCACAAATATTGCATTTCACTCTCATTATCTACATGACAAATTAGATATAATCTTTCCACGTGCAACATTGGCTCCATGGAAAGCTCCTCTCACATGGTTCAAGGATCTATCTATCTATCTATTTATCTATCTATCTATCTATCTATCTATCTATCTATCTACCATATATATATATATATATATATATATATATATATATATATATATATATATATATATATATATATATATATATATATATATATATATATATATATATATATATATATATATATATATATATATGTGTGTGTGTGTGTGTGTGTGTGTGTGTGTGTGTGTGTGTGTGTGTGTGTGTGTGTGTGTGTGAGATACATGATGTGTGTGTGTGTGTATGTGTTTATGTAACTAACTACCTTACTTAGTTACTCACTTAAATTAATACATATGGACACACATACATGTTTACATACATACATACATATATTTTTTTTGTATTCAAGTATACTTAAACTTTTATCATTCTACTATATTTATAGATTCATACATGGATAACAATGAGAAGAACTTAAACTCTCTAGGAAGGCATACTTTCAAGGACCCAAAAGAATAATTTTTATATCAATATTATGTGTGATTCTAGAATTCGTTGTCTTCATCAAGTAGTAATACTAACAGAGAAATAACTAGTTGGCTTGAAATGTGGGTAGAAAAATCATGTACATTTGTATAAACCATATTTAAGAGTACCACAAATGTGTGATTAGTCACAGCATATGGTTGTGTTTTACACATCCAAATTGAACAAAGAGGCAAAAAGGCTAAGAAAAACCAAGATAAAGACAAAAAAAATAAAGAAAAGGTTGAGTAGACACTTTTTTCTTCCTCTAATTTTATGATGTTTATGAAGTCTTTGATATTTTACACAATAAAAAAGTAGTTTGATAATGTGTTGGCGATAATGGTTATCATTTTATAGGTTTTGCGTATACTTCCATCCATAAAGCACTTTGCAAGTTTATGGTTATTGTTACTGTGAGGTTATGAGAAGTGATGTTTATGATTGAACAGAGCCAGCAAATTGTTGTATTCTGTTTTTATTCTGCTAGTACAGTTTTATACATGATTGTATGCAAGAGCCTCCAGAGTAAAAATTTTATTTTCAATGATTTTTAACACATCACGATGCCATATCGACAATTATGTTGAATTTTTTTTTCCCAATTTTGAGAGTAGAGAATGCAAGGACGCATATAGCATTGGGCATATGGATGGGCATACTAACTGTCTTATGGAAAGTAATATTGATGATTGGCAATGTGTTTGCGAGACCTCCATATTGATGCATGTCTCAATGCCTTAAGTGATAGACATTGACACAATCCCATCAATATATCTGTAATTTGTAGTAATGGTTCTTTCTAATCAATAACTCTTATAAATATACAAAAATAACCACTCTCTTGACCATAACTATATACATATAGTTATGGTCATAAGCTCTTCATCATCAATTATCACATTTATATTGTCTTATTGCTCACTGGGATTTTGAACTTTGATAATATGTTCCTGAACTCTTTAACCTTCCTCCATGTAGAGGTTATCTAACCACATTATGTGACTAAAATAGTCTTTCAAGCTTATCTAGTATTTCCTCCAAAATCTTGCAAAGATGAATATGAGGAACCACTGACCATTTAGCTGAGAGAGAGGTTACCACATGAGCTTTTGAGCACCTTTGGCATCTCATCTCTTTTACTCTGCAATTTGAAGATTACTTTTGTGAAGTTGCAGGTGTTTCTAAAGTGGAAGATGTAGAGGTAGAGGAGAAGCATCCCTTACTTTGATCTCTAGGACCACCAAGAGGAGGGATCATTATCCAGACCAAGGAAGAAAGCAAGCATGACTACAAAAGAGCATCTCAGCATGGAAGGTGACTACAAAGAAGGATTGTGATCATTTTGGACTGTCATTTGCGATACCCAGTTGACCATGGAAGACATTGAGGAGATCCAACATCAATCAATGCTAGATATTCTTAAGTTGGAATACAACCCCTCTTTTTTCTTATCTAATGTTGCTGTAACCCTCATTATCTTGTATTTCATGTCACTGTATTTCTCCCCATTCCTTTGCCCCAATCTATCGGCCTCCTTTTCTGTCTGTGTTTAGACTATAGTCTCTAGTCCACTACAATATCCAGTTTTTATGTATTTTTGTTTCTTAGTGTTCTCCAGCATACAGATGTTGGAACTGTTTACTGTTTGGTCCCGTAAGTCATCCTAGCATCTAGCCGACATTAATATATCATTTCATGTATGCATGTATGTCATACATGCGTGTATGTATGCATGCATGCATGAATGTATGTGTATGTACTTTTACAAACATTAACCTCAAGTCCCTGTTTGTGAAGAAGGTATGTGATCAGCAAAGGCCTTTTCCGGAATTGATATGGCAGACATTAGAGCTGTACCAAGCAAATACGGTAAGCTCATGATCAATCGGTTGTTATCCCTCAAACAATCCATCGCATATGTTCTCCCTCCAAGACATCAAGAATGTTTAGCTACCAAGGATAAGAAGTAGACCTAAAAAGGTTCCTTGAGTCAAGAGGACGAAAGCTGCTGATTTTACCAAGGATTAAAATAAGTAAAATACTAAGCAGGCAACACTGTTTTATTTTTGTATCACAAATATAAGCAGACAAGACTCCTTTATTTTCTATTAGATCTCATGGCTGAAGATTTTTGGAGACTGGAGTAATTGCATATCTTGCCGGTTATTTCCCTAGATGAGGCAAATTGACATGTAATGAATTGAGCCTTCTTAATCAGATAAGAGTTACTGATCATCCAATTCAATCATTGCAAACATTCTCTTGCCAAAGCAAGTTATCTGATCTTTTCTCTCTTCGTATTTCCAACAACAACAAAAAAGTGTGCGCGCGTATGTGGGTGGGTGCATGCATGCGTGTGTGCATGCATCTGTCTGTGTGTGTGTGTGTATGTGTGTGTGTGTGTGTGTGTGTGTGTGTGTGTGTGTGTGTGTGTGTGTGTGTGTGCGCGTGCATGTGTGTGTGTGTGTTTTTTTTTTTTTTTTTTTTTTTTTTTTTTGGGGGGGGGGGGGGGGGGTTTTCTCTTTTGCGGGGGTGGAGGGGGCTATACGTATATGTTGCCAAAATATCCAGGTCTCATTTCTGTGTGCAATGCTTGGATTAAAAAAATTACACAATGATTGCAGGCAATGAAATACAAGTTCATAAAAACACCTCAACTTTCTCATAAATGTAATAAACAAAGGAAGATTTAAAGAAGAAAAATACACATAGTTATTCAAGTAATATATACAGTTAATCAACAAATATTTTGGTTCAAAGGCAGGCCAGAAATGGTCCAAGCATGGTATCAAAAGCTCAATATCCCCACGCTGTAGGCTTTTTCTTAAGAAGGATCAGATCCTTTGACCCTTCATCGACATATGATCATCCAGTGCATTGATGACTACATCTTCCCATTCAGGCTCACCCTTTAAACAGTTAAGATTGTGGTCCACAATGCCAGGCTTAAAGCAGATGACTTCCATATCATCTTCCTGAGAGAAACTTCCCTCCATTCCATATAAGGGATCAGGTTCCACAAGGCTATAGTAAGAATCTTTAGATTCAGAAATATGGTCCTTTTCAGAGTTCAAGTCCTCGATTGGGCACCCTGGCACAGTATTATCCATCCCCAAATTCGAAGCTTCTGACCAATAAAGGTACTTCTTATTTGCTGGTGCAGCACCTTCACCTTCATGAGATTCAGAAGGCCATTCAGCACAGATTTCATTGTCTCCCTTGTGAGCATCCAGATTTTTTCTGGATAAAAGCAGAGAATATCTTTGAGCCACACAACCTTCATCGTCCATAGATGGCATAGGTGTATTGCTTTTAGCAGAGGCATTTCTAGATGCTTCAGTATTTTTGATGGTTTGATCTGACGAGACTGCAAGATTTCTGTTGGGCACTGAATCTATTTTCTTGATTTTCCTCTCCAAACCTGTATCATGTCTGTTCATAAGCAAATGTAAACGCTTGGCAACATCACCATCCAGATTTGTCTGTGGTACTAATGTGTACTTTGAGAAAAGCTCACTGGCAGGTGGTTCAGAAACTTTCTTAGAGCAATCATCTAAATCCTTGAGATCACTTTGCAGTGAATCTGACTTGAATGTCTTGAGCGAAGTTCCTCCTTTCCCATCTTCAAAGGTCCTCCCCATATCAGAAACTTCTGTAAGAATCTCTGAAGGACATTTTGGGTCCCCAGAAAATGCCTTTCCTCTATCCACAGAGAATGTCCCGTTCAAATCCAGTGATGGTGAATCCTGATTAGAATCCATTACAACGTCTGCTAAAGTCCCACCCTCATGATTCCTGATTGCATGGTCCTGGTGTGTGCTTCCTAATCCAAACAGAAATTATGAAAGAATTCAGCTGTAAGTCAGAAAACTCGAAATTTTTTTCCAAGTGAGCAATGAAATCAGAATGAGACACACCTCCGCGTTTGACATTGACCAATTCTTCCTCTAAGTGAGCTAGCTTTGTTTCCATTTTGCTTATCTGTGACATAGACAGTTTAAGCCGGTCCTCTGCCTCAGTCCATAGCTTCTTATATGCAGACACTGTAACATTGCTTTCAGCACGCTCAAATCTTATGTCATCTTGCAATTTTTGGAAGTCCTCTCTCAAACTTCTTAGGTCCTCCTGTAGCCACACTGAATGTTCTTTCAGGGATAATTTCTCACAACCATCTGGAACACAAGTATCAGAAGAAATATAAGGAGCATTCTCAGCCTCTATCTTCAGAGAATTTTTCTGGATGAAGATCGGCTGAGATATCCCTTGTCTGGAATCACCTAGAGCTTTTACCTGTCCATCAGCAACCTGTGTATAAAAATAAGAAAACCTTGAGGACTTGCAATGGCAGATCAAACCTACATTTGCTTGAATAAGCACACCTTGCAAATGGGTTGCTGATGAACATTATTCTCCGTCACAGTACAACTGCAAAGACGATGAGAAAGCATATAGATAGCATATTCAATAGCTGAAGAATCTGAAGTATCTAGAGCATTTGAGTCCTTAGACTGGCTATACAATACTTTGGACAGATTGTAGATGGACTCAACTAATAGATGCTTTTCATTTGTACATGATTTATTATCAGTAGTTGCAATGAAGCTGGAGTTCACATTGTTTTGACAGAGTCTTTCCAAATCATTCGCTTGCTCAAGATCTTGGGATTCAACATGTTTGGAAAAGGCCACACCAGCAGAGAGGACACAACTTGATTGCAAATCATTAATATTGACATTTTCTGAATCAGCTCTCATACTCCCAGGTTCCTTCTGAGTCATATCAGCTGCAGGAGGTGAAGTACTTTGTCTCATACTTGAATTATCTATAGATTGGTTATTCTTGAGAGGACTCAATCCACTAGAAGTTGAATGCTCTTGTTCAGTCACTTCATTACATCCTTGGTCCTTCCTCAAATCACCAGAAGTTTTTGGGGAAAGATTGCCCTTCATTTCCGTTCGAACACTCTCCATTACATCAGTGATCAGTTTAAATTTTGCATCTTGAATAGGACCTGCCAAACACAGAAAGCTAACTGAGAAATTGAACATTGTATATTCCTAATCTGAATATTTTACTTTAGGTATAGGATACCCCCAGATTAGGTTGAAAATGAGTTTTTAGGATTAGGAAAATGAACTCCACTATCCTATTCTACTCTTTGAAAACTTCCCAACCATATGATACATGCCAACAACCAATCACATCTTATCCCTCTAAATCAAAACCCTAATTTGTGGTCAACTTGCACAATAGCAGAGAACAATTCAAACACAACTTAACCACAGTCACCTGCTAGTCCACAAAATTGACACACCATCACATGCCCTACTTTTCCCATGTCATTAACCATGTAATTACAGTTAAAAGAAAATCGTTGTCACATCATTAGTCTCACAAAAATTCAAAAGCAAAAAGCTATACTCACGTATGTGGATATTGCCCAGCTTTTACATGAAACCATCGCAAAAGTTATCAATGTATGTGGATATTGCCCAGCTTTTACACTCTTCAGATATCTATGTAAGGAGAAACTCATAACTCTTTTGATGGTTCAAGAGTTACTCTCACACAAGAACGAGAATAGGGCACCAGCGTTCAGGTCTATTGTCTCCAGCTTTCAGCAGTCTAAAGGTCTACATAGCTTCGCTTTGCTATGGAGAACATATGTCACATGTGTAAGAGGTCTATATGCAGCTTTCGGAGTACTACAACAGCAATTGAAGTACTATAGCAGTTAGTCTCTTCTGCTCTTACCCTAGCCCTTGGAGTTCTCTTTGAGTGAGATAGGGTAGTGTCTCTTGTAATCTTTGGTCTTTGTATATCTTGCAGTCTTTTTTATTGAAGACATTATAATTTTTTATACTTATGTATGTGTACGTTCTCTTGATGTGTGTATATTTGCTTCTCTTGGACCAAAAAGTATGAAAAAAGAACATGGTTATATTATGATGTAGCATGACACCTAATTGTAAATCTAAAGAATGTAAAATTAGAGTAACAACAAAAGAAAATGACCATATAACTAGCAATGCATGCAGCTAAGGATGTTATTGTGAGCTATATTGCTAACAAAAATCTGGTTCAATTCAATGGATAAAAAGAACCTTTTATATACACGATCAAGGACACTGCTTCAATATCATGTCTGACAGTTACTTAAGTGACAAGTCCCCATAGATCCAAATAGCTGCCATAATATAGGCACATGACTTTTTGCCCCAGAATAAAAACCATTTAGGTCATTCACAATTTAAATCTCTACCTTCAATTTTAAACCCTTCCTATATGATTTTTACTTTTCCCCCCCAAATTTCATAAGGTTCGAATTCGCACGAGGGCATTATTTCGAAAATCATGCCTTCAGTCCTTACAGCCCATTTGTGGCGTGTGTTTTCTTTGTTCACCAAGCCATAGCTGCATGGGGATGGGTTGAGAATTGAGAACCTATCACCTGAGGGAGGCTAATGCTTATAGGCTATCACCAAATGTTGTGACCTGCTCTACGGAGAGCACGCGTGGGGGCCGGGGGCGGGCGGGCGGGGGGGGGGGGGGGGGGGGGGGGGGGGGGGGGGGGGGGGGGGGAAGGGGGGAGGGAGAGAGAGAGAGAGAGATGAGAGAGAGAGAGAGGAGAGAGTTTTTTTTACATCTATGACAGGCTGAAACCAGCCTATGAGGCAAAATATGTGTACACAGTGTGTATGCCATCTGTCTAGCAAAGACAAACAAAAAACAAATGAAACAAAACTGATGCAAACTAAACTAGACTAAACATAGGTTGAAATGTATTAGGAATGGTGGCAGTGGTATATCCATAGGGTAGTTCAAAAGAGGTGGAGCTCTATCCCTAGGGGGATATAACATGTCATATGTCTACAGTAGCACAATCAGGAGAATGCATCAAGCTATCTAACTCCATCCTATGTTAAAGGAGGGGTGTAAGATATGGCACATGGTGGGCATGGTGCCGAGGATGCCCAAATGAAAGCCATAGTCAGAAACCATCTAAGCTAGTCTCTCCTAAATGGAAAATTGTTTGAAAATATGTCTAAAATAGGTAACCTTCTAGTAGGGAGCTCAACTTGTAGGTCAAAGAGACTGAGAATGGATGGTCAAAGTTTGGTCAAAGGACTGGTCAAAATGGTCAAAAATTGACCTTTTTTTTTTTTTACATATTCTTAAAGCAATGAGAGTTTCCAACCATATACAAGCACTACTTGCTAGATCAAATGCTAAACCCTAATTTCAGACTTCATATGAAAAGCACACTTAGAATTAAAAAGCAAGTATGACACATGTCAATCATAGATTTAATCTAGCACATAAGATCAAATGGCTCAAGTTTGTGCCAATAGCATTGTAAAAAAAAGCCCACCAAAGTCAATAAAGCATAATCCGGAAAACCATGCCACTTTTACATGACTAGCTTTTTATAGGTTTTAAAAAGCTTTACGTTGAGCTTTTGAGTTGATCAAACTTGGCTCTATAAAGAACAAGTTATAAACACATAATTAAAACTTGTTGGAGCTCTTCTCATGAGCTAGCTAGGTGGTGTTCTTTCAACTTGGAGGAGATGGGGTGTTTCTTCATCAACTTCAAGTGTGCTGCACCTTGTACCTTCATTATCACTTGGAGAAGCTTATCTTCTGTGGAGGAGCATACAATACAGCCCTTGGAGATTTCTGAGGTTATTGAACAGCTTGTACATCAAGGCATATCTTCATGCTATCTTATAGCTTCTATTATGCAATGTATTGATTAATATTTCGAGCTTTGCTCATTACATGTCTCTCATGTGTTGTATATTCTTCATCATGTCTCTATTTTCTCAGTCTCTATATTAATTGTGGGCCCAACAACCAACAATATGCTCTCAAGCTTGGATCACCTCGATCTGCGGATGGTACCTTTGTAGACTATGACCTATGGTCATCGTCTAGCTCGGTCCGGTTCTTCCTATAGCAGTGTCACTCCCCTCTGAGTGTCAAATGAAGAAGGGGTGGCAATCCTCTGAAAAAAGTCTATCAACTGCAACAACTCCCTCCCCTCTATCTATATAGCTACATATGGCTGCAAAAGCATGTTTTGATGGATCTACATCTCTAATAAGAAACACCCTAGCTCCCTATGATCTCAAGATTCCATGATCTCTCAAAGAGCAGGTTATTCTTTGAATAGGGCCCCAAATCTCCCTCTAATCACAATATATGCATTGCATTGACAAACAAAATGGTCCTCATTCTCCACCTCCTTTGTGCATGCTCTGCAAAGTCCCTCCTCCCTAGAACACCAATGTCACCCGATCTCAATCTCTAGTTTGTGTGATCCCACCCTGAGCTATGCAATCGCCACCTATAAGCTATGCGACATCTATGTGTCCATGAAATATGGCCTCTACATAATTGTAACCTGATGCATCAAGAAAATTTTTCTTGACATCAAATAAAAGGTCACTTACCTTCACATCAATCACCTATTTCTGATGTGACCTCTACAAGAATAAACTTGGGCATTTTTTGGTCAAGTATTGGATGTGGATGTGGATGTGAGGGTGGGCGAGCACGCATTCATCCTCATTTATGTACCTACTTCAGGGCGTTGATGATGTTAGTGGCAATGTTCCAATATTTGGAAAAATTGGGATCAGACTATCATGAGCTTATAACTATATCTTTTTCATCATGTGAATTTGGGTCTCATTTGGATTCATCTATGTTGAACCCAAGCTAGCATATATGCATTTCATGTAGTTAGATTATCATATGATCTCTGACTAGTGTGTATCTGAACTACGACATTCTATTGTTCCATTATGTAGTTGCAAGGAATGGTAGAAGAAAAGATTCATGCCAAACTCCAATACAATGGGCTCCACGGGATGCAAGGTATTGGGTGCCCAATTCCAGATCATGCCTTTTATATTCATTACGGGAGAAAGGTAAGAAGCATGCATCTCCTCGCTTTCTTTGTGCAAACTGCCAATATGGTCTCAATTTTCGAATTGTGGCATGTGTATATCAAGCTATCTTCTTTCTATTCGGTAATCCAAAAGTGGTTCAACTATTAATGGTGGAAGCCAATTCTATCAAGCTTGCACCTTGCAATGTTCTTGTAGAGACATATGTGGTCTTGTTCCTCAATTCAATGTTACTCATTTATTTTTGCAGCAAGACATGAGCTCATATCAAGAGTCATCCAAGACACAGGTAGAGGTTACCCCAATGACCCAAGAGTACAACTGAAGGGGGATTGCATGGGAATCATGACAACATTTAGAATTTTCATGCTTTGCATAATACTCTTGTAATCGTAAATACACATGTTCATTGGGATCCACATTAGGAAAACATAAAGCTTACACATGCAAAGTATCCTCTAGCATCCATTTCAAGTTTTCTATGTTTGTTAGCGGCAAAGCTAGACCTAATATCCAATTGGCTGCATATGAGGATCTTGATTCCACACTTGGACATGATGCTTACAATTACCCTACATCAACCACCTCATCAGAGGAAACCTTACTAGATGCTTTGTATATGGTTTCATTCCTTGAGTGTTTTAATTTTTTGTTATTGAATGAATGACTTGATTCCATCCCAAGGAGTGATGGACTTCAAAGATTGAACTTTGGCATCAATTGAACTTTGACATTCAATAGATGGATGTTAGGTTTCCACGATTGCATCTCTGGTAATGATGCACATGGATAAGTTGTTTGTTAATGGTTAGGAAAAGAAGACAATTATGTGTTCGTAGTAACATTATTATCCATTGGTTCAATCATTATAAGATGCTTGTACTTTAAACTATGCAATCACAGTGGATTGTCACAATTTGTTTGAAGTACTCTAGTAACATCAAAAGATTGACCAATGATTATAATTTTTGTCTCAAACTCAAGAACAGGTATATATATCACATAAATGAAAGTGCAACTCAAAACTTCCATGATGGAACGAGAAACCATATCCTAAACGTGATATTTATCCTTTAGTTCGATACTCAGGAAATAAACACAACTGAAGCAATAAAGCTTCTGAATATTGTATGAAAGTCTAGATTTCCTTTCAGATATCCTTCCAGTAGTGCAAAAGATTCCAAGATGAATCATTTTCTCATGTTCGTGATTCCTTAGAAGGAATCTCAAGTATTGGAAGAATAAATGGCTCCCTAGTAGTGAGAATGGAATTCTTCAAGCTAGTTAGACAGTAAGTAGTTCCCAAGAAGTTTCAAACCACCGGCAGTGGTACTCAAAGTCCAATGGTTGATATCACCTAGAGGTGTATCAATATTGATAAGATTCTTAATTTTGGAATCTGAAAGGCATTAGCATATGCTTGGACTTGAGTTGAGGGAAAGATCTCTAAAATCCCATGGGGTAAGCAAAGAAGCTTTCGATAGTTCAAAAGAACTTAACGATAAAGACTAAGTCTTTATTCTTATCGCAAGGTCAACCAGGCTTGATCTAACCTAGCAATTTTTGGCCAAGACTTGCGATTGGAACTACTCCAAAGTTTGCCCAAGTATTGGCAATCAAACTCCTTTTGGGAATTTTTCACTCAAGTTCCATTTATCCAATGGAAAGTGTGAAAATAGTAAGTTGTACCAAGTATGAGGAAGTAAAATATGTAATCTGCAACCATGACAACAATAATTAAGTTTGTGGAAGGTAAAACTTAATGTTTGCCTATCCTTAAAAGGATTTCTTAAAGATGAAATCCAAAGCATGAGTGGATGCTTAGACTTAAGTAGTATAGAGATTCCTATAAAGTCCATGGGGTAGCTGCTTAAAGCTTTAGTAAAAAAGAAATCTAAAGACAAGAAGTGAAAAATTATTATCGCTATAAATTGGTCAAATATAACCAAATGGACTTGAATTTGAGAAATTCAAGAACTTGGAAAACAAAATGATTTTTCTTTTGAAAACCCTAGCAAAAAAGGATGGATGTTCCATCAAAAGGTTTTCAAGTTTCCAAGGCAAAGCACGAGATCGTGAAACGACCATGTGAAGGAATCAAAACCTAGAATATCACGTTAAAGGTAATGCCTAAAAATTCAAATTTCTTTTAAAAAATTGAAGTTAGAGGTACTCTATAAACAAATGTTTAAACTTTATGATACATATCACTCAGACACATAGTTGCATCACAACACATTGCAAACAATCCGCAACTTCGCCACCGCAATGTTGTTATGTTCGGAACGCATTGCTTTGCATTCATTTTGTCTTTTAATCCAAAAAACGCCAAAAAATATATTTCTCTTAGGAGAGATGAAAATTATCTATAACCTTATCCAAAATCTTCAATACTTGCAATACAAAATTATTGGAGTTAGACGTCTTCGAAAGTATGCGAACAACACTTGGAGTTAGACGTCTGCAAGAGCATGCGATCTGCACAAGGAAGAAGAAGAAGCTTGGAGCACAACACACAATACTGAATGTATTACCACAAGAATGTACAAAGATAAGTAGCTTGTTAGGGCAATAGGCGTATATACAAGCCGAGGAAAAAAACCTCCTAAAGAGGGAAAAAAGTGCCCCGGCGGTCCTAGAGTGCTAACACACATCATTACCTAAATATATCAACAAATCACCCATCGGAATGATGCGGTGTACAAGGAGTTTGCACTCATGTATAAGGAAGTGCCAAGTTATGTGGAATCAATCCACAAAAGGAAGTAAGCCCAAAGCTTTGCGAAAAGCTTCAAAATTCTCCCTAGGCAGAGCCTTCGTAAAAAGGTCTGCAATGTTCTCCTGTGTGGGCACGTAGGGCAAGCTCATCTCCCCAACAGAGAACCTCTCCCTCACGTAATGATAATGCACCTCAATGTGCTTAGTGCGAGCATGGAATTCAGGGTTCCTCGCAACTGCCAATGCGCTCTGACTGTCAGTGAAGATGGTGGTGGAAGAAGACTAACCAACACCCAAATCAGCCATAAGGCGTCTACGCCACACACTCAACAGTCACTCTGAAAGTTACCCTATACTCAGCCTCACAACTGGAAGTGGCCACAATAGGCTGCTTCTTGCTCAACCAAGATATACATGAGCTACCAAGCATGAAGCAAAAACCACTGGTGGACACACGAGTGTCATAGCAACCAGCCCAATCACTGTCAAAAAAAGCATGCCAATCTGACGGTAGTGATTCCCCCTTGGGATAAAACAATCCAAGTAGCTGGGTACCACTCAAGTAGCGAAAGATGCGCTTAACCGCCTGTCAATGCTTGACACCTCAGCAATGCATAAACCTGCTCATTTGTGAGACAACAGACTTAATATCTGGCCAAGTAATGCATAAGTAAATCAAGCATCCAACATCTTGCTGATAGAGAACAGCATCAAATGCATCTCAAGCATCATGAAGACTCAATCGTAAACTTGTCTCCATAGGAGTAGCAATAGGCTTACAATCTTCAATGCCAAAACGCTTCAATAATGTGCCAATATATTTCGTTTGACACAAAGCCATTCCACCATCGACTTGCATAAACTGAATGCCCAAATAGTGATGCAAATGCCCCAAATCAAACATCTCAAATGAGGCATGCAAATCAGCCTTAAAATCAGCAATATGCTTGTCATGAGGACCAGTGAGAAGCATGTCATCAACATATATCACAATGATCAGAAGCACATCATTAGCACGCTTAACATATAAGGTGCTTTCAGTTGGACTGTTCTCAAAACCATGTGCAATCAAATAGGCATGTATCTTTTCATACCAAGCACATGGTGCTTGCTTTAAACCATATAATGCCTTCTTTAACCTGCACACTTGGTTTTCATGCCCTTTCTGCACAAAGCCACGGGGCTGAAAAACATACACTTCTTCATGCAAGTCACCATTCAGAAATGTTGTTTTAATGTCCAATTGATGTACATTCCAACCATGATAAGCTGCAAGTGCACAGATGCTACGAGCAGAAGTCATTCAGCAAGTAGGAGCAAAGGTTTCATCAAAATCAATGCCTCTTTCTTGTGCATAACCCTCTCCAACAAGCCTAGATTTATACTTGTCAACTGTTCCATCGAGTTTACGCTTAGCTTGTATACCCACTTAGTGCCAATGGTATTCTTGCCAAGAGGAAAGTCACATAAAGACCAGGTACCATTTTTCATGATAGCATCATATTCAGATTGCATTGCAACCATCCAATGTTCATAATTTTGTGCTTCATCAAACGAAACAGGTCTTGTCTCATCACAAAGACTAGAGGCCGTCATAGCATAGCAATCTGATGCAAAAGAGGCACTATGAGAACTTGAACGAGTATGATATGACAGAGGTGCATCTAATTTGTTGTCACGCAAAGTCTGCACCGACCATTTTGGCATAGTTTTTGCCTGCTCAATATGAGCTCTCTCATCAACAAGTGCATCATGTAAATCTGCATCAGAAATGGAATGATCTACATCATCACATGAAACATGTAAAGGCGGAGAAGTTGCCTCATTAGGACCAACACTAGACTATCCACCTGTGAAAAGAGGTGGCAAAGTATCATACATGTCTTTGCTAACAGATATCTCCTTAGTACATGAAAGTAAGGGCTGAATAGCATCTTCCACAAAAACAACATCACAGCTAACAAGAATGCGTTTAGCCTGTGGATGATACAGATGATAGCCTTTGCTTTCAAAACTGTACCCAACAAAAATACATTTTACTACTATATCATCCAATTTTCTGCGATGTTGTTCATGCACTAATGCATATGCTAAACAACCAAAAACACGCAGATGAGCAACAGATGGCTTGCGACGATGCCAAGCCTCATATGGAGTGATAGATTGCAACACTTTAGGGGACACATATGCTGCACACGTGATAGCCTCAAGTCAGAAACTATGTGGTAAAGCCTAACTCTTAACCATACACCTCGCAGTCTCCATGAGTGACATGTTCTTCCGTTCAGCAACTCCATTCTGTTGAGGTGTATACGACACTGTACACTGATGTTTTATCCTACGTTCAGCCAGAAACGCATTAAAGTCAGAAGACATATATTCCCCCTCGATAAGAACGGAGGTGCCCATTTTACATGCTGACAAATTTTCAGCCAAAACCAGAAACTGTTTGAAGCAAATAAACACTTCGGACTTTGCCTTCAATGGATATACCCATGCATGCCTGGAAAAATCATCGATGAAAATCACGAAGTAAAGATAGTTCCCAAAAGAAGGTGTCTGCATAGGAACACAGACATCACTATGTACAAGCTGCAATTTCTGAGTAGCCCGAACTGAACCATCTTTTGGAAAGGAGGAACGTTGCATTGCCTAAAAGAAGGTGTCTGCATAGGACCACAGACATCACTATGTACAAGCTGCAATTTCTGAGTAGCCCGAACTGAACCATCTTCTGGAAAGGAGGAACGCTGCATTGCCCAAAATACAGCCTTCACAAACATGTTTTCCGGGTGCCTCAAGTTTGGGCAAAGAGGACACCATTTCAGATTTTTGCAGGCATAGCATACTAGCAAAATTCAGATGACCAAAGCGTGCATGCCAAAGCTTTGCATCTGACATAGCATGAGAATCGTGTACTCCCTGTGGGAATCAATATCCTATTGGTTCAACAATAATCAGATGATACATCATGTATAAATCTATTTATTAGTCCTTGTAGACACAAGCAGACGGGTGTTCATGACATATGTAGATATGCTTAGCAATCCTTCTACAAGCATAAAGGATGGGCAGCGTGGATAGCTCGCTGTCTTCCCATAAAGTCCACCCGAGATCGATTCCCGTGGCCTGCAAGGAAGTGCGGAAGTTTTTTTATCTATGCTTTTGCTTTAATTAGCGGACAGCAAACAACGAACGCGAACGCGTATGATTTTTCTTATGATTGCGATGTGCTTTTACCGATGAGAGCTTTATTATGAGCTTTTCAAAGAATAAGCAATACTATATAAGAAGCACTTTGGACTCATTGTATGCATCCTTCACCTAGTGTTCAACACAAGCCTTGAGCTTGGACCTCAATAGAGGTGGTGTTTCTTCTAGCACATGGGGCAGCCATGGTGCTAACTTGAAGCATGTTGAGGTGCAGCTATGGAGTTCTTCTTAATGATTCTTCTTGGAGAAGATGAAGGGTGTGCTCACACTCTAGCTCATGGAGAGGAGGTTATCTCTTGTTCATGGCAAGAAGACTTGATCATTAGCAGCTTGATGGTGAGGATCGGCCATCTACATGTTGTAGTTGAAGATTCTCTTCTATATGAAGATTTCGGGCTACATCAAAGACATTGGATGGTGGTTAACATAAGCTTTACATCTTATGTTAAGTATTCAGGTACATATTCTCTTTATGCACACAGGTACTACTTGAATTTTATGGAGGCAGTAGCATTCATATCAGGAGGAGTCCTATTCGGCATAGGTACAAGAGAATCAGTACGTATATGCTTTATGCATATTTGGATGAGGTGTTTGAGAAGGTGTGTTCACATGAGTTTGAGGATTTCCGGCAGCAAACTTGTTAGCATTCTTTGCTACTTTTTAAGTATGTGATCTTTTCACACACCTATCTCACTTAGGGTCTTCCATAGCCTAAGGTTAGATGAGGGTTTGTTGATTATCAGTTTCACACTGATCCTTCCTCTTTCAGTCACTCATATTCACTCTTCTATAACCTACAAGGTCACACATCTCATGTATATTCAGATTACATTTGTACATTCACTCATTCATCTATTTCTCATCATATAGAATGGTTGAGAGTTTTGCTCCCACATTGTACATTGAACATTGGTATATATGATACTATGAGTAAGCGATGGCTTACGTAACACCTTACACATGTTGTCTATTCTTTCTCTATCTTTGTCTCATCATTTGTATGATTAAGTTGTGGGATGTTCATGTTTTGTCAATATTGAAGATTGCTAGATTCTATGTTGGATATGCTGGACCTATGGAACCATGGACCTGTGACATGAGCCAAGAGCAAAGGGCCTATCTCATTTCCAACATTTGGTATCAGAGCACTAAGGTTTTGAAGATGTTGACATCATCAGGTGGAAGAAAGATGAAGAAGAAGAAAGTCCATCATTTCCAAAAGAAAAGTAAGGCTTCCTTTTCTCATATATTTTCCATATACTTTTCCTATTTTATCCTCTAAATCCAAAGACAAATCTACGAGAACATCTTGTTTAAAGAATAAGCAATTTCTGGTTTTGCATAATACTTGGTCATGATTTAGTAGATTTGACAAAGAATTGCATTGAGGGAAAGAAAAGCAGAAGATATATGTTTTGACTCATATATGTATGAGTTATGTTTTAGTTGAAGCTTTTGAGCAGGCAGCTTATAAGTTCCCTCAAAGAATTCTTGGAGTGTCAATATAGAGCTACTTGGTATATGACAAGTTGCGGAGAAGGATATTTCTTCTTTATCAAACTCTTGAGGTAAAAGAGTTTTTTGTAGCAGATGTTGAAGACTTGGGTTGAGGTTTTATGTTTGGAAAGGTTACCTCATATTCCGTATTTTCAGAAAACTTCAAAAAATTCAGATTTGTTGATGTACAAGTCAATGAAGAATCTACTTTCAGTGATTGTCTTGATTTTTGGATACATGCTTGTATTCAAAAAGGTGTTCCATTAGATCCTATCACTTGATTGAGAAGTGGAGTTAGCCAAAAGAAAATCAAGCAGGTACTATCACATTTCACCTCGGTAGAATATGAAAGTTATGAAGTATCAACTTGCAGCTTTTGGAGTTCTCAAGGTGAGAAGTTTGTCCACTTATGTTTCAAGTAGGAGTTACAGATTCTTGGGAAGGATTTGTTTGCAAAAAAAAAAGTTTTACAACTTTTGTAAGAAGCATGGACACTTTGAGACATCCAGGTAGAAAATCAAACATTCAGAAATGAAGGTTTGATAAGAGAAGATTCTACAAAGGAGAGATCATTGATCTTGTATGATCTTGTATGATCTTGAACATTTATGAGTCAGTTGTCTATCCTTTGTTTGTGTAAGGTTCTTAGCATTGGAAGAAGTAAGTCAAAGATTCAGGTTCTATCAGATTTGTGTTGCAGGGAGATCGAAGAAGATACTTGTTATGTTACAGAAGGTTATGAATCCTATAATGCTTTCAGCAAGGTTTTGTTATGTTAGGATCAGCTAACCTTATTCTACAATATGGGAAGCTGAAGACTTACAATGAAAGTTATTAGCAACTGCAGTGCTAATAAAAAGGGTTCAGAGATTTTGTTTCAGATACAGGTATTGATCACTGAACATCAGATTTATGAAGGAAGACGTTCCAAATTTCATAAAGTCTGATATATTTGAAGAATACTAGATACTAGTGTTAAGTCATCCAGGGGGGTGATGAAACATGAAGACTTATTTCCAAGCCATATGTAAAAGAATGCAGATTCATACTTACAGGTATTCCTATTTCAAGTATTCCTATATTTCCTTTGTCAGGTTCTCTTTATGTTCCAGCTTTGAAAGAAGAAGGAAGAAAAAGAATATTTGGAGAAAGTTCCTGTTAGGATGTTCCTGTTCAGGAGAAGGTTCCAGAGTTCTATTGAAGAGAAGCTTGATATTTCAGAAAAGTATATTTCAGAAGTGCGCACATATATGTTCATACCAAGTTCTTAAGGAAAGAGGTATGAAGGATTTAAAGGATGAAGACATGATGATATCATAGATTTTTTGACTCATATTGAGTTGAGTTGATTTGACTACAGTACAGTCAGAGCTGAACCAGCAGTGTTCATAATACACTAAGTTGTGAGTTATCAGTCACATGTTCTAGGATTCAGTTCCTGATTTTGTTTAGTGTATCTACATGACTCAGCAGAAGTACGTTGAGAAACCTTTTTTGGAAGGTAAATGCAAATATGTGGATCCTAGTGTATGTTTTCCGGTTTTTTGAAGACAGGAGATAGCAAGTTCAGAGACAGTTCATGCTATATTTGTTATCAAGCAGTGATTGCTTGATGTGTACACTATTGGATATCTAGTTTGCATATTTTCTCAGGTATTATGGTTCATATTCAACAAGTTCAGATTTTTGAAGGAAAGTCAAATTCAATTTTGAAGAAGACTTTTTGAAGAAAAAGTTTGAGCTTCAGTACGGGAGTACAAGCTTGTAATTTGCAGCTTTGATAGTTTGCAGATTCAGTTCAGATTGTACCAATATGACATTGCAGGGGGGGATTGTTGGAATCAATATCCTATTGGTTCAACAATAATCAGATGATACATCATGTATAAATCTGTTTATTAGACCTTGTAGACACAAGCAGATGGGCGCTCACGGCATATGTAGATATGCTTAGCAATCCTTCTACAAGCATAAAGGATGGGTGGCGTGGATAGCTCGTTGTCTTCCCATAAAGTCCACCCGAGATCGATTCCCATGGCCTGCAGCGGAAGTGCGGAAGTTTTTTTATCTATGCTTTTGCTTTAATTAGCAGACAGCAAACAACGAACGCGAACGCGTATGATTTTTCTTATGATTACGATGTGTTTTTATCGATGAGAGCTTTATTATGAACTTTTCAAAGAATAAGCAATACTATATAAGAAGCACTTTGGACTCATTGTATGCATCCTTCACCTAGTGTTCAACACAAGCCTTGAGCTTGGACCTCTAGTTTCACACTGATCCTTCCTCTTTCAGTCACTCATATTCACTCTTCTATAACCTACAAGGTCACACATCTCATGTATATTCAGATTACTACCCATACATCTGAATATGTTTGTTACATTTGTACATTCACTCATTCATCAATTTCTCATCACATAGAATGATTGAGAGTTTTGCTCCCACATTGTACATTGAACATTGGTATATATGATACTATGAGTAAGCGATGGCTTACGTAACACCTTACACATGTCATCTATTCTTTCTCTATCTTTGTCTCATCATTTGTATGATTAAGTTGTGGGATGTTCATGTTTTGTCAATATTGAAGATTGCTAGATTCTATGTTGGATATGTTGGACCTATGGAACCATGGACCTGTGACATGAGCCAAGAGCCAAGGGCCTATCTCATTTCCAACACTCCCACATGCCGAATCATTTACAGATCTTTCATAGTCTATGAGCTTTCACAGCCAACGGACATTTGACAGATCATGAATTGTACATCTATCATCAACAAATTTCACAACCAAGCCAATCTTGGCTAATGCAGAAACTGACAACAGATTTATCTTGATCCCTGGCACAAACAAAGCATCTGACAAAGTGAAAGAACTACCATCAGCTACAGTCAAAATGATCTTACCAACTCCCATAATAGGATAATCGGAGTTGTTGGTGCATGTAAAAGTATTCCCTGTAGAGGAAGGCTCGAGTGAAGAGAAGAAACTACGTTGCGAGATAATATGTTTGGTCTCCCCACTATCAAAGTACCAAGCATCTTAGTCTACTACAGACATGCACTCCTCATGAGAAGATGGGTCAAAACTGCAAACAGTAGTAAACGCCCATTCTTCATCCTGCGCAAGATTAGCCGACTCTATTTTTCGTGTAGAGGCCTCTGCAACAACCATTCCGGCCTCTTTCTTCCTTGCCTCTTTAACAGCCAGTTCTGGACAGCTCTTAATGACATGATCATTTCCTTTACAGTATTTGCAAATCAATTTCTACTTTTCTGATTTCTTCCCATCTTTGTCTTCCTTCTTCGAATGTGAAGCATTTGCAGATTTGTGCTTACTTCTCCTATTTCCTTTGCCCTTCTGACTAGCCAGAAAAGCTTGATCTACAACATGCATAATAGACCTATTCTACAGAACTCTCTGCACAAGTGAACTTTCAGGAAGGACTTCATCTGCAGAAATCGACCGTTCCTTCAAATCCTTGATCTTTGTCAAAAAACGGTCCATTGAATCACCTTCATTCATGTGCTCACTCTCCAACTGTTTTCGGAGGTAAGCAACACAAGCATCATTCCTAGCCTGGTACAATGTGGTAAGTGTATCCGAAGCATCCTTAGCTTTTTTGCAAGAGCGAATGTGAGGAATGATGGCATGTTTGACAGACAAAGCTATCAATGCATATGCCTGAGCATCTCTGTCATCCCAACGAATTTGCTCTGCAGTAGGTGCAACAGAAACAGAAGCACGAACAGGAATCTGCAGAATATCATCATCTTCGACACCACCTACATCAACTTCAGTACCTGTAGGCTGTATTTGTAGTACCTGTATTTGTAATACTTATATTCCAAGGTGTAATAGGGCGTCTTTCAACACCTGCACAATATTCCATAGTCCTTTTGCGACCAATACATGACGCATCATATAAGCCCATAATGGGTAATTCATACCATCCAACTTATCCTCAACAGCCAACATACAAAATACATCACTACTTTCAGCCATAGCCACTGACTAAAATACCCTCATGGAGAAAAATGACTCTATCTGAAAAAATTGAAAAGAACTACCCTGATGAGTTCTGCTAAACCTGTACCAGACTTCGAGACGCTTATACTGGCAAAAATCGAAACTGGTATATATCTTTGGCACAAAAAGACAAAATAGCCTTCACAAGCATTGCGATGCGTTCGGAGGCCAAAACAAGCTCAGATCGCGATTTCGGCACCACAAAACGAAGTTGTTTTGATCTCTGAAACACCCTAAGTATGCTCACCAAATTTCATGCAATTTTGAGACTACAACTGGAGAGGTGTCGACGACACCCTAGATGAAGTGGAGACCTGCTCTAATACCAATTGTTGAAGTTAGACGTATGCGGAAGCACGCGGACAGCACAAGGAATCAGAAGAGGCTTGGAGCACAACACACAATATTGAATGTATTACCACTAGAATGTACAAAGATAAGCAGCCCGTTAGAGCAATAGGTGTATATACAAGCCGGGGAAAAAAAACCTCCTAAAGGGGGAAAAAAGAGCCACAACGGTCCTAGAGTATTCACACACATCACTACCTAAATAAATCAACAAAAATATGTGGAGAATGAGAAAGACATAAAAAGCTTTAGAAGAGTAGAGATTCATTTATATATGTTTTTGAGATGTTATGTTATGAATCATGATATTTATGTCTATCTCTATCTCTCTATAAATAAATATATATATATATATATATATATATATATATATATATATATATATATATATATATATATATATATATATATATATATGTGTGTGTGTGTGTGTATTTTATGGTAAATATAGTCATATCCCACCTTATTATATGTCATAGGACCACCTTATTATATATCATAGGACCCAAAATACCTTATATATATATATATATATATATATATATATATATATATATATATATATATATATATATATATATATATATATATATATATATATATATATATATGTGTGTGTGTATATATATGTATATATACATATACACACACACACATATATATATATATATATATATATATATATATGTATATATATATATATATATGTATATATATATATATATATATATATAAAATATATATATACATACACACACACACACACATATATATATATATATATATATATATATATATATATATATATATATATATATATATATATATATATATGTGTGTGTATATATACACACACACACACATATATATATATATATGTATACACACACACACACACGCAACACCTAGCTCCAAGCGTTGCCCTCATTGCTAACCCATTGCTAACGTGTTGCCGTTGTCGTTGCTAAAACGTTGCTTTCCACTATGCTCAGGCGTCAATGTGAATATAAAATAAACAGGGTGATATGGGACGTCAGCAATCATAAAGATTGAATATAGGCATGAACTTAGCCTCAAGTGAAGCACTATTTGAGAAAAACTCATCAATAAAACCTCAATGGGTCAACATAATGATGTTGGATACCACATTACTATCATGTGGTTGGATGATGTTTAGATTTATTCTCTGAATATTTTTGAGAATCTTGTTTATTTCTCTTAAAGATTGGAAAAATGCTTCAATACCTTGTTAAAACCAATCTTTGAGCAATTGAAGTTTTAGGTCGTTTAGCATCTGACTCCTAGCTAAGTACAAGTATCTTTGAAGTTTGAATTGGTTGTATAGAGTTTTCGTTCCTTCTTTCCACTTTCTGAATCTTTTCGATTTGACTCAGATACGATATCTGATTCTTTTCACAAAAGTCCAAAGTTAGTCGGCTGGAATCATGTAACTAAAATAAACATCCCAGATAGATGTTCTTTACAAGAACCCTTTCATCTTCAAAAGATGCTAAGTCTAAGTCGACTTTTTCATTTGAGCTTGCTTTCAGTTAGCTTGCATAACTCTAATGACTTTCTAGAGTTCCGTACACTCTAGAACAGAGAAGTAGGGAATTGCTCATAAGATTGACAATTCCTAAGAACTTTTAGCTAGAGTCTTTGAAAAAGTGTCCTAAGTTAGACAATTTTCATTTAGGATTTGACTTGGTCAAGTTATGGTACGGTTGATCAAAAGTAAATGGCAAACTTTCTTCTACATTTTACATAGGATTTTCAAACCCCTTCAAACAAAGTGGTCCTCCAGTTGGGCTAAAAATCAAGTAAATGTTGGTTGGGAGTGAATCATAGTACAAACGTCCAAGTAAGATCATCAGATGTTTGGGCCCACCAAACTTCTAGTTTTCCAAATCAAATTCAAGTGAATAAAGAGTTCTCAAAGGCTTGTAAGGAATCTGAATCCCGCCTTAGTTACTACATCCGTGCATCAGTCATGCCCAAAAATGGACTAGTAATTGGAATCCATCGAAATCACATGATCGTGCCTGGATCGCACCTAGTAAAACAATGAATTGGCCAGGGATGTTTTTAGATCCACCCTTATTATTCATTCACTACTTTGTACTTTGATCAGTTTATCAAACTCCAAAGCTAGATGGTGTTTTCAATCATTTGGGCAAGGATCCCACTACAGAGATTAGACATATTCTTCCAGTTTTAGAACATGAGGCTCGAGGGTTTCCTACAATATTTATGTAGCTCTATTTTCAAAGACAAAAATGTTTATTGAGGGGGGGAAGAATGTAATGAACTAAGTCTATGATTTAAAGGTTCAAACAATTCGGACATTGAAATCGAATATGGTTTGGTGACTCCTGTGTATGACCAAAGATCTCGAAACTAAACTTATGTAGAAGGTTGTGCTCTTGTAAACAAGTGATCCACCTATCCTAGTGGTTAAGTCCCAAGGGTGTGAAGGAGGTGGTCTTGAGTTCAACCCCCATAAGAGGCATAGAGAGTGAGTTTTGCCAAAGAGATCTAGAACCTTCTAGAAGCATCCCCTTGAGTTAACTCAAGTTAACTGAAACACTTAGTGCATATGCAATTACATGGTCGACACATGGATGGTTAGAGGCATATGGTTGGAAGGAGAGTTGTCTCTCTAGCTGTGGTGGTGTGATGTTAGTGCTCAACGTGTGATCTTAATATAGGTTATGTTTGCCTTGGTAAACAAAGTAAAATAAAACAAAAGTTGTTTTTCACTAATAAAGCAAAAGTTTCTTTTCACTAATAAAAAAAAAGCTTCTTTTCATTAATAAAGCAAAAGCCTCTTTTACTTAAAAATTGTTTTTCACACTAAATTTGAAAATTAAGGTTTGAATTTTGACCTTGATTTAGGTGTCAAAAAAACAAGTGTTATATATGGTTGGATAGCTCTCATTGAGCTTTATCACGTTATATAACAACAAATTTTTTAACCTTATTTTTACAATTTCTTATCATTTCCAAGGATTAAATTTATTCAACTTATAAACTTGCATGTGGGATCCTAGTGGAGGGTTGTCCTAATGACATATTGCTCTTCTTCTACTTGGAGATGGTGGTAGCCTTTTTCATCAACCTCACGGTGTGCTACATGTAGGCCTCTTGTGAGTATTAGTTTGTATGCTTGCTTAGAGAACTCAGAAGAGTTACAAGCTTGGAGGAGATTTACCTCAACCATTGGAGATATACTGAAGCTTATGAACAGCAAGGACATATTTGTGAAGATTCATGGAGCTAACTAGAGCTAATTTCGTACCTACCTATTTCTAACTTCAAGTATTGGAAGATGGTGTAGAATTCGGAGCAAGGCTCCTTACATCTTTCATATGTTCTCTCTATTCTTGCCTCCAACTAGTGGTGCTCGATGCATACACCAAACTAATAACATACATTCTTGATCGTGGGCATAAAAATATGTAAATAATAAATAAATTGAACCCTAAATCTTGCATATCAATGATAATTACAAAAGAGGAAACATGAAGACTCATAAGTGAGATCTACAAAGGACATCCCTATCAAACCATCATAGCATATCTTGTATATATAAGGGACCTAGGATATCATTTTGACCTCATGAACTTCATTCCCACATGCATTGGAAACACCTTCTCCAAGACTTCCTTGGAGAAAATGGGAAGATAAGTTGAACAGTGAACATAAACCCAAGATGTGTACATAATACCAACAAAAAGTGGTCGGCCAACTTTTCAATGTGTGCTTGTATGTGTGTACACCCTCCATTAATGGTGTGCATCATTAGTGAGAAGTTTACACATCCAAGTGAAATATCATACTAGACGTGAAGTAAGATAGAGCTATGTAGACTCGCGTGAAATCAAGCCTTTTCACAATGCAACTTCCATTGAGGTAATCTATTCTATAGCACCATGCTTCATTTTACCACTCCAAGGATATACTCTACTAATTTTCTCTCTATCCCAACATTTCTTTCCATGTTGGGTGGAGATCATTGCAATTTGCACATATTCATACTAATTATCATTCTTTGACTTATGTTTCCTTGGGTGCACATCACATGTGGGTGTACCAATAGTTGCAACATATTACATATCTCTGCATGTTCAAGTAGAGCTTGTGTTTACCCATCAATGTCTCTTCTAAAGCACATACTAAACTTGGAACTCGTTTCAAGCTATCTTTAGTAAGGAACTTAGTTGTGACAAATAAAAACTGAAAAATGAATGAGGAATACATGCATGAAATTTTCATTAACATGCGTATTGAATTGAAGTTCAATTGTGCTTCTTGGGATTCTTGATTATGGACTCTTGAAAAAACTTCCGGAGAAGCTTTTCATAACGCTAAAACCATTTTGAAACCTACAAAAAAGGACTCAGAAGACATGATCAAGAATATGAAACAATTTTTCTGTGGCCAATTGATAAAATTATTATAGTAAAAAGGAATCTTGTTGATCCTTATGTTAGCTCACTTCCATGCTTAATTCCAACCTTTGGAAGGCAAAAATATAAGAAGATCTGTACTTTCTTCTACAATTCTCCAGTTGTTGTCAACTTGTACACAGACCCATGAAGTTCTCTAAAGAACAGTACAAAACGCCAATACAATTCTAAATTGAAAACTTTAAACCCAGAATATACAAATACAGTAACGTAGTACTAAGATTGAATTATCAGTATTTTCTCCTAAAGTTTGAATCAAATGTATCTGTTCATCAAAGCGGTTGAGAGTAGCTTCCTCTTCTATCTTTTGCTTCTTGCCTTTTGCTTAGCTTTCTACCTGTCCATTTGATTTCTTATAGCTAGTAAAATAATGAATTGGCCAAGGATGTTTTTAGATCCACCCTTATTATTCATTCACTACTTTGTACTTTGATCAGTTTATCAAACTGCAAAACTAGATGGTGTTTTGAATCATTTGGGCAAGGATCCCACTACAAAGATTAGACATATTCTTCCAGTTTTAGAACATGAGGCTCGAGGTGTTTCCTACAGTATTTATGTAGCTCTATTTTCAAGGACAAAAATGTTTATTAAGGGGGGGAAGAATGTAATGAACTAAGTCTACGATTTAAAGGTTCAAACAGTTCAGACAGATTTGAAATCGAATACGGGTTGGTGACTCGTGTGTATGACCAAAGATCTCGAGACTAAACTTATGTAGAAGGCCGTGCTCTTGTAAACAAGTGATCCACCTATCCTAGTGGTTAAGTCCCAAGGGTGTGAAGGAGAAGGTCTCGGGTTCAACCCCCATAAGAAGCATAGAGAGTGAGTTTTGCCAAAAAAAGAGATCTAGAACCTTCTAGAAGCATCTCCTTGAGTTAACTCAAGTTAACTAAAACACTTAGTGCATATGCAATTACATGGTCGACACATGGATGGTTAGAGGCATATGGTTGGAAGGAGAGTTGTCTCTCTAGCCGTGGTGGTGTGATGTTAGTGCTCAATGTGTGATGTTAATATAGGTTATGTTTGCCTTGGTAAACAAAGTAAAATAAAACAAAAGTTGTTTTTCACTAATAAAGCAAAAGTTTCTTTTCACTAATAAAGGAAAAGCTTCTTTTCATTAATAAAGCAAAAGCCTCTTTTACTTCAAAATTGTTTTTCACACTAAATTTGAAAATTAAGGTTTGAATTTTGACCTTGATTTAGGTGTCAAAAAAACAAGTGTTATATATGGTTGGATAGCTCTCATTGAGCTTTATCACGTTATGTAACAACAAATTTTTTAACCTTATTTTTACAATTTCTTATCATTTCCAAGGATTAAATTTATTCAACTTATAAACTTGCATGTGGGATCCTAGTGGAGGGTTGTCCTAATGACATATTGCTCTTCTTCTACTTGGAGATGGTGGTAGCCTTTTTCATCAACCTCACGGTGTGCTACATGTAGGTCTCTTGTGAGCATTAGTTTGTATGCTTGCTTAGAGAACTCAGAAGAGTTACAAGCTTGGAGGAGATTTACCTCAACCATTGGAGATATATTGAAGCTTATGAACAGCAAGGACATATTTGTGAAGATTCATGGAGCTAACTAGAGCTAATTTCGTACCTATCTATTTCTAACTTCAAGTATTGGAAGATGGTGCAGAATTCGGAGCAAGGCTCCTTACATCTTTAATACGTGCTCTCTATTCTTGCCTCCAACTAGTGGTGCTCGATCCATACACCAAACTAATAACATACATTCTTGATCATGGGTATAAAAATATGTAAATAATAAATAAATTGAACCCTAAATCTTGCATATCAATGATAATTACAAAAGAGGAAACATGAAGACTCATAAGTGAGATCTACAAAGGACATCCCTATCAAACCATCATAGCATATCTTGTGTATATAAGGGACCTAGGATATCATTTTGACCTCATGAACTTCATTCCCACATGCATTGGAAAAACCTTCTCCAAGACTTCCTTGGAGAAAATGGGAAGATAAGTTGAACAATGAGCATAAACCCAAGATATGTACATAATTCCAACAAAAAGTTGGTCGGCCAACTTTTCAATGTGTGCTTATATGTGTTTACACCCTCCATTAATGGTGTGCATCATTAGTGAGAAGTTTACACATCCAAGTGATGTATCATACTAGACGTGAAGTAAGATAGAGCTATGTAGACTCGCGTGAAATCAAGCCTTCTCACAATGCAACTTCCATTGAGGTAATCTATTCTATAGCACCATGCTTCATTTTACAACTCCAAGGATATACTCTACTAATTTTCTCTCTATCCCAACATTTCTTTCCATGTTGGGTGGAGATCATTGCGATCTGCACATATTCATACTAATTATCATTCTTTGACTTATGTTTCCTTGGGTGCACATCACATGTGGGTGTACCAATAGTTGCAACATATTACATATTTCTGCATGTTCAAGTTTGAGCTTGTGTTTACCCATCAATGTATCTTCTAAAGCACATACTAAACTTGGAACTCGTTTCAAGCTAGCTTTAGTAAGGAACTTAGTTGTGACAAATAAAAACTGAAAAATGAATGAGGAATGCATGCATGAAATTTTCATTAACATGCGTATTGAATTGAAGTTCAATTGTGCTTCTTGGGATTCTTGATTATGGACTCTTGAAAAAACTTACGGAGAAGCTTTTCATAACGCTAAAACCATTTTGAAACCTACAAAAAAGGACTCAGAAGACATGATCAAGAATATGAAACGATTTTCTGTGGCCAATTTATAGAATTATTACAGTAAAAAGGAATCTTGTTGAAGTCATCCTTATGTTAGCTCACTTCCATACTTAAGTCCAACCTTTGGAAGGCAAAAATATAAGAAGATCTGTACTTTCTTCTACAATTCTCCAGTTGTTGTCAACTTGTACACAGACCCATGAAGTTCTCTAAAGAACAGTACAGAACGCCAATACAATTCTAAATTGAAAACTTTAAACCCAGAATATACACATACAGTAACGCACTACTAAGATTGAATTACCAGTATTTTCTCCTGAAGTTTGAATCAAATGTATCTGTTCATCAAAGTTGTTGAGAGCAGCTTCCTCTTCTATCTTTTGCTTCTTGCCTTTTGCTGAGCTTTCTACCTGTCCTTTTGATTTCTTATAGCTGAAAACTAGATTTTCACCCTCCTTTTTACCACAGCTTGTTTGCTCTGGCCTGATAATGCCATGTGAAATATCAGATGTGGCTGTATGACCTGCAACAAAAATAAAGGCCTGTGCCTTGTATCTTTGATCCTTTTAGAAAAATATACACAATAATCATGGTTGTACTACTTATAACCAGAATCAAAGAGTTTCTGACTTGCCTCTATATTACCTTCCATGTTCAAATTGGACAAGTCGGTACCATCATTAGAGGAACACATCACTGGAATAACAGATACAGTGCTACTTGGAGGACATACATAAATGTCCTGCACTAAAGAAGGAGACCCAGTATAATAGGATGAAGGAGATGAAAAGTGATTGGAAGCATTCTCAGAAACTCCCTGCGCATATGCATATCCCGATGAATCACTCCAGGGCTGCCATGTACCATTATCCCATGTGGTCCCTGTCTCTTGACACCATGAAAGAGCATACTGTTCTGCTCCTGAAGTTGTATAATATGGCTGATCGTATTCCTTTTCATTTTTTCCGTGAGACCATGAAGAAATATGGTTACATAGTCCCTGAAAATCACCAACATGATCCGCTCCAAAACTTGAGCTCTGGAAGTAGGGTTGCTGCTGAGAACGAGGAACGAAAGGAGCTGAGGAAGATGAAAGAAATACTGAGGAAGCAGGCACAGCGTATCTAGTCGCATGAGTAAGGCTGGACTGATTAATTGCAGTTGTATTTGCCCTGTTTGCCTTCATGACTTCAGACGATCAGCCGATAGTTCGCTGCTTTTATCTGCCGAAACCTGAGGTTTTCAAATACCTCCGAAAATACGAAACCTTCGATTGAAAACGCCGTCTTCGGATTTCAGAGCAAAACAAACTGTCGATCGCTCAGGAACAATCAGAACATCGCTGTGTATGCCCTCTTCAAACCGAACACGCACAGATGCTATTAATATGAATCAATGAAACCCCAAGACATTACCGAGAAACTTCTCTAACATATACAGTCGCCCAAAATCACAGGATCCGGCATAGTCAAGGCGACATGAAAATTACCATGGTTTTAGTGTTAGCGACTCATCTCGTAGAAACTTCATTGGAAGCTTGTCCCTGCCAGGAGTTGAGCTGTGCACTCTTTTTTTCGGCTTTAAAAAAATTTGAAAAAAAAACATATATATATATACATATATATATCTTTCAAGGAAAAATTCACTGTATTAATCAAGGGAGAAGTGCCAAATCTCTTTAATGGTAGAGAAGATCACATCAAGTTGCTTCGAAAGTCAATTCAAACAAAAGAGATTAACCTTTGGTTGAACTTCTCTTTAAAAATAAAAAATTTTAAAAATCTTGTTATAACTCAATTGGTTGGTCAATTAGCTCAGTTGATTGCTCATTTTGCCTCTCAGGGTTGGGATGGGAGCTCAACCCCTCGAGGCTTCAGCTCAACAACCCTCACCATGTAGGTGGTGAGACATTAAAACTAACCCTTTTTGAAGATCGTTGGTCTTTTGGGTTACCCAATTCAAATTAGTTATCTCGTTTAGGTTTAAGGTCAGCCTTTTTCAATGTCTATCTTAGCGGACCTTCAAGCTTTGTATCGTTATAGTTGTTATGCATCCAACCCTTGCTTTGTGGAACTCAGGGTTCCATGGGTGCTATACTTGCTTTCCATTGTACTTTCAAATTAATTCAAGTTAATCTAAAAGAGTCGATCTCAATGACCAAAGTTCCTTTAAAAAGAATCTTAGTGTAACTCTTCAAATCTATATGTATGGTGTACTTTTACCCATTTTGATCTCTAGATTAAAAGTCTAGGGCTCAAAACCTTCTATGATGTTAGCCTTTTAAAAGTGAGAGGTAAAAGGGACCCTTTGGATGCATGAATTGTTCTTTCAAAAATTCCAAGTACAATAGAAGAATAGGTTGAGGATAAAACTTCCAAAGGACAACTTAGTCACGATGTAAATATAAGTACGAATCGATCTTCTTTGTATATATATTTATTTAGTGTCTTTTAATTTTGAGACTTCAATAAAACTTTTTCAAATTTCATTTAAAAGCGCTTTACTTTAGAGAGTTGTATGATACATGGGCACCTTTGGGTGAAGATGTAAGAGAAACCATTGTTCTTACCTTAAGTTCCAACATAATCTTTAGGGTATCTACAAAAATCGTCATTCTAGAGAGAGATAAATCTCCATTGTGCGGAGAATTCTCGATTGTGGAAAATTTTTCCTCTCCATTGTGGAGAGGAAAAAATCATGATATTAATGAAGGGAGAAGTGCCAAGTCTCCTTAATGGTAGGAGAAGATCTACATCAAGTTGTTTTTAAAATCAATTCAAACAAGATAGATTAACCTTTGGTTGAACTTCTTTTTAAAAATAAAAATCTAAAAAATCTTGTTATAGCTCAATTGGTTGGTCAATTAGCTAAGTTGATTGATCCTTTTGCCTCTTGAGGTTGGGGTGGGGGTTCAACATGTCGAGGCTTTAGCTCGAAAGTCCTCACCATGTAGGTGGTGAGACATTAAACCAACTCTTTTTGGAGATTGTTGGGTCTTTGGTTTACCCAATTCAAATCAGTTATCTCATCTAGCTTTAAGGTGAGCCTTTTTCAATGTCTATCTTAGTGGGCCTTCAAGCTTTGTATCATAATAGTTATTATGCATCCAACCCTTGCTTTGTGGAATCCGAGGTTCCATGGGTGATATACCCGCTTTCCATTGTACATTCAAATTAATTCAAATTAATCTAAGAGAGTCAATGGCCAAACTTCCTTTAAAAAGAATTTTATTGTAACTCTTCAAATGTGTAAGGTGGACTCCTACACATTTTGGACTCTAGATTGAAAGTCTAGGGTTCAAAACCTTCAAATCCTATGATCATAGCCTTTTAAAATTGAGGGATAAAAGGGACCCTTTTGATGCATGAATTGTTCTTTCAAAAATTTCAAATCTAATAGAAGAATAGGTTGAGGATAAAACTTCGAAAAGACAAAATCATGATGTAAATATAAGTAGGAATCGATTTTCGTTGTATATGTATTTATTTAGTGTCTAATAATTTTGGGACTTCAATAAAACTTTTTCAAATTTCATATCAAAGCACTTTACTTTGGAGGATTGTATGATGCATGGGCACTGTTGGGTGAAGATGTAAGAGAAACCACTGTTCTTACCTTGAGTACCAACATTATCTTTAGGTATCTACAAAAATCTCCATTTTGGAGAGAGAGAGAGAGAGAGAGAGAGAGACATTGGAAGTGTGGATAATTTAGAAGATGTTTTTGAGATCATGTGTGGTTTGATTATGTCTATGTTTTTGAGGGATTTCTATGTTGAGTATAAATATGCAAGCTCCAACATGGAATTTATTCACATTAGAGCATGTCTCGAAATTCTACGCAAAGATTCTAAGCTTTCAAAGTATAATAAATATCATTTCTCTTTATTAACCTTGAAAGACATTATCCTCTATCAAGCTTATTATTGTGAAGTTAATATAATTTTTTATAGGCAATAAATGAAGAGAAATATGGTGTATCATGATTGTGTAGCATCTAATATGATGAACCTAATTGCTAAGTAGGTTCTCAACCTCCACATCATTCTCTTTTTTTTTTCAAACTTTTTTCATTGACCTAATCTTTCAAAGATTGAAATTTTGGAGTAACAAGTCATGCACTCATGAGGGACCCTTCATCCCTCACTTTTTAGGGGATTAACATTGTTGGAATTCAAGGTTTGTAGATGCACACAAACAACACAAGGAAGAAGAAGAAGTTTGGAACATAACACAATACTAAATGTATTACCAAATGAATGTACAAAGATAAGTGATATGTTAGGGTTATAGTTGTATATACAAGCTAGGGAAAAAAAAACTCCTAAAGCGGGCAAAATATACCCCGACTATCTTAATTGTGTTAACACATATCACTAACAAAATATATCAACAAATCCCCCCTGGGAGTGATGTGGTAAACAAGGAGCTAGAAATCATATATAAGGAAGTGCCAAGCTATGTGGAAAGAAATCAATCCACAAAAGGAAGTAAGCCCAAAGCTTTGCAGAAAACTTCAAACTTCTCTCTATTACACTTATGTGTTCCTCGAGTAGCTTTGATGTGAACCTTTTCCCTATACATGGGCACTTTTTACTCTAGTACTGGCTAGAGGTTTTTTCCCCATGTGACCACATACATGATTCACTCATATGTGGTGGTACTTTTACTTAGGGATATTATTAAGCTCTTACTTCATTTTAGTTCATCATCAATAGAGAGAGTTAGTCTAGCCATCCTTCTTCTCTGTGTCTTGCTACGTTTGTGCTCCTTGTGTGTGCTTCTCGTGTGTGTCTCATACTTTTATGCACACCCAATAGTGGTATCAGAGCAAGTTCAGCTCCTTCTCAAGTTTTGGTTTTTCACGTCCTGACTCATGTGCACTTTTAATAGTGCAAATCGACTTCAAAACATAGAACAATGAATTTCAGAAAACATTTCCACCAGTTGCACTAGCAGTTGCATTGGGGTTTTACCCCCCCATTTCAAAGCCATTTGTGTAGTTAGAATCGCCATCAGAGTGACAATTTGTGAGCTAAAATTTCAACATTCATTTCTCTTTATCAACAAGTTGTGGGATGTCTTGCCAAATTGATCCCTCCAATAGATAACCTCTCCCTTACATAATGATAGGGCACCTCAATGTGCTTTGTGCAAGCATGGAATATAGGGTTTCTCAAAATTTTTAATGCACTTTGACTATCAATAAAAATGGTGGTGGCAGAAGTCTGACCAACACCCAAATCAACCAAAAGGCATCTGAGCCACACATACTCAATGGTGACTATTGAAAGCTTCCCTATACTAAGCCTCACAACTAGAAGTGGCCACATTAGGCTACTTCTTGCTCAACCAATATATGCATGAGCTACCAAGCATGAAGGAAAAATCACTAGTGGATATATGCGTGTCATAGCAACCATCCTATTTGAAGTTAAAAAAAAAAAAAGCATATGAATATTGTGGTAATGATGATTTGTGCAAAGTAAATCAAGCATCCAATAGCTTGCTAATGGAGAACAACATTAAATGCATCTCCAACATCATGATGACTCAATTGTAAACCTATTTTGATGGATTTGGTAATAGGTTTTCAGTGTTCAAGGCCAAAACATTGCAATAATGTGTCAATATATTTCCATCAACTTGCATAAATTGGATGCCAAAATACTGTTGCAAATGCCCCAAATTTTACATCTCAAAAGAGGCATGAAAGTCACGCTTAAATTCAACAATATGCTTCTCATTAGAACCAGTGAGAAGCATATCATCAACATATAGAACAATGATCATACGTACATCATATGCATGTTTAACATATAAGGTGCTCTCAGTTCGATTGTTCTCAAAACCATGTGCTAGTTAGTAGGCATGTATTTTATCATGCCAAGCATGTGGTGCTTGCTTAAAACCATTTAATGCCTTTTTCGACCTGAATACTTTGTTTTCATGGCCTTTTTGCACAAAATCACAAAGTTGAAATGCATACACTTCTTCATATAAGCCATCATTAAAAAATGCAACTTAATGTCTAACTCGTGTACATTCTGACCATGATGAGCTGCAAGTGCACAAATGCTACAAACAATGGTCATTCAACATGTGCAAGAAAAGTCTCATCAAAATCAATGCCTCTCTCTAGAGCATAACCCTTGGCAACAAGCCTAGCCTTATAACTATCAATTATTCCATCGACTTACGTTTCAACTTGTATGCCCGTTTAGTGTCAATGAACTTTTTTGCCCAAAGGAAAATCACATAAAGACCAAGTATCATTCTTCATAATAGCATCATATTCTGATTGCATAGACGCCATACACTTTTCTAAATTATGTGCTTCATCAAAAGAAGCAGACACATTCTCATCACAAAGACTAGAGCCAACCATTTCTTAACAATTTGATGCAATGGAAGCACTATGAGAGCCAAAACGAGTTCGATATGACAAAGATGCATCTAATTTGTTATCTCTCAAAGTTTGCACTAGCGTTTTAGGCATGCTTTTTGCCTCTTCTATGTAAGACCTCTCATCAACAAGTGCATCGTGTAAATTTGCATCAGAAACGGAATGATCTCCATCACCATGTTGAACTTGTAAAGGTTGAGAAATTGCTTCATTTGGACCAGCACTTGACTATCCACTTATAAAAATAGACAACAAAGTTTCATACACATCTTTCGAGCTAATTTATGTCTCGTTCATACATTACATTAAGGTTGAACTACATCTTCCACAAAAAATAGCATCATGGCTAACCAGAATATGTTTAGTCTATGGGTGATACAAACGATTGCCCTTTATCATCCAATCTTTTGTGTTTTTTTCAGGCAGTAATGTATATGCCAAACAACCAAAGGCATGCACATGAGAAACAAATAGCTTACGACCATGCCAAGCCTCATATGGAGTGATCGATTGCAATGCTTTGGTGGGACACCTATTACGTACACATGTTGCACACATAATAATCTCAAACAAGAATCTATGTGGTAAAGTCTAACTTTTGACCATACACCTCACCATTTCCATGAGAGATCTGATATTTCTTTCAACAACTTCATTTTGTTCAGGTGTATACAACACTATACACTGATGTTTTATCTCATGCTTAGCTAGAAATGCATTAAAAATAAGAAGACATGTATTCATCCCCTTGATTAGAATGGAGGATGCCCAATTTACATGCTAACAAAAGTTCGGCCATAACAAGGAGTTCTTTAAAGCACATAAACACTTAAAACTTTTTTTGCAATGGATGCAACCATGCATGCCTGGAAAATTCATCAATAAAAGTTACAAAGTATAAGTAGTTCCCAAATGAAGGTGTATGCATAGGACCACTGACATCAACATGAACAAGATATAATTTATAAGTAGCTCTATCTAAACCATCTTTTTCGAAGGAGGAATGTTTCATTTTGCCCAAAATATAGCCTTGATTAACATGTTTAGAAGGTTCCTTAGTTTTGATAGTGAGTACATCATTTCATAATTCTACATGCATAGCAAACTAGCAAAATTCTACTGACAAAGTTTGCATGCCAAAGCTTTGCATCTGAGATAGGTTGAGAATCTTATTTTGCACATGTTGAATCATTCATAGATTTTGCATAGTCTATGAGCTTATATAGCCCACGACATAAAATGCTAGAAGCAATAATAACATCACCATTTGGGAGGCCATGAATTGTACACCTATCATCAACAAATTTGGCAATAAAGCTAATCTTGGATAATGTCTTCTACATGAAACTCTCTCTATACATACTCCTCCTCATGTTTGCATATTCCAAGACATCCAAAGCACTTTCTCTACATATATAGTAGCCACATGTACACGTTTACATCCATTTTACCATACAAATTCTTTAGCCATGCTCCCAGTTTAAGATTTACTCTCTTTGATCATATCTTCTACTTAGAGATGTACAAGGATTAAGGAGGATTGCATTTACACTTATGTGTCCTTTGAGTAGCTTTGATGTGAATCATTTCCCTATACATGGACACTTTGTGCTCTACATCTGGCTAGAAGTTTATTTCCTATGTAACCACATATACACAATATACTCAAATGTGGTGGTATTTAGTACTTAGGGATTCACTTATAGCTCTCACTTCATTTATTCACATACTACTAATCATTGTTCTATATAGAGCTTTTCTAGGCATTGCATATCTTAGGGTGTTCATCTCATTCTTAGCTCACGTGTGTAATTCGATTCCTACTTCCTCACTTTCTAATGCATCAACAATGGTATCAAAGCAAGTTCAAATCCTTATCAACCTATTGTTTTTTGCATCTATCCTTGTGCGTGCTTTGAACTGTAAAAATCGGTTTTGGATCATAGAATTACAAGGTTCATCACAAAGAACATTTCCACAAGGTAGGTGTTGATATATTTAGATAGTGATGTGTGTGAATACACTAGGACCACAGGGGCACTTTTTTCCCTCTTTAGGAGGTTTTTCCCCCTGGCTTGTATATATTTCTATGGCCCTAATGTGTTACTTATCTTTGTACATTCTAGTCGTAATACATTCATTATTGTGTGTTGTGCTCCAAGCTTCTTCTTCTTCTTCCTTGTGCTATTCGTGTGCTTTCGTAGACGTCTAACTCCAACAGTGGGCTAGGGATTTATCTGCCTTTCAATCTCATTCATATAATCGAAATTGCCATCAGAGTTACAAATTGCGAGTTGCTTTTTAGCTTTGTTGAAGTCCATATCTTAGAACTTTTGAGTTCTTTAGTGCAATGGATAGCAACAATGACTTGTTTGGCATGCTTCAAGTTGAGGATAACTTTGATGGTACCAACTATCCAATGTGGTCTTACATGATGAAGCATGTTCTTGTTGCAAAGTAACTATGGAACATAGTGATAGATGTTGAAAAACAACCTGGCAATTCTTCTAGCATGCGACTTGTTGTCATAGATTTAGGTTCATCTTCAAGTACCATGACTATTCCTTCTCCACCTATGCAAGAGAAACTTAGATGGGATGGAAAGGATGCTCAATCTCATGCATTGATTGCTCTTTCTATGAAGCAACATATTGTTCCACACACCAATCATGCACTACTTCAAAACAAGCTTGGAATAGTCTTGCTTCTTTGTATATCATGTGTAATGAAGCATGTGTTGCTTACTTAAGCAAGTAGCTTGAAGATGTATGTATGGTTGAAAATGATTCAATGGATGTATATGTTACATGCATCAAGGATTTGAAGGAGCAATTGACAAACATTGATGAAATCATTTTGGAAGCATCACTCATTTTTACATTACTCAATGGATTTTCATAATATTTTCAAAGCTTTTCTACTATGCTTTGTTTGGTTGGAAAAGGAAATCCAAACATCTATTCTTTTGATGAGGTTGCATCTTTTCTTTTGCAACAAGAGCAAACAAGAGTGAATAAAAGTGGTTTTATCTAGGGAACACAAGAACTTGCTGCTACACAAAAGGGTAAAAGCAAGTATGGCTCAACTTTGGGTTCATCAAAACCAAAGCCTCAATGTTTCTCTTACAATTCTTCCTCTATTGATGGTGATATGCAAAAGAAGAAGAGATATGTATAGTGCCATATACACCTCAACAAAATTTTGTAGAGCGCAAGAATAGAACAGTTCTTGAAATGGCATGATGTATGGTTAAAGGTGTTGATATATTCAGATAATGATATGTGTGAACACACTAGGACCACCGGGGCACTTTTTTCCCTCTTTAGGAGGGTTTTTTCCCCCGGTTTGTACATATGCCTGTAGCCCTAATGGGTGACTTATCTTTGTACATTCTAGTGGTAATACATTCAATAATGTGTGTTGTGCGCCAGGCTTCTTCTACAATTGGCACATACAATACGACCTGTTGCTTCGCGGGGATTTTCGTAGTTCTGTTGAGCAAAAATCGGATATGCATTTGATATAGATGGATAGCTCATTTTACCAAAACTGATCAAAACTACGAGTGCTGAAATCCACCATTTCTTCAACCATTTATTTATAAGTATTGTTTGCATAGGTTAATGACTTCTTCCTTGTGTTGTCTGCGTGCTTCCGCAGATCTCAAACTCCAACAATTGGTATTAGAGTAGGTCACCACTTCATCTTGGGCATCATTGACACCCCTCCGGTCATAGTTTCAGAATCGCATAAAATTTGGTGAGCATACTCGGGTGATTAGGAGATCAAAACAACTTTGCTGTCTGGTGCCAAAATCACGATCTAAGCTTGTTTTGGCCTTTGAACACACTATCAAAGTGCTTGTGTAGGCAATTTTGTCTTTTTGTGCCAAAGATATATGAAGATTTTGGTTTTCCAATATCAGTGTCTTGAAGCTTGCTACAAGTTTAGCTAAAGTTGTCGCAATAGTTCTATTCAACTTTTTGAGATACAATCAGGGTATTTAAGTCAGTGGCCTCAAGTATTTAAGTCAATGGCCATGGCTGAAAGCAGTGATGTATTCTGATGTTGGTTGTTGAGCATAATTTGGATGGTACCAATTACCCATTATGGGCTTATATGATGTGTCATATATTAGTTGCAAAAGGACTATGGAATATTGTGCAGGGTGTTGAAAAACGTCATGGCATAGATGCTCACGCACATGCATTGATAGCCTTGTCTATCAAGCATGCCATCATTCCTCATATTCGCTCATGTAGGACAACTAAGGATGCTTGGGATATACTTACCACTTTATACTAGGCAAGGAATGAGGCTCGTGTTGCTTACCTCCAAAAATAGTTGGAGGGTGACCACATCAATGAAGGAGATTCCATGGACAATTTTCTAACAAAGATCAAAGATTTGAAGGAAAAATTGATTTCTGTTGATGAAGTCTTGACTGACAGTTCACTTGTGCAGAATGTTCTCAATGGTCTTCCCAATTCATATAAGAGTTTTGCTTCTCAAGAGCTATCCAAAACTGGCTGCTAAAGAGGCAAGGAAGAAAGAGGCTGGAATGGTTGTTGCAAAGACCTCTACACCCAAAACAGATTCTATTAATCTTGTGCAAAATGAAGAATGGACATTTACCACTATTTGTAGTTGTGAATCATCTTCTCATGAATAGTGTATGTCTGTAGTAGAATCAGATGTTTGGTACTTTGATAGTGGGGTCACCAAACATATTACCTCGTAGCATAGTTTCTTCACTTTACTTGAGCCTGCCCCTATAGGGAATACTATCACATGTGCCAACAACTCCTCTTATAATGTTATGGGAGTTGGTAAGATCATTCTCACTACTGATGATGGTAGTTCTTTTACATTGTTAGATGCTTTATTTGTGCCAGGGATCAAGAAAAATATATTATCAATTTCAGCATTAGCCAAGATTGGCTTGATTGTGAAATTTGTTGATGATAGATGTACAGTTCATGATCTATCAAATGGCAATGTCATTATTGCTTTTAGCATTTAATGTCGTGGGATGTATAAGCTCATAGACTATGAAAAATCTATTAACAATTCAACATGTGCAGTACATGATTCTTCGGCTTTGTCAGATGCAAATTTTTGGCATGCACACTTTGGACATCTAAATTTTGCTAGTTTGCTATGCCTGCAGAAATATGAAATGGTGTCCTCTCTATCCAAACTTGAGGCACCTGGTAAACATGTATGTGAAGGCTATATTTTGGGCAAAATGCAGCGTTCCTCTTTCCCAAAAGATGGTTTAGTTCGAGCTACTCAGAAATTGCAACTTGTTGATAGTGATGTCTGTGGTCCTAGACACCTTCTTTTGGGAACTATCTTTACTTCGTGACTTTCATCGATGATTTTTCTAGGCATGCATGGGTATATCCATTGAAAGCAAAGTCCGAAGAGTTTATGTGCTTCAAATAGTTTTTGGTTTTGGCTGAAAATCTATAAACATGTAAAATGGGCACCCTCCATTCCGATCGAGGGGGGGAATATATGTCTTCTAACTTTAATGCATTGCTGTATACACCTCAATAGAATGGAGTTGCTGAAAGGAAGAACATGTCACTCATGGAGATGGTGAGGTGTATGGTCAAGAATCATGCTTTACCACATAGTTTTTGGCTTGAGACTGTTATGTGTGCAACATATGCACTTAATAGGTTTCCCACTAAATCATTGCAATCTATAACTCCATATGAGGCTTGGCATGGGTGCAAGCCATCTGTTGCTCATCTGTGTGTTTTTGGTTGTCTAGCATATGCATTAGTGCCTGAACAACAACATAGGAAATTGGATGATAAAGCAGTGAAATGTATTATTTCTTCGATACAATTCTGAAAGTAAAGAGTATCATCTGTATCATCCATAGACTAAATGCATTTTGGTTAGTGGTGATGTTGTTTTTGTGGAAGATGCTATTCAACCATTACTTTCATGTACTAAGGAGACATTTGTTAGCTCCAAAGACATGTATGATACTTTGTTGCCTCTTTTTGCAGGTGGACAATCTAGTGCTAGTCCTAACGAGCCAACTTCTCAGCCTTTACAAGTTTCATGTGATGATTCAGATCATTCCGTTTCTTATGCAGATTTACATGATGCACTTATTGATGAGAGAGTTGATATTGAGGAGGCAAAAATTATGCCAAAATGGTTGGTGAGACTTTGCGTGACAACAAATTAGATGCACCTCTATCATATTGTACTCGTTCTGGCTCTCAAAGTGCTTCTTTTGCATCAAATTGCCATGCTATGGCTGCCTCTAGTCTCTGTGATGAGAATGAGCTTGTTTTGTTTGATGAAGCACAAAATTCTAAAAATTGGATGGCTACTATGCAATCAGAATATGATGCTATCATGAAAAATGATACCTGGCCTTTATGTGACGCCTCCTGGCAAGAAGGCCATTGGCACTAAGTGGGTATACAAGCTGAAGTGCAAGCTTGATGGAACAATTGACAAGTATAAGGCTAGGCTTGTTGCAAAGGGTTATGCTCAAGAAAGAGGCATTGATTTTAACGAGACCTTTGCTCCTACATGCCAAATGACCATTGTTCATAGCTCATCATGGTTGGAATGTACATTAGTTGGACATTAAAACTGCATTTTTAAGTGGTGAATTGCATGAAGAAGTGTATGTTTTTAAGCCCCGTGGCTTTGTGCAAAAAGGGCATGAAAATCAATTGTGCAAGTTGAAAAAGGCATTATATGGTTTGAAGCAAGCACCATGTGCTTGGTATGAAAAGATACATGCCTACCTGATTGCACATGGTTTTGAGAGCAATCCAACTGAGAGCACCTTATATGTTAAGCATGCAAATGATGTGCTTCTGATCATTTTTATGTATGTTGATTACATGTTGCTTATTGGTCCTCATGAGAAGCATATTGCTGATTTTAAGGTTAATCTGCATGCCTCATTTGAGATGTCTAATTTGGGGCATTTGCATCATTATTTGGGCATTCGATTTATGCAAGTTGATGGCAGAATAGCTTTGTGCCAAAGAAAATGTATTGACACATTATTGCAGTGTTTTGGCCTTGAAGATTATAAACCTATTCCCACTCCTATGGAGACATGTTTACAGTTGAGTCTTCATGATGATGGAGATGCATTTGACGTTATTCTCTATCAGCTGGCTGTTGGATGATTGATTTACTTATGCATTACTTGGCCAGATTTGTTATCTCACAGATGAGCAGGTTTATGCATTGCCCAAGTTTCAAGCATTGGCAAGCGAGTAAGTGCATCTTTCGCTAATTGAGTGGTACCCAACTACTTGGATTGTTTTATCCCAAGGGGGGATCACTATCGCCAGATTTACATGTATTTTTTTACTCCTACTGGGCTAGTTGCTATGACACGTGCGTTCACCAATGGTTTTTGCTTCATGCTTGGTAGCTCATGCATATCTTGGTTGAGCAAGAAGTAGCCTACTATGGCCAGTTCCAGTTGTGAGGCTGAGTATAGGGTAGCTTTCACAACGACTATTGAGTGTGTGTGGCTCAGACGCCTTATCGTTGATTTGGGTATTGGTCAATCTTCTACCACCACCATCTTCACTGAGAGTCAGAGCACATTGGAGGTTGCGAGGAACCCTGTGTTCCATGCTCGCACTAAGCACATTGAGGTGCATTGTCATTATGTCAGGGAGAGGTTCTCTGCTCGAGAGATCAATTTGGCATATGTGCCCACACATGAGAACATTGCAAACCTTTTCACAAAGGCTCTACCTAGGGAGAAGTTTGAAGCTTTTCACAAAGCTTTGGGCTTACTTCCTTTTGTGGATTAATTCCGCATAGCTTGGCACTTCCTTATACATGAGTGCAAGCTCCTTATTCACCACATCACTCCCAGGGGGGATTTGTTGATATATTTAAGTAGTGATGTGTGTGAACACACTAGACCATCGGGTCACTTTTTTCCCTCTTTAGGAGGTTTTTCCCTCGGCTTGTATATATGCCTATAGCCCTAATGCGTGACTTATCTTTGTACATTCTAGTGGTAATACATTCAGTATTGTGTGTTGTGTGCCAAGCTTCTTCTTCTTCCTTGTGCTATTCATGTGCTTCTGCAGACCTCAAACTCCAAAAAAAGGAAAGCATCTTTGAGATAAGTTTTGGATGGAAGGAGTCATGTGTGCAAAATATCTATTGAATCATTGCCTTACAAAATAATTGAGAGTCACTACATCTTATAAGGCTTGGATGAAAGCCAATGGTTAATCATATGTGCATACTCAGTTGTTTGTCATATGCTCTTGTGCCATCACAACAATCCCACAAACTTGATGAAAATACCAAGAAATGTATATTTCTTGGATATAGTAGTGAGATTAAAGGCTATCGATTATACCATCCATTGATGTACAAAATTATTTTAACATGAGATGTGGTATTTTCTAAAAATGCAGCTTACCATTTACTTGAATGTGAATTCCACTCAACAATTAGTTCATAAGATGTGTTTGATACACTCATGCCTTTGTTTCAAAGGTGTGCTTGACTATGGTAATATAAACCATCCAAATGAGGTTCAAAGAGTTGAGTATTTTCAAATGACTATATATTGTGAGAGTGAAAGTACAGAGAAATCGAATAACTCCAGAAAACACAAGTAGATTCCAGAATGACATTCAAGGCACCAAGACTGGGAAGATGTGGATCCCAAATCAAAAAAGGCATTACCATGGATGAAGGCAGAAAGTTCCCCTGCACTCATGTTGAGTCAAATGCACCTCGAGTATCCATAAGAGGGCACATTACAAGGCCATGCATTGAACACATCAACCATATTACATAGTATACAAGTGACTGTGTAAGGTTATGAATCAAGTAACCCCCATCAAGTGACAACAGTGTCGAAATCTATCCTGTGGTAGAGCTTTAGTCAAAGTATCTGCAACATTAACTTGAGTATGAACCTTCTCAAGAATAATGCACTCAGTGGCTAAGCAATCTCTAATGAAGTGATACTTCACCTCAATGTGCTTGGTCTTTGCATGATAGAACAGATTCTTAGCCAAGGCAATGGCACTCTGACTATCACTGAGCAAACGAGGTACATGCTAAGGTAGAACCATATCACAAGCAAGACGAGAAAGCCACAATGCTTCCTTACATGCCTTACTTGCTGCAACATACTATGCTTTTGTGATGGAAATAATTGTACATTCTTGAAGACGAGATCTCTAAGAGATAGCACCTCCAACAAAATGAAAAATATACCCTGATGTAGACTTACAATTGTCTACACAACCAACATAGTCAAAATCTGTGTAACAATAATGTATGCTTTCCCTCTACCTAAGCATAGACACTTGTCCTTAGTGCCATTCAGATATCTCAAAATCATCTTGACCTCTTCCCAATGTTGCTTTCTAGGATCATACATATATCTGCTCACAACTCCCACTACAAATGCAATGTCTATTCTCGAAGCTCCCATAGCATACATGAGACTACCAACAACAGATTGATGAGGAATTTTGGTCATGAATTCCTTTTCCTCATCCGATATGGGGCAATCATCATTGCTCAATTTCACATATGTGGGTACAGGTGTACTCAATGCCTTTCCACCCTGCATATTGAACCTGTGAAGTACTTTTGTACTCACTTTAAGACACATATATGCATTTTTTTACTCCTATCATGAGTAATGCAAATGCCAAGAATATGTTTGGCATCCCCCAAATCCTTCATATCAAATGTCGGACTCAACTTCTTTTTGAGAATTGACAAGTCTTAAGAGGACTTCCTAGCAATAAACATATCATTGACATAAAGTATCAAACGTATCAAGCTACCATTTGAGCATCTCTTTGTGTAGACACAATGATCCTCATTGCTTTGAGAATAGCCTTGAGACTTCATAAAAGAATCAATCTTTTGGTACCATTGCCTAGGGGACTGTTTAAGTCCATATAAACTCCATTCTTCTTGAGCTTAGAAACTACTCTTTCTTTCCCAAGAACTACATAACTCTTTGGTTGTTCCATATAGATGTCATCTGTAACATCTCCATGCAAGAAAGCAATTCTCACATACATTTGGACTAGCTCTAAGTCCTCCATTGCAACAAATCCAAGCAACATGTGTAGGGTAGTTATCTTGACCATTGGAGAGAAGATTTCCTCGAAATCAACACCATGTTGTTGCTTAAAACCCTTTGCAACAAGTTGTGCTTTATACTTTGTAGAAGCACTATCTGATGTGAATTTTGACTTATATACCCATTTACATGGTAAAGCTTTCCTTCCCTTTAGCAAAGGTACTAAATCCCAAGTACCATTCTTGTGAATAGAATCCTACTCACTCTTCATGGCACACTCCCACTTGACATGATCGTTGTCTACATAGCCTCTTTGTAGCAAGAAAGGTCATCAACATCTGTTAGAATAACAAAATCGAAACCTAGAACATATCTATCAGGTCGATGTGAGACACGTGTAGAGCGTCTCAATGACTGTTGAATAGCAACTTTGTAGACTGATCTGGTCAAACACTCTCTTGAACATCCATATATGCAACATTCTTATGCATGCTAAATGGAGGACTATTATCCTCAAACAACACTCTTCTCACTTCAACCTCCTTAATGGGCTGTTTATGCATCTTAGACTCATTGAAAATGACATCACTACTTCTGATCACTAATTGTGTTTCAAGATCCCATAAGTGATATCCAAATTTTCCTTCTCGATCATATCCAAGAAAAATGCATTTCTTTGACTTATGGTCCAACTTTTGTCTAAGATTCTTGGGTATATGAACATATGCTTCACACCCAAAAACTTGAAGATGATCATAATATGGTGGCTTCCCTGTCCATAACTCTTGTGCCACTTTTAGACCTTTGGCAATACTAGGTGAAAGGTTAATCACGTGAACTGGAGTCAATACTACTTTTGCCCAAAAGCCTTGTGAAAGGTTTGCATGATGTAGCATAGAAAGTACTCTATCCTGAATGGAAAGAGAATCAGCCACAAGAGCCTCCGTTGGCATAGTGCTATCAAGTGTCAACACATCAACATCATAAAAAATAACATTAATTTCTTCAATCTTCACAGTCAAAGTAGATGGTGCAGGTAGCTATTTAACATGCCCATCAACATTCTGTCCTTTACCTTTAGCATTCTTTGATACATAACAATCTTTCTTCATGTGTCCCTTTTTTATGAAAATAATGGCATTCGATATCCCTCTTCCTTGATTTACTTCTAATCTTATTCCGTTGACCATTCTTTTCCTTGTTCTATCTCCTTCCACATTGTTGATTCTTTCCTTGGTAAGAATCACAAACACTATATGCATCTCCACTCAGAGTGCCAACCATAGATTTTCTACTAATCTCCTCACTGAAGAGTGCTCCATATATGTCATCATAGACTAGTTTATCACCAAGTGCACTATTGCTAATAATTGTGCAAAACGTATCCCATGATGATTGCAAGGTGCATAACAACAAGACTGCTTTCATTTCATTATCCATATCCATCTTCTAAGCATATAACTGGGAGAATATAGCATCAAAAACATTTCAACGAGTAGCAACACTATCTGTTTCCTTCATGCGAAGTTCATATAACTTTCTCATTAGATACATTTTATTTAATGCCGTCTCTTTTTCATATGTATTGCATAACTTCTTCCAAAGCTCCTCTACACTTTTGCAGTCTAATACTATAAAGTAAACATTATCTTCTAGGTGCAATTGAATGGTGGACCTGGCCATTTCATCTAACTCATCCCAATCATCTTCATCCATGTCAGCAGGCTTCTTTGGGATTCCATTTACTAGCTTCCATTGCCTCCTCTGGATCAACGCATCTTTAATCCGATTCTTCCATAGAGCAAAATTTGTGCCATCAAGTTTTTGCATCTCAAAATAGTCTTTGCCCTGCAAGTTATAGCTCCTCCACCACTAGACCCTGATCCACCAAATGTGCCTGAGACCTCTAATGCCATGATGGTAGAGAATTGAATAGAATGATAATGGATCTAGAAGAGTCCAAACACCACTAAGGCTCAAAGAAGGATGACCAAGTGTTAGATTCAGGGAGAGAATTCAGTAGTCTTCCAAAAGAAATGAATTAATGAACAATAACGAACAACCAAAAGGATTATGCAAGAATAAATGTGCTCACACCAATAAGTGTATAAAGGAGTAAATTGACCACTCTATAGTTGGCAAAACCAAAAAACTAGAAAAAATTTTCCGGAGTATCATCTGCAAAATGAGCATATGACCAATGTCCAAATCTCATAAAACTGCAAGTACTGACATGCTTACTTGCATAGTGAATCACTGACTCCACCACATATAATCCCTTACCCGAAAAAATCCAACTAGGCTTATCGAGCACCTATGAACAACTATCATACATCTCCTATGGCGAGGCTGGGTAAGTCTTCCACCTGCATCACCAAAGAGACCCCAACATTTGGGTGTCTCCCAATTAAGAAAACCTCACCATGACCCTCTTTATCGAATGTAAAAGGCTTTATGCAAAAACATAACCGCTATAGCAATGACTACATGGACATACACAAGCATTATCCACAATATCATACATAGTGTGTATGTGCTCAATACATGCAGTAAAATGGCACCAAAAGGCTGAATTCATTGCCCAAACACTGGCCAACAACGCTTGCAAGTGTCTGTCAACTCTGTTCTTTAGGCTCAAATAATCTGCATAGACTTGTAGTGGTTGCTCCCACCACAACTAAAACCTTTCAAGAAACATGTAGATTAACTAGTGTGGCTGAAAACACAGCCCCAAAAGGTGAACATTCATTATCGAAGAAGTAAAAAGAACACTCTTGTTGATGTTCTTGGATCTCTATGAAGAGAACTAATCGTGCATACTCCAAAATGGGTCCAAAAACCACCCCAAAAATGCTTCAAAAATAGGCTTTGAAAGCAAAGAATGAAGCTTTGGGGGGCCCAAGACTTGTTGAAGATCATGTGAACCTTAGTCATTCCCATTCTTCAAGCACCAAAAGAGTGTATCTTAGTGGCAAGAGATTTCCATGGTTAAGCGAGCTCTGTGGGGAACAATATTGGGATGGGTGAGCTCCCGGGAAGTACCGAGAACCTCCATCTTCCTTGATTGTTGAGGTCCTCCCTTGCACGCAACCAACCAACGATGGATTTGGTGACTAGGATGAAAAGGTATGCCAAGTTCTATGCCTTGGCTGCCACCTTAGTCATAAGCCTTGGGTGGGTGGGTGGATGCTCGCTTCGATCACACAAAAGGAACAATGATTTTGCATCAAAATGCTCTGATACTATTGAAGCATCTCGATGGAAATGCAACACAATGCACTCTCCTTCTTGAGAGCTCCATGAAGATATTTTCGAAGTAGAAAACCGAGCTCCAAATGCCGCACATGGTACTCCACACAGAGGGTGTAGAATACGTAGAAAAGCACAATACACAGGGAGCACAAACACAGACTTCTCAAGTGTTACAAATGCATCGAACTTACAGTCTGTGGCTAACTGGGGTTAGGAAGCACCTATGAATAACACATTCAACTATCAAATGCATATAAAGCGCATAAACAAGTGAGAAAGCACCTCAAGGAGTCATAATTATGATTTTTGGAAAATGAACTAGTATTTTCATAATGAAGGGAATTTTAATTTAGTATTTTCATAATGAAGGGAATTTTAAGTTTATAAGCTTGCCTCATCCACATAGCCTTGAAATGATAGGGTTAGAAATTAATTTTAAAACTCATTATATTTGCAAAAACTAATTACATGTTGGGATTTCCAAAAAAGGCTTCCAAGTTTTGTGTAAAAGTGGCTACTCATAGGTCACTTAATGAGATTTTTTGTTCTTTGACATATCCCTTAGCTATGTGATGCCATTTCTATTCTCCATATGGACTTCTTCCAACACCCTTCTATCCTATTCTCTATCATCATTGATAGAGCATCTTTCCTCTTCGTGACTAGCATTTTTTTCTAATAGATATAGAACTAGAAGCTTGGTGGCTCCTCTTAAGAAATTTCCACCTCTCTTTCTCCTTGATATCTATATTGAATTCCCATCAGTTTTGCATTTGAACTTCTAGTTATAGGGGTTTGTGGTGAGTTTATAGATGTGTAACCTATAGGGATCTGATTGCGTTGCTTGGATTTTGCATTTTCTCCATAAGATCTTTCATGTACTTTCACACAGCTTTCAATTCCCCATCTTGAAGAGGGTATGAATCATGTAAACATGAAATATCATATATTCCATTAACCTTTTCTTCTATCGAAGACTTTCTATCGAAGACTTTCTACCTATGTGAATAAGGTAATATATCAAAATGGCTTCTCTATATCCTACATTTCGGTATGGAGTTGTATCTATAATTTTTTTGATATTTTTGCCTCATCCTTGATAGATATCCATTTATATAGGCTCTAAGATTCTTTGATAATGGATTGTCTTCTCATCAATGTTTGTGTTTAAATATGCGTTAATGTTGTACTTGAATCTCTTCTCTAATTAGTTTTTACACAAATATTTGAATTTGACTCTTAATTTCTTCTAAGTGTACAACCATGGAATCTTCTTTTAGCTAATATCCTTCCATATCACAAAATTTGATCATAGTCTATTCATTTATTGATACATGCAGAATGGATAGGAGCCCCATCCAAACATTAAGTTCATATTATTTATTAAGAAATTTCATAGGCATATATGTTGGATCCTTCATTTCCATAATATCGCTTGACAATATCTTTTTTCATTGGCCTTTTGTCCGATTTCCTCTTTTTCTCTACAAACCCATAAACGTGCATCCTCATTTATCAAACAAGAGGTGCCCTTATGACATCTTTTGAAATCTTAGAGTTAGAAATGAAAGTTACACTCTTAAAGATGATGAAAGCGAGCTAATAATATAAAACCATCTCCCCCCAAAAGCGAGTACTTAACCCTAAATACTTCATCTTGGTGGATAGAAAACCACTAGAGAGGTGGAGTATCTCTATGGGCATGATTCTTGCAATAGATCATAGTTATGCTTCCACTATGTTGTAGACATAGAGAATGCTTCGCTAATCTTAAATAACCTTCCATTTATCATGAAGTTCTGGCTAAGAGCATTTCATGATTTTATCTTTACTAATAACTATCATGCATTCAAAATTTACTTCATATGTGGAAAAATTTTTACTTCTGATGCTCCATAGAATCTCCTCACATGTCCATATGCTAGTTTCAATTTCAATGTCATAGGTCTCAAAGAAAATTTTTCTCATTTATCCTTTAGTTTCTTAGTAGCTATTGCAATGCTTTCATGAGTCTAAGATTCCTTTAATGGTATAGCCATTGAATTGCACTAGCAAGTGTGTATTCCTTTCATCTCTTTCTTCAAGTTTATCTATTGTAACTTTTTAGTAATAAATTCTACTTTGGTTGATTCAATGTCTGTTGGGTTAATCTTCTTCAACTTCATTCCATATGCTAATTATTCCCATAAGTAATGTTTGACTTTCAAGAGATATTCTATTATTAGAATGCAATGTATTTTTGCTTTCTAGAAATATAATAAACTAAATAATACTAGTCTCTCTTATAATATAAGAGTAGGATCTCTCTAATAATAAAATCTATTTTTATAAACTCTAGTGTAATTTGGTAGGGTTTGCAAATGAATTACCTCTTTGCAAGTAGAGAAAGGTAAATAACAAGTGCAAAGGAAGAAATAGAAGATCATAGGATGCATATGAAGATTTGAGCATAGAGGCCCACATAATTAGGATCTATTTTTCCACTTAGCATACAACTCACATTCAATGCTATCCCACATAATTTTAATCTGTATTTCTAGTTAGCATACGATCCACATTCACTTGTATAAAAACCCAAAAGTTGACCTGATTTTGTAATTGCACAAAGGGATTCAACTTCATTTTCCTAAGGTATAGAAGTATTCAAGCCTGAGAAGCATGTAATTTTCCCTCTAGAAAGTTTCAAAAATTTAGGATCTCATTTTGGATAGTTTTAGAGCCCAAAAGAGTATTGTCCAAACATTAGCATGTGAACATGGGAAACTCATAATTTATAAAACTAATGGGCTCATTTATAAAGGAGATCTTTTTGGTTAATGTAAGAAAGATTTCCTTGATATTCTTATATCTCTCTCTCTACCCCCCTTCTTGTTCTTGTGCCTCCTTTGGTGGATTTATGTGTTCCTTATCTACGTTAGGATGAAAAATGGCAAAAAAAGGATCGTGTAAGGATTTCAATTAGTTTTTCTTAAAATAGATTAATTTTGTCAAATCATCTTAAAAATTCCATGTAGGCTCATTTAAAACATATTTAACACGAATATATTAGTTTTGGAAGAGAGAGAGAGAGAAAGTTCGTTGTGAAAATCATGAAAAGTGATATGCCTCAAAGTTTGTGTACATTGGGCCTTTGACAAATTTGAAATTTCCCCTCTTATCCTTTGACCTATATAATATGTGTTTAGGACGTTTTTCACTTTTTTACTCTACTCTCCAAAGCAAGTCGGCTTCTCTCTTTCTCATAATTCTAGATGCTTTTTCCATGGAGAACCTCAATCCAAACACTTTCATTTAACTTTCATCCAACTGGACTGTGTGTGATAAGTTCCATACCAATATTGGAATCAGTCATGAGTATGCAACAATTCTAAAGGTATTCCAAAGAGCTCTACAACCTTGTGAAGTTGTTGCATTATGCAAATAAGGTTAGAAGAAAAAGAGAATGAAAATTGAAAGAGATCATGTAACAAATGTCCTAGGTTTAAACATGTTGAGCAGTTTTGAGAGAATACCTTTTTGTAATGAAATTATGAATCACTATGATGTTTTGAAACTATTGAAACTGAATGAGAATGCTTAAAATGATTTATTTTTTAAAAACTCATGAAAGAAATGAATTTGATGTTAGAACCATGTCAAATTCAGGAGGTTTCTGATAGTCTTGGAAAGTCTAGAAAGGGTTATAGATCAATTTCAAAAGTTTAGTATGAATTTCTTAAATTTAATAAAGTAAAAGGCTTTGGATTGCCTAGAACTCATCATGGAGGAAAGCATCACATCTACTTGAATAAGAAAATCATGTCTGCATTTGGTGATTAAAAACATATTCATAGTAACATGCCTTATGAGGTAGGAAAACAAATTTTACATTACACTTACAATGTGTTCAACAATATGTGGATAGATATTATAAGACTTCAAACATATATGGTTTAGTTCTAGAACATGAATCTTCTAGCCTTTTGAAATTTTTTATAAAACTCGATGAATCTAAAATTTAAAAACATCAAAAGATGGAGAGAATTAGTATTGGACCAATGAACAGAGCTTTGGACTATAGCCTTGAGAAATTGGATACTCCAGCTCTCAAAGTACAATAAGAAATGGAGTTATGGTGAGTTGGGTGTGCTCAAGTTCCATATGAGAATCCCAAAACACTTAAGTGTTTGGTCTTATAGATAGACATTCCAAATGTTATCCAAAGGAAACATTCAAGAGAATTGATAACTATTAAGCACTATGGAAAGTTTAAAATTGATGGCATTTGAGTGGTGAATTAAAAACTCTAAAATGCATGTTTGGTTTAACTGGGGGTGCAAATTGCAAATACCCTTGTTTATATTGCATGCAAAGTCCAAGTACAAGAGGGCTGATAGCTAGAACTGAGGAGGGTTGATAGCTAGAACTGAGGTTGGGGAAGATCCTTCTAGAAAAATATTAATCTACATAATTACTCATCTTCTGCCATGGTTTGGGATCCCATACTTCCAATAGACTTGACTAATGTACACATATGTACATTTCATGCAAAGTTAAGGGTCAGTAACAAGTTGGTCCATCTTCACTTGGATTATGCATATTCCATCAAGCCTACATCTCTTGCAGATGAATGCATAAAAAAATGTGAAGATTTGCTTTGAAAAATGGGATTTCATTGTGTCGATGTCCATCTAAAAAAAGATCCAAAGCTTTCTCAAAATACAATTGATGTACTATAAGATGTGTTAATGGGAGCTGCAAAAGCAAGAAGATTCTTCAACAACAATGACAGAAAAGAATTAAATGCAGTGTGGAATTGTTGGAAACAATTTTGCGAGCTTACAAAAAATGTAAAAAGCAATAAAGAAATAGCAAAGAAAAGAATAGAGGTGTGGCTTAGAATGGATAAATTTTTGAAGATTATGAAGCAACAAGTAATTTATGATGTGTATCTGATTGAATTCAAAAAGGAGATTATAGAGCTTATAGAAACCATCGCAGAGGCTTGGAGTGTCAAAGAGATAAGTTATAGATTATTTGGTCCAACATTAGTTTTTCAAATAAACATATCATGATTTTTATCTTTATGTTTCTACAACATATTCTTTTTCTACATGGACCAATCTTTGCAGAAAAGGGAACACTTCCCACATGGAACACTCAAGGCATGGAAACATATCATTATCAAGGAAGAACAAGCTTCTTCAGATGCACAAGGAAAGGAGGAGTCACGAAAAGTAATCCACTCAAAGAGATTTTTGATTGGTTCTTTCGAAGACAAATAAAACGAGCACATGTCAGATATTAATCAACAGACAAGCTATACACACCATGTCATTAAAATATCATTGAAAAGAGAAAACTCCTTTTAGGACAAATGGATTAAATACAAGAAGAATGCCATTTCATTCCAATGTGAAGCTGCAAGAGTAGAAATTGCATAAAAAAGGATTTGGAATATCTTTTAGTATTTTTTGAACAAAATATACATATGGATGTATTTATAGTTTTTGAAACCATGAAATTAATGAAACAAAAGGCCATTATTTTTCTTTGAGACTTTTGGATGAGCTTGAATATGGAAAATCTCCTCTATATTTGAGATACTATTTCCTCCTACAGCTTGCAATACTTTTTACATTTGAAACCTCTACAACCAGTGCATAGTTAGAACAACAGAGCAAGTAACTAGCTCTAGAAGCATTTACACTTGGCGCATAATCAAATATCTTGAATTCTATTGTTCTCTCAAGAAGAAACACTCTATATGCATTAAATGGAAATGAGGAATAGCCCATATATTTCGATAGGGTCTTCAGAGAGAATAGTGCAAAATCAGGGTGCTCACTATAAATCTTATGTACAAGATAGATTAAAGCCAGACTCAATTTTGGAAGATAGTGAATAATTGAATGTATTTCCACTTTTACTTTTCCTTTATTCTCTAAATCTTTCCTTGTGTCCTTTCCTCTACTTAGAAAACCACCTTCATCTAATAGATAACTACAAAAACAATGATAAAGAAAGATCAATATGTTTTGGGGAAAATTAATCATGATGTAAAAGGAAATTGTAAAACATAAAAAACTCAAAAAATGATATGAATCAAGGACACAAACAATTCAAGCGATGAGGCATTTCGGAAGAGCTTGGATGAGGCAAGTTTCTTGGATTGGTCTCTCCTCTAAATCTCAAAAAACCATACACATTTGGACTATTTATATAACAAGTACCTATGAATGATTAGGGACAAGTGAGTTGTATATGGCAAAATTTAGAAAAAACAATTTCTAAAATGAATCTAGCACACGATCAATTCAAGCGAGTAGGCTCATCAAAAGATCTTGGATGGGCCTAATTGGTTGAATTGGTTGTATATCATAATCATTACAAACATAGGGAAATTCACATATATCTGATGTTAACATCTATGAAGGAATAAGGGATTGCATAAGGAGTTGTTGGAGTTAGACGTCTGTGGAAGCACGCGAATAGCACAAGGAAGAAGAAGAAGCTTGGAGCACAACACACAATACTGAATGTGTTACTAGAGAATGTACAAAGATAAGTAGCCCATTAGGGCAATAGGCATATATACAAGCCGGGGGAAAAACCTCCTAAAGAGGGAAAAACGTGCCCCGGCAGTCCTAGTGTGTTCACACACATCAATACCTAAATATATCAACAAATCCCCCCTGGAAGTGATGCGGTGAACAAGGAGCTGGCACTCATGTATGAGGAAGTGCCCAGCTATGTGGAAATCACTCCACAAAAAGAAGTAAGCCCAAAGCTTTGCAGAAAGCTTCAAACTTCTAATTGTTAAACTTGAAGTTTCAATTGTCGAAATAAAGCCTTCATTGAATGTTGAGAATTCCTTTATTGTATTGTTTAGAAATACCTATATATATATATATATATATATATATATATATATATATATATATATATATATATATATATATATATATATATATATATATATATATATATAATTTTTTCTTCTTTCACTTGAAGTGATGTTTTATCTGGAGTCTTGTTTTGATGAAAAGGAACAAAGAAATGATGTATGAAATATTCATAGGATCTGATCAAAAGGGAGTTTGAATAATGTATAGATGGTCCAAGGAATACTCAAGGGGATGAATATCTCTCCGACCAAAGGAAATTGGTTCTTGGACATGGGGAAACATTGGATGAAGCCAAGCAGCACTTGGCTCGGGTTTCAAAATACGTGTATCTACTCAAGTCAGGTAGTTTCAAGTTCATGGTGGTGACAAAGGACATTTTTAGATTAAACAAAAATGAAGATATAATGGATATCTGGGAGGAATATGGGATAAACAACTACTTAGATTTGCGAACAATAATGATTGATATCCCCAAACGCATTGAAATAATGGAGTCAATTGACAAGCATACCTGGAACGAGAATGACCATAGGGAATCCCTCAAGTGCTAGGTGATAGGCTTTGAAGGAAGGAAAAAGGGCTTCCATATTACCCAAGCAGTTGTAAGGAAAGCACTCCACATTGAGGAAGGGATCAAACATGGCAGTGCAGTTTTTCCACCAACACTTTTGTTCAATTCAAATGGCAAGGTACACCCAACCTCACAAGGTAGTGACCTTGGCCTTCATGAAAAGGGGGGCATCAAGAAGAATGGACATGTCAAGCTACATCATCAAATATATGTCTAAGTTCCCCTAGATGATCTTATTGAAGAAAAGGCACACAAATCATCCACATACGCTTCCATTGTTTTCCTTAAAAACTCCTTGAATACATGACACATTAGCCTTTGAAAAGTAGCAAGTGCATTTGTTAGGTCAAATGGCACAACCCTAAATGCAAAACCCCCCTATTCTATTGCAGAAACAGTCTTATGTTGATCCTGAGGGGTTATAGCCACTTGAATGTATCCAGAGAAACCATCAAGAAAGCTATATACTTCTTTTCCAACTACTATCTCTAGTAAATGGTCAGTGATAGGCAATGGGTAATTATCCCTAATAGTAGTAGCATTAAGTTTTTTAAGGTTTATGAAAACCCTAAGTTTCCCATTTTTCTTTGGTACTACCACTATTAGAGATATCCACTCACTGTACTCAATTTCATATGTGAATCCTACTGACAACAATGTATCTATCTCTTCCTTAATCTAGCAGCATATACATTATCATAAGTGTAGTGTCTTTGCTTTGAGGGTTTGGACTCAGCAACTATGGGAATTTTATGAACACAGATGTTTGGGTCTACTCCTTTGAGATCCTTGTAACTCCATGCAAAGAAATCTCTATGTTCCTTGACCAATGCCTTTAATTCTTTCTACTCATCTTCCTAAATGTCATTGGTCATGACTATGTTTCTTTCTTCTCCTTCTTCCACAGTGAATAATACTAGCTTTACTCGCTCTTTGTTGTCATAATATTGATATTCTTTGTGCTCCCTTTGAGGTTTTTGAAAAATTACCTTTCTTTCCTCAACTTGATATCTTTTGAAATGAGCTGGTACATCTATTTGGTTGTGCTTCTTCTCTTTGCCCTTCTCTAGATCGGGCAATTTAGATTTCAAGTCTTTTGATTGTTGTGATTCTTTTTCCTTTTCTGTTGAGGTTTGTATAGTTTTGATCATGTTAAAATGAACTAATTCATAACCCTCCAAGTCACACAACTTTACATAAGTTTGCTCACTTGAACCTACTTCTATGGTTGATAAAATCTGATCCCATCCATAAGGTTAAAAGTCTTTATCATCAACATACATGGGGATATAACTAGGGTCCTCTACTATCCTCTCAAGTTTACATTCTTCCTTTGTCAATTTATACATTCCTCTCTTTTTAGGTTTACACAACCAGATTTGAGTAGACTCATCAAAGCCTACATCTCCTATTGAACTTGATGCTACAGAAGTGTTTCCTGTTGGATGTACTTTTTTCCAATCTGTAGGTGAAATGTCATGATATGTGTCAGTTTTCAAATTTATCTTATGTTGTCATTATGTTGAAGGTATAATTGATTACTTCCCCAATCCTAAACTACCTTGATTTTTCTGAGAAATGGTCTCCCTAGTATGATGTCATAGGTGTTCAACCCTGGGAATTTCACCACTGCTAAAGTGTGCTTAAAATTAATCCCATAGGTCTTGAGGTCTACTTGGTCTAATAATCCCATTGGGTGCTCCATGTGTCCATCTACCAACATAAGTTTCAACTTTATTGGCTTCAATTTAGGTTTTCCCCATTTCTCCCATACTTCCTTAGTAATGATTGCCACTCCAGCACCACTATCCAAAATAGATTGTACTTTACATCCTTGGAATTCCAAAATTAGGGTTGTGTATACTTCTTCACCTTCACAATATCCTCCTAGTTTATCCAAGGGAACTGGCATGTGATTTTCTTTTCATACCTTTGAGTCACCTTCTTCATTCCTCTCTGGTGTTTTCATGCACAATTTTCTCAAATTAGGGCTTTGTCTCACTAGATCTTACCAAGCAATTTTATAAGTGATTTCCACATCTTGTAATTCTTCTATCTTCCCCTTTAGCACTTGATTATGTAATTTTATTTTTCTATAGCTCACACTCTTATCATCTTTTGCTTCTTGCATTATTCTTTCACCCACTTCCACTATTGCAGGTATCTCTGTATGATATTTTTTAGCTTTTTGTTCTCTCAATTCTTCCCATATTACTTGATCCATGCACTTCTTTATATTTTCATATGTGATTCTTGTCTCTTTCAACACCTGATCCTTTTCCAAAATTTTTTGAGCAATTTCAATTAATTGTTTACACACTAGAACCCTTCTCTTTTCCTCTTCAGGTAAAGGATATTCCTCTTCTTGTTTTTGCCGTGATTTTTTTTCACTTTTCCTTGGTATTGTTTGAGTAATGTTTTCATATGTTTAGTTAAAGGTTCTGCCAATACAGATCCTCCCTTTTTTTCTTTTTCTTTGTCGTTCAACTATTCTTTCTGTTCCTGACTAAATTTTTGACCTTTCACCTTTGCTCTCTCTTTTCTTTTCTTCCAGGGATTCTTCTTCTTTTTATCTTGTTTTTCTTCTATAATTGTTCCTTGTTTGTGATTTTCTTTGGTTTTCAATGTTTGAGCTCTAGTGATTACCTAAATTTGAACATCCCCTTTTGATCCAATACCACTTTCCATTATAGACTCACATATCTGACTACTTGGTTCCACTATATTTACTGATTTTAAGGGAGAAGCAATCGTGATTTGTTTGTTAGGGTTATTTGGGAAATCCAATGTTCATATCTAGGTACCAAAATATCTAGTGATTTTTTTGGTACCTAGTATATAAGGATGAAAATGTTCACAATTTTAAGAGTCCCTTGTGTTCACATTTTCATCCTTATATACTAGGTACCAAAAAAATCACTATTTTTTGCCTCTAGAGCTACTCTCAAAACTTTGTTGACAATTTAAAGAACTCTAGTACAACTCAAGGAAGACTATTCCCGAGTTTTAAAAAAGTTACAGCTTCTTCAAGCTACATTTTGGCTTTATACAAGGAAAAAGTGCCTGCTATATTTTACTCCCTCAATAGTCATGGAATGAGTTTGGATTGCCACTCTATCATCATGCATGCGAACAATTTCTACCTACTTTAGCCACTATGGCCTAGGTTCATCATAAGTCTCTTGTCCTTCTTTAGTGAACAATCCACATGGCACTAGTTGTGGCTCATAGGGTTCTTCAAAAGCTTCTTCAAATGGAACTTCTACTAGCTCCTCAAGGTCACACACTTCTTGTGGTCAACGGGGTCTCTCGTATTGCTTCAAGGAGTGGGGTTCATGGTACTCATTGCTCTTGATGTAATTGATTTATCTCTTCTAATAACTTGTCATAACATTCCAAGAGATTGGCATGTTCTTCTAATATGGTGTGGATGTTCTCAAATGGTATTGCTTGGAATTGGGATGGACTGACCGATGCACTCGGGGTATTTTCAATGATTGCCTCCAAATTGTCTTGATTTTATTGTTTTAAGCACTTGTTCTCATCAATGGATGATGCCATGTGTCAGCATAGGATGGCCATATTACATGGATTTTTGCATCCCATTCCATTTGTATTTGCAAGTCCCTTTTCAGTGCTTTCACAGCTTCTTCATCAACATCTTGAAGTTTGGACTCGAGCTCATTTTGGGACTTTTGCAAGGTGTGGTATTGATCTTTTAAGGCCTTGTTGCTTGCCTCTAACTCTACTACTCTTTCTTGAAAATAAATAGATTTTGCATTGATTATGGTGTTGCATGCCTCCAATTGTTGATATTTCTATCTAATCTGGTTTGCACAATTAGTCATTGTATTGATTGTCTTATCTACCTTCATGGATGCTATATGTACAAGGGGAAATGTAGGGGGAAAGGGAATGGGAGGTGTGGATGATGTGCAGGATAGTGTGGTGGGTGCAAGTGATGTTGGCAGAGGGGAAATAGGGGAAGGTGTAAGTGTGGGGGGTGGGGGTGGTGATGTGGGTGGTGAGACGTCCACCGAGTCAGACGTGGAGGTGTGTGAAGGTTCTACCATAAAGATATGAATAGTAGGTGTCATGCTCGTGGTGTCAATTAACAAATTTGATGTCATTAGTGGTGGTGGTGGTCGGGATTGGAGGGTAGCAGTGAATAATGATGTTATAGGTTGAAGAATGGGAGTTAGGGAAGCCATAGGTAGGTGGGATGAGAACGTTGATGGAATTGATGAGGACTAGAATACCCAAGCATGAGCACCACCTCCTTTACTTGTTAATCCAAGGAGACATGAGGAGGATATGAAGATCATGAGCAATTGTGTCAAGCAAATGTGATTGACAAGCACATACATGCACACACACACACAAGGCAAGATAACAAAGATAGGAACAATGGAAGCTTTGATTATCAATAACTCAATTACACTCTTCAAGAAGCTCTTTCTCTAACTTCTTGACTCCAAAAATGATCTCTTTAGCTCTTTTTATAGTTTTTAAACTAGTTTTGGCTGGTTTTAGACCTAATGGCTGACCGAGTTAAAAAATAAGTTCTTGACGCTATTTGAGGGCTCAAAAGAGCTCTAAAAATTATGAAATCCAAAACATGAGTTCTAATTAGGCTCCTCAAGCTTAAGGACCCCTTGGCTTGCACAAAATGGAGCTGCAAAAACATGAAATGGTATTTACAATGGTTTTTAATGATCAAAATCATTGTTTTTATAGGGGTTTCTTTTGAAAATTCGACATATACTTCTTGGATCTCTCAACATGCTCCCTCTTCTTGTGTGTCCACTTCTTTGATGCATTCTCGTGCCTCATGCTTGACCTTGAGTGTAAACACTCTCCCCCTCTCAAGTCTATCGTCCCTAACAAACCCTTGGAGGAGTGGGTGTTCCATGTAGTACTTTGAGAGGTAGTGTCCATCATGTATCAACAAGAATGATTTTTCTTCCAAATGTAGCATGGTGGGTTGTCCTGTTCTTCATTTTTTCACTGCTAGCCTTTGCAAGTTTTAGTCCCTTTGTATGTCGAGCATGATGGCGTATTCGCAAGCCTTAAAAAATTGCTAGATGCTCAAAAGAGGTTGACAATGTTGATTTTGAGAAGTTGTTGACTATGAATTGCTTCATATGTATTGATTTTGTAACCTTGATGTCCTCTAGATCTTTCAAACATGGGTTTCACAATTATAATGCCAAGTACTCATAACCCATAATGAATCATGTGTAAGTGTGTTAGTGCATGGGGTGAAGAAAATATGTGCCTTGTGCACAGCCTTATAATGTGGCCCTATACATGCTTACTTGGGGAATGTGGTCTCTTTTGTCTCAATTGGGGCCTAGGGTTAGGTTCATATACATGACATTGGAGTATTCTGGCTCCCAATTTGGTTCCATAGGTAGTGCCTCATATTGATATGGATAAGTTTCACTGTGTCTAGGTGACTCTGTGTAATAAGCTCCTGGAGTATCTTCATGGGGTGTGGTCAGAACTCTAAGCATGAGGGTCATTTTGCTCCAAAGGGGTGATCCGCACCAATGCTCTATTAGGGTTATCCTCTGCCATTGCGTACTTAAATGGGATCCCATTGGCAAGAGGTGCAGGTTGGTTTCCTAGGCCCAGTTGTGGCCTATATGGCCCCTGGTATTGTTGTTATGATTGAGATTCATATTGCTATTGTGGCCTATAATATGGTTCTTGGTATTGGTTCTTATACCTACCCTATTGGTGACATTTTTGATAAGTTTGTTTGATAGCCTACTTATTGTACGGATAATCTTCAGTCATATGGTTCGTGTATTTTCTCTCAATAGTGCAATATGGAATATCTAGGTTTCCTTGGGGTTGAGCCATATTTCGGCAAACATTAGCCATGTGGTCTCCTCCACATGTATAGCATCGTTTCATCGAGACCATTCTAGGTGTGTGTTTGCCCAAGACTCCTAGATTTGGTGCTAATTTCTCTACAAGTTCCTCAATGGAGGTGGATGGATTGGAAATGAAACTTGCTGAATCGTCAGAATCTTTATAGTTTTTTGAGAGCTCCAATTCATCACCTAGGTTATCCTCTATGTCTATGCACATGCACACACACTACTCTATTTTTCTAGGTTCCTTTAGGTACATTTAAGATCTCAATTTGACACTTAAAAATCCATCTAGAAATAAAGCCACTTGTTTGGATAGTGTGGGTAACTCTCGAATAGGGCATCTCTCTAGATACTGTCTAAATAGTCTACCTACATGCCTAACTATCTCCTGAGGAGTTTGCTTAAAGCTATGAATGAGGGATGAGGTATTGTGTTAGATGCCACTCTTGGAGAACTCAGTTATGAAGGCTTCCAATAATTGATCTATGTTTCTAAATTGTCATTGGTGTAATGGTTGAAACCAAGTCAAGGTTGTGTTCTTGAGAGTCAGAACAAAAGCATTATATTGAGTAAACATGTCATCAATGTTTTTAGCTCTCAATACTTTTCTAAACTCAGCTAGGTGAATATATGGATCACCTGTGCCATTGAAGTAATCTTTCATGGACTTAACCAACTACATAGGCCTGTTCTTTCGGTCTTGGCAGACAAAATTCATCTGCACCTCTTTGAAGGCTTGGGCCTCTATGCCTCTCCTAATCTATCTTTTTTGTCTCCATACCTGACCTATCTCTTCATATAGTGTTGGAAAAACTCACTTCTAGTCTCTCTCTAGCTCTTTCTTTTTGGTTTCAATGAGCCTGGGATTATCTTGCTCCTTGGAGGCCATGGGGAACATTCCACCTTGGTGGAGGGAAGATTAGTTTGCCACTATAGGTGTAGGCATGCCTATCTTGCTCCATAAATAGGAACATCCTCTTTGAAGTGTTATCTAGATAGACAACCTTGCTTGGTGTCTCTGGGTCCTTAAACTCATAAATGGTGACTAATATAACTTTGTTAGTTTGGTTGTGTTTAAACCTCCAAACCCCCACATGAGTGCTCCTATTCAAGAATAACTCTATGCTCTTATTGTCTTGGGGGATTCACTCTAGGGTGATCACTCTAGTCAAGACGGATCTACCTCTAGGTGTCCTAGGTTCTCCTACTAGGATTAAAAAGCTCTAGGTCTTCCATTTCCATCTCAAGAATGACAATTCGAAATTCATTTGTCATATCGGATAAGCTTGTCACCACCTACATGGTTCTCTCTTTATCAATGTATGAGCCTTCTTCAAACTTGACCACAAGGTCTTCAAGTCCCATAGGCTGATCCGGATTCCTAAGTTGGACAACGAACCTTCTCAAACCATCCTCATAGATGCGAGCACCTTCGATTGGTCCTAATATATTCCAATTGAGTCTTACATGGGCCTTCTAATTTTTCTATGCATGTGACACCAAAACCAACAGTTGGCTTTCCCATACTATACAACATCTCTAAGTCACTAGTTTTTTAACTTAGCTTGAGGGACAGTCACTTAGCTATTGAGCCCATGACCTAGCTGTGTGATTGACACTAACTTGAGAGGATCTGATGCTTTGTCTATCTTGACCTAGATGTCTACCTTATCTAAGGTTCATAAGTCTTATCATTTAACCCAATTTTCCCAAGTACAACCATGTTGTTGTGTTCCTTTGGATCAATCACTTGTCCTTTTTATATTTTACTTAGATTGTCACTTCTTATCAAACAATTCACATTGTTATGAACACTTTAAGTTTTTGTCACCACTCAAAGTGTGATCGTTTAGTTTTTGTTCTTTTCCCTTAGATTTTGCAACAAAATTATCTTAGCTATGCTTGAACTTGAGTAATTAGGGCTTCTTAGACTTGATTCGTGCCTAGCATCACCCTAATTAATCACTACCACTAATCACACTTAGCCTATACTATAAATTGACTAACGAGATTGAGATTTATTCCAACCTCGAGTTTGGTGCTCCAAAAAATGCTCTAATGTCCAATAAGCATGCTCCCCAAACCTGGATTTGTTTTGCACTTTACCTTGCTCTAGGAAAGCTTGAATGGATCTTAGTGGACTTGTAAAAGTCCCAAGTTTAGATCAAGCTTTAACTTTAACTTATTTGATATAAATTTTTCATTCATACAATTTCTAAAGACCCATCTTCCCTCTTGTATTGCACAAGTTGTGATTTTTTGATAATTTTTGTGGGAACTTCAAAATCAAGTGTGGCGGCTTGTGTGTCATGTAGAGGATTGCAAAAATCACTAAAACTTTCACAAACAGACACTTTCTCTCCCACTTTCTCTTGCCCAACCACGAATGAGAATTGAGGCGAAAATAGGGAATATACAATCAAAAACGAAAAATTTCTATGAACATGAAGTTGGGAGAAGATGGCAATGATGATGATGATGATGATGATGATGGTGTGGAGAAATAAAAATAAAAAAAATACTAAAAAATGACTATTTTTTACCTTCCAATGTCACAAATCTACGATCCTACCATCACAAGGCTCCTCCTCGAGCAATGCTCTGTGGCAATGGTGCCAAAATTTTGTGTAGCCCAAGCATGAGAACCACCTCCTTACCTTTCAATCTACAGATATATGAGGAGGATATGAAGATTATGAGCAATTGTGGCAAGCAAATGTGAGTGACAAGCACATACATGCACACAAGCAAGATAACAGAGATAGAAACAATGGAAGCTTTGATTCTTAATAACTCAAGTACACTCTTCAAGAAGCTCTTTCTCTAACTTTCTAACTCCAAAAATGAGCTCTCTAGCTCTTTTTATAGTTTTTTTACTAGTTTTGGTTGGTTTCAGACCTAATGGTCGGCTAGTTAAAAATATTCTTGATGTCATTTCAAGGCTCAAATGATCTCTAAAAAATATGAAATCCAAAACATGAGTTCTATCTAACCTCCTCAAGCTCAAGGACTTCTTGACTTGTACAAAATGGAGCTACAAAAATGTGAAATGATATTTACAATGGTTTTTCTTGATCAAAATCATTCTTTTTATAGGGAGTTCTTCTAAAAATTTGACATATACTTCTTGGATATCTCTACATGCTCCCTATTCTTGTATGTCCATTTCTTTGATGTTTTCCCACACTTCATGCTTGACCTTGAGTGCCAACAACTAGGGCATTTGTTGGACAAAAGTTTGGGTTGCTTGCAAGGCTGGGTAACCTAGCATGGTGGACATAGGGGATGGGTGGCCCATCACAAGATGTCATGCTAGGTGACCTAATGCAAGTTCTACCAGGAAAGAGGATATATGGTACAAGGGTTGGGTGAATGAGGAGAAGAATTGTAAATGGGAAACAAGAGCATGAAAGGAAAAGGTGGGTGTTTTTATGGTTGCTTCGCTTGCAATTACAATGTCCTCATGCCTAGGGGGTGAACAAGATAGGGTGTCAAAAACAAGTTCTTCTTGTTGGGTAGTCACTTCTAAAGTGGTGGTGATTTGGCATCCTTGAGTTTTGGTAGGGGATGGAGGGGGTAAGTGGTGAGACTGGAGAGGGGGGTAAGTGGTGAGACTAGAGAGGTATGTAGGAAAGTCTTGATGGTTAGATCAAGGATTTCTATAGAGAGTGGGGTTGTGGCTATGGTCATTGTTTCTTGAGTTGTCATGGTTGCTTCAACTTGCAAGAATGATATTTGGATATTCTTACCTTGCTTTTGTCTTGTGTTGATAGGCCTCATGATATTCTGTGCGGGGTCTCTATAACATATAATCAATGGCATCAACAATCCCATAAGTCTCTGTTAGAACTCGTAGTGACTCAATGAATTGTGGGTCCACTCCTTCTTCGGATAGGATCTAGTTGATCAACATACAAATCCTATGCACATAGATTCTTCCTCTAGATTGAACGCTATCCATGCTTTCTTGTAGTGAGCAGAGTTCAACCATATAGGTTGGGGCTCCTTATTATTCCTCATCTTCTTCTTACTCCTATCTTTCTCCTTGTTGTACCTATTGTGTTTCTTCTTCTTGTTCCTATTGTTGATGTTCACCTTCATATTCATTTTCTATGTCTAAATCCCCCTTATATGGAAGTTGCTCGAAATTGATGTTGCCTAGTTCATCTAAGCCAATAGGTCCTGGAAATTCAAACTCAATAGGTTGAGGTGGGACGACCTTTTGAGCCATGGATGTTCCATCAATGCTTTGTCTTGGAAGCAGGATTGTAAATGGCCATAGAATGTGTTCCCCTATTGGTGAAAGTTCCAAGGTCAAAGTGGTTCCTCTTGGTTGGGCACATGGAATTGTTTCTCGCACTCTTAGATGAGGGTGTCGAGGCCTATTGACTTTTGATTTTTTGAATTCGATTGCAAGATAAGGCTTGTCGGATGGGTATATCATAATCCAAGCACCTATAAATGATGCAAGTTATGGTGCACATCACTGTAGCACAATGGCAAGTACCAACATGAGGAGATCCACCTCATAATTGTCAATTTGGGAAGACGTGAGGAGGGTATGATGACCATGAGCAAGTGAAGGCACAAGTGTGTGAGTGAGAAACACACAAACATGCACACACACATGCATACACAAGAAGACAAAGAGATGGAGCAATGGAATCTTTACTTAACCAAAAACAAGATTACATGCTCATTTTCACTTCAATTCCCAAATTGTTAACCCCAAAAATGAGCTCTCTAGCTCCTTTTATAGTTTTTTACTAGCTTTTGGGCCTGTCCATACCTAGTGTCTAGCCTAGTTAAAAATTAGGTTCCAAGGCTTATTTGAGGGCTTAAACGGAGTCTAAAAACTATGAAAATTGACATGTAGGTACATATGATACTCCTCAAGTATGAGAACTCCTCCTATTCAAGAAAATGGAGTCTTATCTACCAAAAAAGGTATTCACAAATTTGATGTAGTGATGAAAATCACTGTTGAAAAAGATTTATCCTTTGAAAAATTGTATAGGATTAGTTTCTGGATCTTCGTTGATTGCTTTGCTTGCTTGGTCCTGCTTGACTTTCCCTCTGTTCTAACTCTTTCCAACAGCTTCCTTGTCTTGTAATGCCACCTTGACTACCCTGACTGCTACCAACGTCCCCCCTCTCTCGTGTCTGTCATCCCTGACAGACCCTTGTTGTAAGGAGTTTTTGATGTAATATTCAATGACATCTATGGCTAGATGATGTTCTTGCAAGCACAGTCTGTGTGCTAGATCTGTCATCAATTGATCTCAATCTACTGGACCTGGAACATCCGGATGTGGAAGTCATAGCTGATCGGCATGGATTGCTTGTCCTACTACAAACAGATGCAAGAGGTGGGTGGGTCTAGGGATGAAAATATCTAAGTGGTTACTCCCAAAGCCTAGTAGAGAACATCTCATCGAACGTTTGCTTATAGCAAGCAAGTAAGTACTTGATGCATGCATGCCAGGTGTAGATTGTGTTGATGGAGGGGGTTTGGCTCATGTTCTATACTAGATCGCGATTTCCTTTACAAAACCATGGGTTCGAAATATAAAGAGCTTGGACTTTCTAGAAAGTTTTGAACACGATCATCATTAGTTTGAAAATCTTCATACACATCTTGGGAGCAATGTCCGGCACATTCTTGAATCTTGCAGAATAATGGCGTATAGTAGATATCATATATGTAAATGTGGGAGGTGCTCTAGGGCGAGCAAAATAAGTATAGTTTATCCAATCTGAACACCCTTTATTATTTTGGACTTTGATTGCAAAATCCTTCCAAGATCGGTGATGGACGACAAGATAGTAGCACGCGTCATATTTGATGTATAATGGCATATATGACAACATGCACATCATTTTAGGATAATGTGTCAAGATTCATGTGTGCCAATTGGGTTGGAAAATAGCTCCTGTATGTGGCTTTTTAGGTAGGCCATTTGGCTCGAATTGAATAGCAAATGTGGATTCTTTTCCTCTATGCCTCTTGATTTCTGCATTATAATCTACCAATAATACAAATGTTTTGCTATGGTGATGAGGCATTGATGTGATAAATTCTGGAAATAAGCGGACTTGAGAATTGTTTCTTCAAGATTGGACATTGATTGGATTTGTACTGCTACTCTATCATCATGCATTTGGCCTATCTGTTCTACCCGCTTTGGCCAATCTGGTGCTTCAATTTCAAATGTGTCTCTGCTCTCTTCAGTGATGCACCCTCTAGGTACTGGCATTGGTTCTTATGATTCTTCAAAGGATTCTTCGATAGGGATTTCCACTACTGTGTCTTGCTCTAGGTCTTCAATCATACAAGATGGCCTCTCATATTGTAATAGCCTTGCTCAGAGTTCTTCAACCTTCTTCCTCAAGGTTTCTACTTCCTTTGTGGTTTTTGGGAGGGTGGCTCTCTCCAGGCTGGATGTGCTTATAGTGGTTGATTGCTTCTTGAGGTCTACACACTCTATTTCCAGCTTTTCATATGACTCTAAAAAGTAAGTGTGTTCCTCGAGTAAGATCTTGATGTCTTTTGAGGGAATAGCTCTGTTGTTGTAGTTTCTTATTCTCTTCCAACATCATAGACATGTGCTTCCTAAGGAGCCCTAGATTCCATCGTAATTTTGTGTTGGTTACATGTTTCTCATGTAGCATGTCCTCCAATTCTTTGATATCTTGGGCATCCACATCAATTACCTTGTTCTCGAGTTCTGCATGAGCTTGTTGTAGTGTGAAGTATTCTACCTAGAGTGTTTCATTCTCTGCTTCCAAAGATGTGACTCATGCTTGTAATCTTTGAGATTTTGCATAGAAGGTAGCATTCTAATCTTCCAATCATTGATAATCCTATTGTAGTTGTGATACACATTGAATTATTGTATTGAATGTAGTATTTACAGGTGTAAATGCAAAGGAATAGTGTTTAATGCAAGGGGAATGGGAATGGGAATGATGGATGTAGTGCATGATGGTACTAGTGATGTTGGTGGAGGGGGGAGTGGGGATGGTGGGACCATTGGCTTTGTTGTTGCTTTTGGTTCAAATATGGATATACGTATGTTTTTTCTCACATGTGGCCTTGTCTACACTCTACATCAGTCATATTGGATTGATTGTCGCAGTGTAGTGTGCACGGCCTCTTAAACTCCCAAGGTATTGTTAATAATTTGAGTGTATTGATGAATTGAGGGTCCACCCCTTCATCTGCAAGGATCTGATCTATCAAGGCTTTGCTTGATGCGAATGAGCCTCTATGCTTTTCTTGTACTACCTTGATTGTAACGTACAATCGTTGTAATTGGGGGATGTATGTAGGAACTCCCATGAGTTCCAGCCTTTCTTGTTGCTCTTCATGATGTCTTGCCCCATGTTCATCATTGCCTTCTTCTGATTCTTCATCTTCCTCTTCCTCCTGCTCTTCTTCTTCCTCGTCAACTATGGTAACCGGCACTTGTGATGTGGTTGCTTGTGGTTATGAGTGTTCCACCTCTTGTTAGTCACCCAATTCAATATTCGCTTCTCAAAGGATCTTCTCAAAATCTTCATTAGTAAGTTCTTCCAAGGGTACTTCTCCAGGGAATTCAAGATCCATAGGGACTGGTGCAAATATTAGGCATGGGCCCTTAGAGCTGTTTCTTGGGAGGCATATTGTGAATGGCTATACATGTCATGGTGGGGGAGTGACTTCTGGGGTTAAAGTGGCCCGTCATGGTCACATGGTACTGATACTTGCATCCTCTTTGATGGGGGGGGTCTAGTGGGGTTTAAGTTTCCTACTTTCAAATGCAATTGGATGATCATTTTTCATTAGTAGAACACTATACCTAAACCACTAGCATCTATAACTACATGGAAAGGTTGTGCAAAATCTAGCAATTGCAAAACAGGTGCATGAGAAATTCAAACATTCCAAAAGATTATTGTTGTGCTAATCCGCATGCAAATTTTATTTTTTTTCTTCAATAATAATGTGAGTGGAAGTGCTAAATAAGAAAAACATTTTACAAACTTTCTATAAAAACTAGCTAACCCTAGAAAAGAGCATACATCATTCATAGATTGAGGTACATGCCATTCTTCAATTACTTTCATTTTCTTTGGATCTACATGAATGCCTTGACTAGAAACAATATGTCCTAAGTACTCTAAACCTTTTTGGAAAAAAGAACTCTTTTTAGGATTGGCATAAAGTTTTTTTTTGTGTAACAAATTAAATATTGTTGCTAAATGATTTTCATGGTCATCATCATTCTCACTATAGACAAGTATATCATCAAAGAAAACAAGGAAAAATGCTTGGTAATCAAGAAAAATGGTATTCATCATACATGCAAATGTAGCAAGTGTAGTGGTGAGTCCAAAAGGCATTACCTTGAATTCAAAGTGACTAGTTTGAGTTCTAAAGGCAATCTTACAAATGTCATTTTGTGTCATTTGTATCTAATGATATCCCGATTTAAGATCAATATTGCTAAAAACACATGCTCCATGAAGTTTATCTAGCAAATCATTTATCCTAGGAATAGGACATCTCTTTTTAATTGTGATCTTATTGAGTGCTCTATAGTCAATGCACATCCCATAAATCTTGTTCTTCTTCTCCACTAAGAGAACATGTGCTCCAAAGGGAGAAGAATTAGGCCTTATAACTAATCTGTGGAGTAGATCCTTAAATTCATTAGCTATTTCTTTTTCATGTAAAGGTCCATGCCTATAAGGTGCTTTATGGGGAGGAGAACTACCAAGAATTAAGTCTATACTATGGTCAAGAGATCCCCTAGAAGGTGGTAGTTTAGAAGGAAAATCAGCCATAAAGCAATCTTGATAGCAAGCCAAAAATGATGTATGTGCATTAGGAAGTGTATGAATCAACTATGTTACTAACAAAAACAATACAAGAATTGTAACCTTTTCTAAATGCATGTTTGACTTGAGTATGAATAATTAATGTAAATGGTTGGAAGTCATGCATTGCAGACAAAGGAATATGTTGATTGTTAAACTTTAAATAATTGTGTATGTATAATAATCAATGCATGGATTATAATGATGAAGAAAAGGCATACCAAGTATAATATCATAGGACTCCAAAGGACCAATTAAGAATGTGATCTATCTCTTCCTATAGGGTTGGAAAAACTCACTTCTAGTCTCTCTCTAGCTCTGTCTCTTTGGGTTCCATGAGCTTAGGATCATCTTGCTCCTTGGAGGCCATGGGAAACATTCCTTCTCGATGGAGGGAAAATCAGTTTGCTATTATAGGTGTAGGCATGCCTATCTTGCTCCATAACAAGGAACATCCTCTTTGAAGTGTTATCTAGATAGACAACCTTGCTTGGTGTCTTTGGGTCCTCAATCTCATAAATGGTGATTGATCTAACTTTGTTAGGTTGGTTGGGTTTAAACCTCCAAATTGCCACATCAATGATCCTATTCAAGAATAACCCTATGCTTTTATTGTTTTGGGGGATCCACTCTAGGGTCATCACTCTAGTCAAGATGGCTCTACCTTTAGGTGTCCTAGGTTCTGCTCCTAGGGTTCCTTGCTCTAGGTCTTCCATTTCCATCTCACGAATGACAATTCCAAACTCATCTGTCATGTCGGATAAGCTTCTCACCATGTACATGGTTCTCTCTTTATCAATGTATGAGCCTTCTTCAAACTTGACTACAAGGTCTTCAAGTCTCATACGCTGATCCAAATTCCGAAGTTGGACAACAAACCTTCTCAAACCATCCTCATAGTTGTGAGCACCTAACTGGTTGGTCCTAATATATTCCAATTGAGTCTTATATGGCCCTTCTGGTTTTTCTAGGCATGTGACACCAGAACCACCAGTTGGCTTCTCCATACTATACAACATCTCGGAGCCACTAGTTTCTGAACTCAACTTGAGGGACAGTCACTTAGCTGTTGAGCCCGTGACCTAGCTCTGTGATTGACACTAGCTTCAGAGGATCTGATTCTTTGTCTATCTTGACCTAGATGTCTACCTTATCTAAGGTTCATAAGCCTTATCATTTAACCCAATTTTCCCAACTACAACCATGTTGCTGTGTTCCTTTGTATCAATCACTTGTCCTTTTTATATTTTACTTGGATTTTCATCTCTTATCAACCAATTCACATTGTTATAAACACTTATGTTTTTGTTGCCACTCAAAGTGTGATCGTTTAGTTTCTATTCTTTTCCCTTAGGTTTTGTAGCAACATTATCTTAACTATGCTTGAACTTGAGTAATTAGGGCTTCTTAGACTTTATTCGTGCCTAGCATCACCCCAATTAATCACTACCACTAATCATACTTAGCCTATACTAGAAATTGACTAACAGGATTGAGATTTATTCCAACCTCTAGTTTGGTGCTCCAAAAAGCACTCTAATGTCCAATAAGCATGCTCCCCAAATTGTGAAAGTCAGACAATCACGATGCTGTGAGACAATCGTGATGTTGTGAGACAATGGTGATGCTCTGAGACAATCATGATGTTGTGAGAATGAAAGATTTGTGATTTTTTGAAGGTCAAACAATCACGATGTTGTGACAACTAGAGAATCGTAATTTTGTGAAAGTTAGACAATCATGATGTTATGAGACAATTGCGATGTTGCGACAACCAGAGAATTGCAATTTTATGTAAGTTAGAAAATCAAGATGCTGTGAGACAATCGTGATGTTGTGACACCACAGAATCATGACTTTCTAAATGATTTTAGTCGCAAACTTCCAATACTAAGGCGATCGTGAAATTTGAATTTTCCACAAAGTCGTGATTTTTTTATAATTTTGGTGGGAACTTCAAAATCGCGTGTCGAGGCCTGAGTGTCATGTAGAGGATTGCAAAAATCATTGAAACTTTCACAAACAAACACTTTCTCTCCCACTTTCTCTTGCACAACCACGAATAAGAATTGAGGTGAAAATAGGGAATATACGATCAAAACCAAAAAATTTCTGTGAAGATGAAGTTGGGAGAAGATGGTGATGATGATGATGACGATGAAGGCGGAGAAATAAAAATAAGAAAATTGATAGAAAATGACTATTTTTTTACCTTCCAATATCACAAATCTATGATCTTACCATTACAATGCTCATCCTCGAGCAATGCTCACTAGCAACATTGCCAAAATTTGGTGTAGCACAAGCATGAGAACCACCTCTTTTACCTGTCAAGCCACAGAGCCATGAGGAGGATATGAAGATTGCGAGCAATTGTGGCAAGCAAATGTGAGTGACAAGCATATACATGCACACAAGGCAAGATAACAAAGATAGGAACAATGGAAGCTTTGATTCTTAATTACACTCTTCAAGAATCTCTTTCTCTAACTTGCTAACTTGCTAGCTTTTTTTATAGTTTTTTGACTAGTTTTGGTTGGTTTCATACCTAATGCTCGGCTAGTTAAAAATAGTAAATGAGCTCTAAAAATTTTGAAATCCAAAACATGAGTTCTATCTAACCTCCTCAAGCTCAAGGACTTCTTGACTTGTACAAAATGGAGCTGCAAAAATGTAAAATGATATTTACAATGGTTTTTCCTGATCAAAATCATTCTTTTTATAGGCGCTTTTTCTAAAAATTTGACATTTTGGATCTCTCTACATGCTCCCTATTCTTGTGTGTTCATTTCTTTGATTTTTTCCCACACTTCATGCTTGACCTTGAGTGCCAACTGTTGAGAGTTCCATGCTCCACCCTTTTGTCCCAAGTCCACTTTCATTCTCATGCAAGAACATATATCCCACATGCAAAGCATGTTTTGTTATCTTTTGTTCCTTCCTCCTTAGCTTGATAGATGTGTGCATGTGAGTAGAGTAGGAGTAGTCGTTTTTCATTTCAACATGGTATCAAAGCATAGGTTGTTAGGTTGTTTCTACACACTTAGATCTTGGTTCTTTCTATAGATCTTAATGCCATTCTCTTTTTTCCCTCCCTTTGCTCCCATATGTGATAATAAAAGTGCTTATAAGCACTATTTCTCCTCATTTTGTTAATTTTATTCCTCACTCATTAAGTTTTTTTTAGCCTTTTTGAAGGAATTTGGTCTAGAATTGTTATGTTGGTTTTAGTCTCCAGTTATTGTTCCTCTTTCATGCTTCTAAGCACCACTATATATTGTTGTCTTTGCGTAAACCTGTGTGTCCTCTGCTCTAAGCACTATGATAACTAAATAAAGAAAGAACCATTGGAGCACACACTTGAAGAAATGCCTTATCAGCATGGGGCTCGATCCAACTACTCATAAGCCGCGGCCCGAGAGTGCTGGCTCCAACGTCAGCCATGCAGGTCAAACTCTGCATACCCGCCACAGCACTAGCGTCTCGCGTACCCACATGGTGCAGTGGGAAAGTGCTCGTCTCGAGGCAGAAGAACGTCTAGCAAAGGAGTCTGCACTTAGAATGAAGGGCCTCTGCTTGGCTTCGTCGTCACCCATGTTGAAGTCGTCGAACTCCACGGCATCTTCAAGGTAGATTCCAAGAGATGCGACATCAATGAAGCCAGATCTTGGAGCCGTTAGCTTGTATGTGTCCCAGAAAAGTGATTCATGGAGCTCTTGCAGCAGTGAAACTAAGCAGACAAGGCCTTTACAGCTTTTTGAATTCTCTACAGAATTGGGACTACTCTTTACAAGGCCAGGCTGGCCTTCTATGGCCTAATTCATGGATCCGAGCAACGAGCAGGACCAACAGTGGTCCAAATGTCCAGCAAGATTCAAGCTCCAGTAGCTCCATGCAAGAAGCAAGAACAGATAAATCAGGGATCACCCATCTCCACATTGTCGTCTTTAGATTATGTTCCCTTGTCGACAACTCGTCACAATCTCTGCCGCTCATCCTCTTCAAACCGAAAGCTCTCCTGGATCGACGCGATGAAGGTTTCAGAGATGCTTCCATCATGGCTTCTTGCAGATAACTGCATGCCCGCAATAGTTTCTCAATCATAATGTGATGGACTCATGACTCCTGATGGAGCACATCACATCGAAGCACTTCACCAGCGCCATCCTCACTGCAAATTCCTGTGCCGATGGATGGGAATTTGGCAAGCGAGGAAGCAGAAGAAGTGTGAAGAGCAGAAACTCTCAGAATTCTTTCCATTCCAAAAGAATTGAGTCTTCTCAAAGCATGCAGAATGAGGCACATGAACACGAAAATGAGGCTTGTTGCATAGCTACAAATGTAGGTAAGCGGCAATGGAGCATATAGAGAAAAGACCAGTTGTGCGCCATTTTTTCAAAGAGAGAGTGATGTCCGGATTCAAGTCCTCGAGAAGGAAGTGATGATGAGAATACAACAAGGAAACTTTGTTTTCTGGGCTCCACTATACAGAAATATCCAAAGAGCGCCAAACTAAGCTGTGTTGTGCTAGTTGTGAAGAAGACGAAGGACTTGAGTGCATATCTCCAGGTGCAGAAGCCTCGGAGGAAGCGGGATTCATGAAGGTGTGCACGTCAGACAGCGCATGAGAAGCCGTGACAGCAAGAGGCATATTTTCGTGCTAATGCGTATTTCACCCGATTCGCATGCTTTAGGAATGATTCAGCGTCAGTTCCTTTATTGAAAATGCATATTATCAATGATGTCAACATTTATGCATACTACCAGGCATTCATCATTTTCACAATAGGCTCCAAAGTGCCCTTTTGAACTATTCAGGTGGTGGTGTTTAAGAAGTGGCGAGCAATCAAAACGGTAGAAGTTACAAGCCTCATTGTGCCTATTCATAGCCTATAGTGAAGTTCACACTTTAGAAAAGTCTTGGCATTGAATGTGGGTCGACATATCTTCTCTAAAATGATTTCATTTTGTATCTTGATATACCATATGCACAATGTTCTCAATAGCATAGACGCAAACCATACACATGTTCTCAATAGCATAGACGCAAACCATCCTATGTATGAAGCATAAATTTTGTATGCTTGTTTTTGTCAAGATCAAATTATATGTGGTCATTTGTAATGGGATTAGACACCACCTTCTTATAAAGAAGGTAGGACCTTCCCAAAGCCATCATGTCTTGAAGCCATGTATACCCCAAATGAAAATGAACTAGCTCTCCAAAGAGTTAATCTCATTGAGTTCCACATTTTTCCAAGCCCCATGTAAAAGGACTAGAAACTTCTCTTTAAAAGAGTAAGACCTTCCCTATGGCTTGAACAAATGACACTCAAAACCCAGCACAAGGACAAGCACAACATATTTTCAGACAAGGAGAAACAAAGACCTTCAACAAATCAAAATTCAAGGTGGCAAATGGATCCGAAAGCACCATCTACCCCATGATGCAGACCCTATATGTCTAGGGATCCCATATGTCCCTAGATCCCAACAAAACCACTTGGATCTCAAATGTCCAAGAATATGCCTTTGGGATCCCATCATGGTGTTACCGTTAGTGTCCATGTGAAAGGCCAAATGGCCACTGGACACTTCTTTGTATATGTTCTTTAATAAAACATATAGTGGCATGGTCAGTCACGGACTATAAGTTCGACCGCATTTGTAAGACCTAAGAAGGCTGACTTCGTGCTTCCTGTGTACTGTGTTTTTCTATGTATTCTACAGCCTCTGTGTGGAGTACTGTGTGCAGCCTCAGGAGCTCGGTTTTCTACTCCGAGCATATCGTCGTGGAGCTCTCGAGAAGGAGAGCGCATTGTGGTGCATCATCGTTGAAACACTTCACTGGTATAAAAGCAGTTCGAGGCAAAAGCTTTGTTCCTTTTGTGCGAGCGAAGCGAGCACCCCCCCCCCCCCTCAGGCTTTCTCCAAGGCTTATGACTAAGGCGGCGACCAAGGCATAGACCTTGGCATACCTTGTCATCCGAGTCACCGAAGTCATCGTTGGCATCGTTGGCTGCGCGCGAGGGAGGACCTCAATGATCAAGGAATATAGAGGTTCCCGATACTTCCCGGGAGGTCACCCATCCCAGTACTGTTCCCCCCAGAGCTCGCTTAACCGTGGCAATCTCTTGCCACTAAGCTACACTATTGTGGTGTTTGAAGAAGGGGAAAGACTAAGGTTGACATTACCTTGAACAAGTTTTGATCCCTCAAAGCTTCATTTTTGCTTTCAAAGCTTATTTCTAAAGCAATTTTGGGGTGGTTTTTGGAGCCATTTCGGAGTACTTTCGCACATAGTTCTCTTCGCACAAGCCCAAGAAAATCAAGAAGAGTGTTCCTTGTACTTCTCAGACAATAAATATCAAGCTTTGGGGCTGTATTTTCAGCCACACTCGTAAAACTACAGGTTTCTCGAGGGGTTTTCAGTTTTGGTGGGAGCAGTCGCTGCAAATTTATGCAGGTTTTTAAAGCCTAAAACATCAGAGTTGACAAACACTTGCAGGTGTTATTGGCTAATTTTGGGCTGTGTATTCAGCCTTTTAGTGTCATTTTACTGCATATATTGAGCACATACACACCATGTACGCTTCTGTGGATACCGCTTATGTACGTCCATGTGGTCATTGATATAGCGGTTACGTTCTTTGCATAAAGCCTTTTACATTTGATAAAGAGGGTCGTGGGGAGGTTTTCTTAACTGGGAGACACCCAGATGTCGGGGTCTCTTCGGTGATGCAGGTGGAAGACTTACCTAGCCTCGCCATAGGAGATGTATGATAGTTGTTCATAGGTGCTCGATAAGCCTAGTTGGCTTCTATTGGGTAACTGATTATATGCATTGGAGTCAGTGATTCACTATGCAGGTAGACATGTCAGAACTTGCAGTTTTATGATACTTTGACACTGGTCATATGTTGATTTTGCAGAGGATACTCTGGCAAAATTTTTCCAGATTTCTGGTTTAGTCAACTATACAGTGGTTGATTTACTCCTTGATACACTTATTTGTTGGTGTTTGGACTCTTCTAGCTCATTATCATTCTATTCAGTTCTCTACGATCATGGCATCAGAGGTATCAGGCACATCCGGTGGATCAGGGTCTAGTGCTAGTGTTCCGAGGAGGAGTTATAACTTGCAGGGCAAAGACCATTTTGAGATCCAAAAATTTGATGGCACAAACTTTGCTCTATGGAAGAATCAGATTAAAGATGTGCTGATTCAAAGGAGGCAATGGAAGCCAGTAAATGGGATTTCAAAGAAGCCTGCTGACATGGATGAAGATGATTGGGATGAGTTAGATGAAATGGCCAGGTCTACCATTCACTTGCACTTGGCAGATAATGTTTACTTTACAGTATTAGACTATGAAAGTGCAGAGGATCTTTGGAAGAAGTTATGCAATACATATGAAAAAGAGACGGCATCAAATAAAGTGTATCTGATGAGAAAAATTATATGACCTTCGTATGAAGGACGCAGATAGTGTTGCTGCTCATCTAAATGAGTTTGATGCTATATTCTCCCAGTTACAGGCTCAAAAAATGGATATGGATAATGAAATGAAAGCAGTATTGCTGTTATGCACCCTGCCATCATCATGGGATACGTTTTACACGGCTATTAGCAACAGTGCACCTGGTGGTAAACTCGTCTATGATGACATATGTGGAGCACTCTTGAGTGAGGAGATTCGTAGAAAATCTATGGTTGGAACTCAGAGTGGAGATGCATATAATGTTCGTGATTCTTACCAAGGAAAGAATCAACAACGTGGCAGGAGCAAGAACAAGGAAAAGAATGGTCAACGGAATAAGAGTAAAAGTAAATCAAGGAAGAGGGATATCGAATGCCATTATTGTCATAAGAAAGGACACATGAAGAAAGACTGTTATGCATTAAAGAATGCTAAAGGTAAAGGACAGAATGTTGATGGGCTGTTAAACAGTTACCTGCACCATCTACTTCGACTGTGAAGATTGAAGAAATTAATGTATTTCTGATGATGTTGATGTGTTGACACTTGATAGTACTATGCCATCTGAGGCACTTATGGCCGATTCTCTTTCCCACACGTGGCTGCTAGATTCTGGTGCTTCTTTCCATGTGACACCACATAGAGAATGGTTCTCTAATTATGCAGCAAAGTCTCTTGGTACCGTGAGACTTGGTGACTCTTACCAGTGTGATGTTGTGGGGATTGGAGATGTGGTTGTGCAGTTCATTGATGGTTCAAAATTTACTATGCATAATGTACGCCATGTACCTCAGTTATCACGCAGTTTGATGTCAGTTGGTCAACTTGATGACCTTGGTTACAAGGTGGTCTTCTATGCTCAGTCCTTTCATATATCAAAGGGCAATATGCTTATTGCAAAAGGAAGCAAAGTTGGCTCACTTTATCCTTTATTTGTATCACAGAAAGAACACTTGTTAGTTGTTACTGAACAGCCTATGGCTTGTATTTGGCATGGTCGTTTGGGCCATATATCTCGTAGTGGAATGGAAAATCTTTCTCGTTCTGGCTACTTACCTGTGTTATCTTTCTCTGATTTTTCATTTTGTGAGCATTGTCAATATGGAAAGCAAACCAGAAATGTGCATAGAACGCACATTGACTCTTCAATTCAGCCTTTAGATCTTGTTCATACAGATGTGTGTGGTCCTATGCCCACTAGGTCCTTAGGTGGTTCTCTTTACTTTGTCACTTTCATAGATGATGCTACTAGAAAAGTCTGGGTATATCCTATCAAATCAAAGGATGATGTATTCCCTACTCTGAGAAAATGGCTTGCTTCAGTTGAGACTGAAAAAGGAACTAAGCTTAAGGCTTTACGTTCAGATAATGGGGGTGAGTATACCTCACATGAATTCAGCCTTTTCTGTCAGTCTAGAGGGATTCGTAGAGAGTTTACAGCTCCTTATACCCTAGTACAGAATGGTGTAGCTGAGAGGATGAATAGAACTATTCAAGATAGAGTAGTCTCTATGTTGCATCATGCAAACCTCTCACAAGGTTTTTGGGCAGACGCAGTATTGACTGCAGTTCATGTGATTAACCTTTCACCTAGTACTGCAAAAGGTCTGAAAGTGGCACAAGAGTTATGTACAGGGAAACCACCATATTATGATCATCTTCGAGTTTTTGGGTGTGAAGCATATGTTCATATACCCAAGAATCTTAGACAAAAGTTGGACCATAAGTCAAAGAAATGCATTTTTCTTGGATATGGTCAAGAAGGACAATTTGGATATCGCTTATGGGATCCTGAAACACGATCAGTGAACAGAAGTAGTGATGTCATTTTTAATGAGTCTAAGATGCATAAACAGCCCATTAAGGAGGTTGAAGTGAGAAGAGTGGTGTTTGAGGATACTAGTCCTCCGGTTAGCATGCATAAAAATGCTGCACATAGGGATGTTCAAGAGAATGCCCATTCAGATCAGTCTGCACATAGTCCTGTTCAGCAACCATTGAGACGTTCTGCACGTGTCTCATATCCACCTGATAGATATGTTCTAGGTTTAGATCTTGTTATGCTAACAGATGCCGGTGAGCCTTCTTGCTACAAAGAGGCTATGCAGACAGAGGATCATGTCAAGTGGGAGTGTGCCATGAAGAGTGAGTTGGATTCTATTCACAAGAATGGTACTTGGGACTTAGTACCTTTGCCAAAGGGCAGAAAAGCTTTACCATGTAAATGGGTATATAAGCTGAAATTCACATCAGATAGTGCTTCTCCAAAATATAAAGCACGACTTGCTGCAAAGGGTTTTAAGCAACAACATGGTGTTGATTTTGAGGAAATCTTCTCTCCAGTGGTCAAGATGACTACTTTGCGCATGTTGCTTGGATTTGTTGCAATGGAGGACTTAGAGCTAGTCCAAATGGATGTGAAAATAGCTTTCTTGCATGGAGATCTTACTGATGAGATCTATATGGAACAACCAGAGGGTTATGTAGTTCCTGGCAAGGAAAGTCTAGTTTGTAAGCTCAAGAAGAGCTTGTATGGACTTAAACAGTCTCCTAGACAATGGTACCAAAAGTTTGATGCTTTTATGAAGTCCCAAGGCTATTCTCGGAGCAACGAGGATCATTGTCTCTACACAAAGAGATGTTCTGATGGCAACTTGATATGCTTGATACTTTATGTTGATGATATGTTGATTGCTGGGAAGTCCTCTTATGATTTGTCACTTCTCAAAAAGAAGTTGAGTCAGACATTTGATATGAAAGATTTGGGGGATGCGAAACATATTCTTGGCATGCGCATTACTCGTGATAGGAGTAAAAGATGCATATACTTGTCTCAAAATGAGTACATATCCAAAGTAATTCACCGATTCAATATGCGGGGTGGAAAGGCATTGAGTACACCTTTACCCACATATGTGAAATTGAGCAAGGATGACTGCCCCAAATCAGATGAGGAAAAGGAATTCATGAACAAAATTCCCTATCAGTCTGCTGTTGGTAGTCTCATGTATGCTATGGTAGCTACGAGACCAGACATTGCATTTGCAGTGGGAGTTGTGAGTAGATATATGTCTAATCCTGGCAAGAAACATTGGGAAGTGGTCAAAATGATTTTGAGATATCTGAGTGGCACTAAGGACAAGTGTTTATGCTTAGGTAGAGGGAAAGCATCCATTATTGGTTACACAGATTCTGACTATGCTGGTTGTGTAGACGATCGTAAGTCTACATCAAGGTACATTTTTCATTTTGCTGGAGGTGCTATCTCTTGGAGATCTCGTCTTCAAGAATGTACAACTATTTCCACCATAGAAGCAGAGTATGTTGCAGCAAGTGAGGCATGTAAGGAAGCATTGTGGATTTCTCGTCTTGCTTGTGATATGGGTTTACCTCAGCATGTACCTCACTTGCTCATTGATAGTCAGAGTGCCATTGCTTTGGCTAAGAATCCGGTCTATCATGCAAAGACCAAGCACATTGAGATGAGGTATCACTTCATTAGAGATTGCTTAGCCACTCAGAGCATTATTCTTGAGAAGGTTCACACTCGAGATAATGCTGCAGATGCTTTGACTAAAGCTCTACCACATGATAGCTTTCGACACTGTTGTCACTTGATGGGGGTTACTTGATTCTTGATCTTACGCAGTCACTTGTATACTGTGTAACATGCCCATCAGGTGGGAGGTATAGTTTGTATACTTACACTCAGGTATTCTTTATCATTCTTTATTTTTTGTCCCATAGTTACTCTCGCCATATTGGCCTTTAGTGGGAGATTGTTACCGTTAGTGTCCATGTGAAAGGCCAAATGGCCACCGGACACTTCTTTGTATATGTTCTTTAATAAAACATATAGTGGTCTGGTCAGTCACGGATTGTAAGTTCGACCGCATTTGTAAGACCTAAGAAGGTTGTCTTCGTGCTTCCTGTGTACTGTGTTTTTTTGTGTATTCTACAGCCTCTGTGTGGAGTACTGTGTGCAGCCTCAGGAGCTCGGTTTTCTACTCCGAGCATATCGTCGCGGAGCTCTCGAGAAGGAGAGCGCACTGTGGTGCATCACCGTTGAAACACTTCACATGGTTGCATCGGTTGGCATATTTATACCCTCACAGAATGAATTCGGTGTTGTATGGTTCTATAGGTGCGGTGCCATCCGGTTCTTCTTGTTCCCGGGGTAAAAACGCACCGATCATCCGGTTTATCCGGTTCGGTGCGGTGCTCTTTTTACATTCAGTTCCTATCGGTGCTCGTTTACTTATGTAAAGTGGAGCTTACTTTTTCTTGCATGGAAATGAGAGCTATATGTATGAACCTACACAATGCTTCTTGCCAGACACAGACACACAGAGAAGCTTGCTGCCTTGTTGCAAGGAGAGAGGAGAGAGACTGGCTTGCTGCTTTCTCACTGTCAGCCTATGGCCCTTTTGTAGTTCCCGAGAGACACACACAAATACATGTATGAAGCACATGAATGCATGCTCATAGATGTACCCTTTGCTTATGCATTTATCCCCACACACAAACAATGTGTTCCCCCTTATGCTTTTTCTCGTGTATATTTGTAATATGTATACAAGTGTTCAAATAAATCCATGCACTTATGCATGTATCCATAGACACACACATACATACAATTTTTTCCCGTTTATGCTTTTCCCTTGTGTACATCTATATATAGGTGTTCAAATACATATATGCACTTATTGGGACATATGTCCATGTAAAGGTCCATAGTTGTGTCACATGTGCTTTTCCCCTGTGTGCATCTGTATGTAGGTGTTCAAATACAGCTATGCAGTTCTAGGAACACATGAAAGCACACAGCTGGCATATATCCACACATACACATAGATACACATTTTTTTCCCATATGATTTGTACCTCTTGTATATATATATGTAAGCAATGATTGATCCACAACTTCAATATGAGTCATTGATATATGTGATTGCATAATATATGGTATTATACATATTACTTTTTAGTGGAACGTACCTTATGCACCTTACTTCAAAGATAACATTCGGTTCTTGCACCTTAAACGCACCTAATATGTTAGCGATGCACCTTACGCACCTTACCAAAGACGTAAGGTTCGGTCCCCGCACCTTAAAGGCATCGAATGCACCAAACCGAATGCACCGAACCGAATGCACCTAACCACTATGGATCCTGTATGTCCCAAGAAAGTTGCTTGCAAGGCCGGGTAACCTAGCATGGTGGACATAGGGGATGGGTGGCCCATCACAAGGCGTCATGCTAGGAGACCTAATGCAAGTTCTACTAGGAAAGACGATATATGGTACAAGGGGTGGGTGAATGAAGAGAGGAATTGTAAATGGGAAACAGGGGCATGAAAGGAAAAGGTGGGTGTTTTTGTGGTTGCTTCAATGGAAATTACAATGTCCTCATGCCTAGGAGATGAACAAGGTAGGGTGTGGAAAATAAATTCTTCTTGTTGGGTAGTCACTTCTACAATGGTGGTGATTTGGCATCCTTGAGTTTTGGTAGGGGATGGAGGGGGTAAGTGGTGAGACTAGAGAGGTATGTAGGAAAGTCTCAATAGTTAGATCAAGGATTTCTATAGAGAGTGGGGTTGTGGCTATGGTCACTGCTTCTTGAGTTGTTATGGTTGCTTCGACTTGCAAGACTGCTATTTGGATATTCTTACCTTGCCTTTGTCTTGTGTTGATACACCTTATGATATTCTGTGCGGGGTCTCTATAACATATAATCAATGGCATCAACAATCCCATAAGGCTTGTCAGATGGGTATATCATAATCCGAGCACCTATAAATGATGCACGTGATGATGCACATCACTCTAGCGCAATGGCAAGTACCAACATGAGGATAATGGCATCAAATGCATCTCCAACATCATGAAGACTCAATCGTAAACCTGTCTCCATAGGAGTGGCAATAGGTTTACAGTCTTCAAGGCCAAAACACTGCAATAATGTGTCAATATATTTCATTTGGCATAAAGCCATTCCACCATCAACATGCATAAATTGAATGCCCAAATAATGATGCAAATGCCCCAAATCATACACCTCAAATGAGGCATGTAAATCAGCCTTAAAATCGGCGATATGCTTCTCGTGAGGACCAATGAGCAGCATGTCATCAACATTCACAACAATGATCAAAAGCACATCATTAGCATGCTTAATATATAAGGTGCTCTCAGTTGGATTGTTCTCAAAACCGTGTGCAATCAGATAGGCATGTATCTTTCATAGCAAGCACGTGATGCTTGCTTTACCATATAATGCCTTCTTTAACCTACACACCTTGTTTTCATGCCCTTTCTGCACAAAGCCATGGGGATGAAAAACATACACTTCTTCATGCAATTCATCATTCAAAAATGCAATTTTAATGTCCAATTGATGTACATTCCAACCATGATGAGATGCAAGTGCACAATTGCTAGAAATAGTATTCATTCGGCATGTAGTTGCAAAGGTCGCATCGAAATCAATGCCTCTTTCTTGTGCATAACCATTTGCAACAAGCCTAGCCTTGTACCTATCAACTGTTCCATCAATTTTATGCTTCAACTTGTATACCCACTTAGTGCCAATGGCCTTCTGCAAGTCACATTAACACAAGGTACCATTTTTCATGATAGCATCATATTCAGATTGCATTGTAGCCATCCAATGTTCAGAACTTTGCGCTTCATCAAACAAAACAGGCTCAATCTCATCATAGAGATTAGAGGTAGCCACAGCATAGCAATTTGATGCAAAAGAGGCACTATGAGAGCCTCAATGAGTACGGTATGACAGAGGTGCATCTAATTTGTTGTCACAAAAATTCTACACCAGACATTTTGGCATAGTTCTTGCCTCCTTTGAATGGAAATATCATCTTCTTTTGTATGGATTGGATTCCACTGAAGAGGGGGAATATTTCTATAAGAGAAGTTGTGGAGGTCTATTTTAGTTGTAGTTCCCTAGCGCTACAAAATACAAAGAATCTCTTCCCCAATCTTGCACCACCTTCAATGATGCATGAAGAATCTTCCCAAGCTCATGTCAAAGTCTCCTACCTTGCCAAATTGACATATAGCCAAATTATGTTCAAACTCTACACCATGTTGTCAAAGTGACATTTTTTGATAGACCTAGTGGGCATTCCACATGACCATCTACCAATTTCTATGTCATTCTAGTTGGTCTTAAAGTAGGTTTTTCCTCTTTCTCCCAAATCTCCTTAGTAGCAATTGTTGGAGTTTGAGGTATGTGAAAGCATGCGAACAACACAAGGAAGAAGAAGAATCTTGAAGCACAACACACAATATTGAATGTATTACCACTAGAATGTACAAAGATAAGTAACCCATTAGGCCAATAGGTGTATATACAAGGAGGGACGAAACCTCCTAAAGAGGCAAAAAAGTGCCCCGACAGTCCTAGTGTGTTCACACACATCACTACCTAAATATATCAACAAATCCCCCCCTGGGAGTGATGCAGTGAACAAGGAGTTGGCACTCATGTATAAGGAAGTGCCAAGCTATGTGGAATCAATCCACAAAAGGAAGTAATCCCAAAGCTTTGCAGAAAGCTTCAAACTTCACCCTAGGCAGAGCCTTCATGAAAAGGTTTGCAAGGTTCTCCTATGTGGGCACATATGCCAAGCTAATCTCTCCGGCAAAGAGCCTCTCCCTAACATAATGATAATGCACCTCAATGCCCTTAGTGCGAGCATTAAACACAGGGTTCCTCGCAATTGACAATGCGCTCTGACTATTAGAGAAGATGGTGGTGGAAGAAGATTGACCACCTAAATCAACGATAAGGCGTTTGAGCCATACACACTCAACAGTCACTATGAAAGTTGGCCTATACTCAGCCTCACAACTGGAAGTGGCCACACACACTCAACAGTCACTATGAAAGTTGCCCTATACTCATCCCCACAACTAGAAGTGGCCACAATAGGCTACTTCTTGCTAAACCAAGATATACAAAGCAAAAGACACTACTGGACACACAAGTTTCATAGAAACTAGCCCATTCATACTCAAAAAAATCATGTAAATCTGGCGGTAATGATCCTCCTTGGGATAAAACAATCCAAGCATTCGGGTACCACTCAAGTAGCAAAAGATGTGCTTAACTGCCTGTCAATGCTTGACACATGGGCAATGCATAAGCCTACTCATATGTGAGACAGCAAACTAAATATCCAGCCGAGTAATGCGTAAGTAAATTAAGCATCCAACATCATGCTGATAGAGAACAGCATCAAATGCATCTCTAGCATCATGAAGACTCAATCGTATCCATAGGATTGGCAATAGGTTTGCAATCTTCAAGGCCAAAATGTTGCAATAATATGTCAATATATTTCATTTGACACAAAGCTATTGTGCCATCAACTTGCATAAACAAAATGCCCAAATAATTATGCAAATGCCCCAAATCAGACATCTAAAATGAGGCATGCAAATCAGCCTTGAAATCAGCAATATGCTTCTCATGAGGACCAATGAGCAGCATGCCATCAACATACACAACAAGGATCATAAGCACATCATTAGCGTGCTTAACATATAAGGTTCTCTCAGTTGGACTGTTTTGAAAACCATGTGTAATCAGATAGGCATGTATCTTTTCATACCAAGCACGTGGTGCTTTCTTTAAACCATAAAATGCATTCTTTAACTTGCACACCTGGTTTTCATACCCTTTCTGTACAAAACCATGGGGCTAAAAAACATACATCTCTTCATGCAAGTCACCATTCAAAAATGCAATTTTAATTTCCAACTAATGTACATTCCAACCATGATGAGTTGCAAGTGCACATATGTTACGAATAGTAGTCATTCGCCATGTAGGTGCAAAGGTCCCATGAAAATCAATGCCTCTTTCGTGCACATAACCCTTTGCAACAATCCTAGCCTTATACATGTCAACTGTTCCATTCCATTAGGCTTACACTTCAGCTTGTATACCCACTTAGTGCCAATGTCCTTGTTGCTAGGAGGCAAGTTGCATAAAAACTAGGTACCATTTTTCATGATAGCATCATATTCTAATTGCATAGTAGCCATCCAATTTTCAAAATTTTGTGCTTCATCAAAAGAAACAGGCTCATTCTCATCACAGAGATTAGAGGCCACCAAAGCATAGCAATCTGATGCAAAAGAGGCACTATGAGAGCCTGAACGAGTACGGTATAATAGAGATGCATCTAATTTGTTGTCATGCAAAGTCTGCACCACCCATTTCAGCATAGTTCTTGCCTTCTCAAGATCATCTCTATCATCAACAAGTGCATCATGTAAATTTTCATACAAAATGGAATGATCTGCATCATCACATGAAACCTATAAAGGCTGAGAAGTTGCCTCATTAGGACTAGCACTAGGTTGTCCACCTATAAAAAGAGGCAGCAAAGTATCATTCATGTTCTTTCGAGCTAACAGATGTCTCCTTAGTACATGAAAGTAATGGCTGAATAGCATCTTCCACAAAAACAACATCACAGCTAACTAGAATGTGTTTAGTCTATGGAAAAAGAGGCAGCAAAGTATCATGCATGTTCTTTCGAGCTAACAGATGTCTCCTTAGTACATGAAAGTAATGGTTGAATAGCATCTTCCACAAAAACGACATCACGGCTAACTAGAATGTGTTTAGTCTATGGATGATACAGATGATAGCCTTTTCTTTTGAAATTGTACCTAACAAAAATACATTTCATTGCTTTATCATCCAATTTCCAGCATTGTTGTTCAGGCACTAATTCATATGCAGACAACCAAAAACATGCAGGTGAGCAATAAATGGCTTGTGACCATGCCAAGCCTCATATGGAGTGATAGACTGCAATGCTTTAGTGGGACACCTATTAAGTACATATGTTGCACACATGACAGCCTCAAGCCAGAAACTATGTGGTAAAGCCTGACTCTTGACCATACACCTCGCCATCTCCATGAGTGACATGTTCTTCTGTTTAGAAACTTTTGAGGTGTATAAGACATTGTACATTAATGAAAATATCCCATGTTCAGCCAGAAAAGCATTAAAGTTAGAAGACATATATTCCCCCCCTTGATCAGAACAAAGGGTGCACATTTTACATGCTGATAAATTTTTAGTCAAAACCAAAAAATGTTTGAAGCACATAAACACTTCAGACTTTGTTTTCAATGGATATACCCATGCATGCTTGGAAAAATCATCGATGAAAGTCACGAAGAAAGACAGTTCCCAAAAGAAGGTGTTTGCATAGGACCACAGACATCACTATGAACAAGCTGTAATTTTTTAGTAGCTCGAACTTAACCATTTTTTGGGATTCACAAACATTTTTACCGAATGCCTCGAGTTTGGGCAACGAGGACACTATTTCATATTTCTACAGGCATAGCAAACTAGCAAAATTTAGATGACCAAAGCGTCTATGCCAAAGCTTTGCATCTGACATAGCTTGAGAATCATGTATTGCACATGCTGAATCATTCACAGATCTTCCATAGTCTATGAGCTTATACAACCCACGACATAAAATGCTAGAAGCAATAATGATATTGCCATTTTACATATCATGAACTATATATCTATCATCAACAGATTTCACAATCTAGCCAATCTTGGCTAACGTTAAAACTGATAACATATTCTTCTTGATCCCTGGCACAAATAAAGCATCCGACAATGTAAAAGAACTACCATCAATAGTAGTCAGAATGATCTTACCACTTTCATGACACGATAAAAGGAGTTGTTGGTGCATGTCACAGTATTCCCTTTAGGGGTAGACTCAAGTGAAGTGAAGAAACTATGCTACGAGGTAATATGTTTGGTTTCCCCAGTTCAAAGTACCAAACATCTGAGTCTACCATAGATATACACCATTCTTCATTCTGCACAAGATTAATAGACTCTATTTTTGGTGTAGAGGCCTTTGCAACAACCATTCCAGCCTCTTTCTTCTTTGCCTCTTTTGCAGCTAATTTTGGACAACTCTTTATGACATGATCATTTTCTTTACAGTACTTGCAAAACAATTTCTGCTTTTTGTTTTCTTCTCGTCCCTATCATTCTTCTTTGATTGTGTAGAATTAACAGATTTTTGCTTACTAATAGAAGAGCTCCATTTACCTTTGCCCTTCTCACTAGCCAGGAAAGCTTAATCTGCAACATGCATAATGGACATGTTCTACCTCGATTGATCTTCCTACAACATAACAAAGACTAACTCCTCAAATGTCAAGGCATTTGGATTGCCTTGCATCATCATATGAAGAGTAAAAGAAAAACTCTGGTATTCAGGAAGACCATTCAGAACCGTCTGCACAGGTGAACTGTCAGGCAAGACTTTGTCAGCAGAAATCAATTGTTCCTTCAAATCTTTGATCTTTGTCATAAAACTCTCCATGGAATCTCCTTCATTCATGTGTTCACTCTCCAACTATTTTCGGAGGTAAGCAACATGAGCCTCATTCCTTGCCTTGTATAAAGTGGTAAGTGTATCCCAAGCATCCTTAGCTCTCCTGCAAGAGCGAATGTGAGGAATAATGGCATGTTTGATAGACAAGGCTATCAATGCATGTGCTTGAGCATCTCTACCATCCAAATGAATTCGTTCTGCAGTAGGTGCAGCAAGAACCGCAACACAAACAAGAACATGAAGAATATCATCATCTTCAATGCCATCTGCATCACCTTCAGCAATTGTGTTTGTAGGTGTAATACGATGTTTTTCGACACCCTGCACAATATTCCGCAGTCCTTTTGCAACCAATACATGGCACATCATATAAGCTCATAATGGGTAATTGGTACTGTCCAACTTATCCTCAATAGCCAGCATATGAAATACATCACTGCTTTTTGCCATGGCACTGACTAAAATACCTTGATGTGGAAAATTGACTCTATCTCAAAAATTTGAACAAAACTACCTTGTCAAGTCCTGCTAAACCTATAGCAGACTTCAAGACACTTATACTGGCAAACTGAAACATGTATATATCTTTGGCACAAAAAGATGAAATTTGCTGCACAAGGGCTAAGATAGTGTGTTCAGAGGTTGAAATGAGCTCAGATCGCAATTTTGGCACCACATAGCGAAGTCACCAAATTTCGTATGATTTTGAGACTATGACCGAAGAGTTGCTGACAACACCTTAGATGAAGCGACAACTTGCTCTGATACCAATTCTTGGAGTTTGAGGTCTACTGAAGCACGCGAAACACAAGGAAGAAGAAGAAGCTTTGAGAACAACACACAATACTGAATGTATTACCACTAGAATCTACAAAGATAAGTAACCCATTAGGGAAATAGGTGCATATACAAGCCGAGGGAAAAAAAAAACTCCTAAAGAGGGAAAAAAGTTCCCCGGCATTACTAGTGTGCTCACACACATCACTACCTAAATACACCAACAGCAATGCCTAAACTTGCCATTGTGTCTAGAATGGTTTAATCATTTATCAATTAAAGACAACTAGAAGACAAGTGTTTCCCTCATCCCCTTCACTAAAATCTCCCACTTTGTCCATTCCGACCTTCACCGTAGGTTTTCCTTCCTTGGAAGACTCAATCTCTTTGGTGGAAATGAATTTTTTCATATGAAGGAAAGCTTTTCCCACATCTGGGGTTTAACTTTCAATAACTCTTCCAACTTCAAAGTGCATCGCACCTTTTCTTTTTTCATCTCCTTCGTGGTCATTGATTTCTCATATATTGACCTTGGTCTTTTATATTTCAAGGTAGTAGCCTAAAGATAATCATACTTGTGCTCATACTCTCATGTGTAATCAGGAAGAGTAGTGAGACTAATTGCATCTTTTGCCACTATGCTTGGATTCAATTCCTCTTCCAATTTTGCATCTGACTTTATCATTGGTTGATCCTTAGAAGCATCAAACTTTGCAAAAGGAGGTTGCTCTACCTCTTTCTTCTTCCATCTAGACTCTTGGACCTTGGTCCAAAGATCTTATGGACATGATGCTTCTACTTTGAGTATCAAAGTATTAATGTCACTATTCTCTACTTCTATTGATAGTGCATTTGGTTTTTCAACTTGTAGACATTCCTCAATTTTCTCATTAGGGATTCTCATGTTTGGAATGGAAGTTTGTGGTTTTTCTAGCATAGCTTCAACAACTTCAATCAATATTTTACTGATTTCTAATCTTTCTTTTTCTAAGTCTCCTCTTGCATAGCACTTGTCATGTTGCTCAAGACTTTGTCCTATCGCTATTCTTGATTGATAAGCTTTTAGTGGCATATCCAAGTCTTTAGTAGTATCAGCTAGAATTGAACTTGTCTGGTTCTATGTTTGCTTCTCTTTTATTACACCTCATCTATCATTTGTCTTTGAGAGTTTCTCTTGTGTCTGAGAATCTCCATCTCCATCTTGCAATCTCTTTGCACATTTATTCCTAGTCTTTTCTTTCTGATTCTTCCACTTTTGAGCCTTCTTTCTCTTGATTGACTCCAAAGGATCCACTAAATCCTCTACTTTCAAAGGCAAAGGCTATCCTAATTCAAGACTCTTAGAGACTATAGTGTCATTCTCACTAGGACTTGCTTCAGTCTCTTTCTTCTTAGACTGGGCTCTCGTCATTGCATTTATTGGAACCATACAATCATTGTCACTTCAAAAGGATTAATAAACTCAATCACATTGATTTGTGTGGTTGAAGATTGGAGGGGTTCTTTGGGCAAGAGATGCTCTTTTCAACAATCTGCACATTACCCCTCCCAATGTCTCTTTGGTGATGGTTTAGGCATTGAGCATTCTTTGATGAAATGATCCCCTCCACATTGATAAGATGGTCCTCTAGGAGCAAGTGGTTATTGGTTGATGCACAAGAGCTAAAGCTTTATGAGCAGCATACATAACATTTGCATACTTTGACCCATATGAATCTAAGTATCCATCACACTCATAGTATTCTTTCTCATAAGAGGCTTCAACTTCAATAGGAATCTTTTGATAATAGTTATCCGTGTGTTGTAGATCATAAGAATGACTAGTAGACTCGCCACTAGTGGAAAGATTCACTAGCACCATTGTTCTCTTAGGGTTCTCTTTGTATTTGGTATACTTCACTAAAACCACATTTTGAGGGTGTGGTGGTTGTTGACCCAATACAGGTTGTGGTTGCGAATATCCCTATGATTCATAAGGTTTTTCAATTTGTGGAGGTCCCTAATATTAAGGATATCTTGGAGACTCACTGTCTTGATCCCTTGGAGGATAGGCATATGTCCCATACTCATATGGTTGAGATTGTTTGTAGGGGAATCTGTCAGTCATACAATTGGTATAATTTTTCTCAATGTAGCAATAGTAGATAGGCCCTTGCATAGGTGGTCTTCCATAGGATTACGGGGGTGGGTTCGGAGGTCCTCCTCTTACGCAGGAGTGAGTTGGATGGTCTCCACCACATTGTAAGCATCTCATGAACATAGGTACCCGCATTTGTTGAGGTGGGTATTGCTTAGGAAGATTGATTATGCACTCATATTTTTTTATCCACTAACTCAATCAACTCATCCACAGAAAGAGAGTGGGAAGATGTAAATCTTGAAGATTCTTTAGAGCTCGATGGGTTATGTGGAATGTTCAAAACATTAGCCAAGTTTTCCTAAATATCTATGCATTCTTTTAGGCAAGTTTCCAAAGAATCTGATCACATACACCAGAGTTCTCAATCCTCCATTCCATAACCCATCCAAAAACAATGAGATTTTTTTTTTTGAGTCGAACTTTCAACATCTTGACATCTATCCACATCTTTGTTGAACCTCCTAACTACCAATCTTACACACTCATGGCTTGTTCGTTTGAAGCTATGCATCAAAGAGAAGGTTTTATGTCTAACTCCCCTCTTTGCAAATTCATCGATGAATCCATGCATTAATTGGTAAATATTAGTGAATCCATTCATGTCTAATGGTTGGAATGAGGCTAAAGTTGTTCTTATCAAGGTCATTCCAAAATCTCACATTGGACCAAAAAAACATCAACTTTTTCTTCCCTAAGGACTTGCTTGAATTCAGCCATATGATTGTATGGATTACTTGATCTTCCATATAGGTTTTTCATACATTTAGCTACTTGAGAGGATCTTAATCTTCTACCCATATCCAATGCTCTAGGCACTACTTAAACATTAGGATGCACACCTTGTCCTTCACCTCCAAGAGGTATTTGTGGAAAGGGTGGTTTGTTCTATGATTTGCCTCACAATATTGGGTTGGGCATAGAAATAGTAACTAGAATGTTGAACTACTTTGTAATCGAGGATTAACATTGTTCCAATTGAACTACTTGAAATTAGGATTTCCTATACTCCCTTGAGTTCCATTGAGATTGTCCAATGAGGATGTCTATTTCTTGAGTGAAAACACTAGCAAGCCCATGTACTTGACTTTGGACTTCCTGTTTCTAGCAAATCCCTATATCTCCTCGTAAATTGATCCAAATAGGTTACCTTAGTCAATTCCTCAAGATCATGCAATTCATAGATTGTTGTTGGATTTGCACCAGTCCCCATGATTGGTGGAGATGCATGCATCACTCTGTCTTTGACCTCAATCAAATAGATTTCTATCAGTTCATCATCTTGACGAATATGATCTCCTCTCAAGACATTGGTAGAACTGACTTTCTCTTTTGAGTGGTTACCATCTCTTCACCACTAGGATTAATTAGTTGAGGAGCATCTTCAATGCTACCCATATCATTAGTCTAGTCTAGCTAATCAATAACCATGTACAGATGTCCTTTTTTTCCATGTACAAGAGTGCTTCAAATTCGATAGCTAGCCTATGGATTACTTTTGTGAATCTAAAGTGTTTCAATTAAACCAATGATATATTGAGTCCATCTAGGTATGTAGCCACTCCAAGTGAATTTGTTAATACATATTGCAAAGAGGTTTTCTATTCTCCATTGATTGTGGAGATAGCTTCAACACTCAAGTTGGGAGTATGCATGTCTTTCAATGTTGCCATACTCTCATGATCTCAATCACTAGACAACTTAGAATAGACCGAGTGTATGCTTCTATTGGTAGTACTCTCTATGGAAGAGACTACACTCTGATGACTACCTAAGGCTCTCTTTGATCTCAAGATTACCAATGATCAAATAACCCCCCTTATCCATGTTCTCTCACCAAGCTTTTATGTTATCCTTCAAGGTTTTGGTTGTTTCCCTATGTCAATGTGTTGTGCCTACTCTGTTTCCAAGCATGTGGATGAGAAACTAAATTAGGTTTTTTCGAGGTCTCTGTGAGTACCTGCTCTCTATACTCTCTTTCATTTTGATTTTTCTCTTACTATTTACATGCAACCTACACTAAGAAGATTTAGTCAACTTATTGTGCTTCAATGACTCAAAGTTCCACCTCTTCAAAGTTGTCTGATTGTTATTCGCCCTAGTCTCACTCTGATAATAGTTCTTGAACTCCAAAAACCCTAGAATTAAATTTTTCCCCTTTTTAGACCTTTTATTGCCTTGACCAAGCCCTAGCGAGGTTGTAAATGTCCCCACATATGGGTAGAATCCAGCCCCTAAGTGTTTCCTTTGAATTCACTCTAGTATCGTTTGGCAAAACACACTTCACTCTGGGGACACTTGACACCTAGGTGTTGGCAACAACTCGTGACACTTATCAAGCATTGGTGACACCACCTTCATGATACCTAAGTGTCACAACACCCAACAAGTATTGGCAACACCTAAAAAACAACACATGATACTTAAGCTTGACGACACATGACACCAAGTCATACAACACATGATACATGACATAAGACACCAAGTCACACAACACGTGTTGGCGACACTTCCCGTATGTGGATGATATCATGATATCAGGGGGTGTCAGTGATACCTAGCTTATGACTCTATTATATCCCAATAGCTTTCAGGTGTTTGCGATACTTGGAAGTGTTAATGACAACACTGGTGACAAGGGCCAAGTTTCAATGATACTTGGGAATCAAGTATCAATGAAACTTGATCAACCTATTGTCACGATACTTTGAATTTTTTAGCCTAAATTAAATTTTATGTCAAACTTATGTGTTCCTTGTGTTATCCCCTATCCCTTATCTACTTGTATCCAAAAAATAATGATTCTAAGACCAAATACATCACTCATGACACTCAGGTGATGTCGTTTCTCTTTGTGCAATGTTGCTTTGGAAAAATAAATTTTATAGGCTTGTAGAGATTACCTCAAAGGTCGTGTCTCAATTTGCAAGCCCAAACATGCACTGCACTCCTCACACTAAGCCTTTGAAGCTCCATAGCACTTGTTGCTCATAAGGTCTCTCTCTCTCTCTCTCTCTCTCTCTCTCTCTCTCTCTCTCACACACACACACACACACACATAGAGACAGAAGGATCACCAGAGAAGGATGGATGTCACTTGTGCACACTACTTGGATACCATGCGGATGAGCCTCTCCCTTTCACTAGAGCCTAGAGAGCAAGACGGGACACCACGTGGAGTAGAGCACTTATCCGTTAGTTCTCGAATGAGGCCGAGAGGAGAGACTTTCTCAGACGACGGGCGGTACTCACCGGGGACCACGATCTATTTAGATGACGATCTCACACGGATGCAGGTAGAGCACAGACGTGCATGCATGTCGCGTGTCCGCAGGTCCGACGGGAGGGACATCGTTCCCTATACAAAGACATCCGTGTCATCATCGATGGATGACCCATTGACTAGGGATTCGTGGCCTATGAGACAGCATAGCAGGAGGTGTGCATTGTAGTCTGGAACTGTGATGGATCTTTGTGGACACATCCAGCGCACCTCGAGGAGTTGATGGATGGCAGAGACATGATCTTCTTGACAGAGACACACGAGAGTCCAGGGAGGAGCCTACCGAAGATTGAGGGCTATAGGTGGGAGTCAGCTCACCATTGACAGATGCGACAGCACACCACACGAGGATCAAGAGTAGCCGTGCTCTATAGACAGTCGCTATAGCATAGGATATAGGTGGTAGCCAAAGACCCAGAGACACGTTTCATGTGGATACGCCTCTAGCTATCAGAGGAGAGAGCAGCATATTTCACCATCTGCTATATTGCACACATCGGCTCCCGCTTCACACCTACCCCCAAGCAACCCTCAGAGGGGAAGGGACCAGACACCCCATCGCCATATGACTGCCTCAATGACACCATTATGGAGTATACCAGGATGGGTGAAGTCTTCCTTGTAGGAGACTTTAATGCCCGCACTAAGAGCCACCAGTGTGATATCTATGACTTTGACGACCTTGAGATGCTCTGTACCATGGAGGACATGTCTACACTCAGAGCCTCAGCCAACACCACCACACCCACCTCATACAGTCGACACCTACTCGAGATGGGTGCTGCACACTGTCTCATTATCTATAATGGAATGGTGACCTGGCCCACCTCATGTGGTCTCACTTGCATTATGACGTCCCAGGATAGCCCCCACTACTGATCCCTCACACACTGCGTCCTGTGATATCCACTCTAGTCATGGCAGGCATGGTACGACAGGCCATCCATAGGCTACAACATGGTCATTCAGCAGACCACATGGGACTATAGGGCGAGCACTTTATATATTATGCAATCGATGTAGTTTCCCACCTGATCACCCACCTCGTCAACCGTGCCTTGGTTGAGGGGTTACCTGAATCGTGGACTATGCATACCATTGCGCCTATCCATAAGTCCGGTGATATGATGGACCCGGGGAACTACAAGACTATTATGATAGGCCACATCTTGGCCAAGATCTATAGGGCAGTACTAGAGGCAGAGCTTAGTACACGTGCTGAGGTGGCTGGGATCAGAGCACCCAGTCAGGTAGGCTTCCGCCGCACTTTCTCCACCATCGACCACATCTTCGTACTTCGTTGCTTGATTGAGAGCGCAAAGGCGAGGAAGCAGAGACTCTACTGTTACTTTGTGGATTTCTGCAAAGCCTTCGACATGGTCCCTTAAGAGAGACTACTATGAAGACTCCAAGAGTTACCATTAGACATGCTATGGGCCATCCATGTTTTGTATGCACGTGTCACAGGCAGGGTGTGATTCCCTGGTGCCCTATCAGATAGCCTTGTTAGCACCATTGGTGTGAAACAAGGTTGCCCTCTCTCACCCACTCTCTTCGGTCTCTACCTCGACAAGATCACAGAGTATATATAGCGAGCAGGAGGGCTAGGAGGAGACCTCAGAGGTACGCCAGTACACATTCTATTATATGCTGATGACATTGTCTTGCTTTCAGAGTCACAAGAGGGGTTCCAGTCACACTTACAGGCGCTTGATACCTTCTGCATGGAGAGAGGATTCATAGTGAACCTTGGCAAGACCAAGGTCATGATCTTCCGCACCTCGAGGATAGTACGCCATCATGCCTCTTTCACCCTAGCTGGAGGATAGATAGAGGTCGTGGACTCCTACGTCTACTTAGGTATCACCTTCTCGAGCAACACAGGGGTATTCTCCATGGCACAGGCAGCGAGAGATAGATTGACACGAGGCTATGCGGTACTTGTTGGATTGGAGAGATGCTGCTTTCAAGCACATTTTCAAGAGCCCGGACTAAGGGGTGGCTCTTTGATACTCTAATGACACCCGCACTGATGTACACAGTGGCACTATGGGCACCAAGGATCATGGGGGCTATGTGGATGCGCATTGAGAGGCCCCAGGTCACCATGATCTCACGCTTACTCCGCAACAAGCCCTCTGTTTCACATGAAATTATATAAGCTGAGCTTGGCACACCACCGACGCTAGTGGAGGCCCTCTTTCAGCTAGTGACTTTTATCCTGAGAGTCAGAGAGCTCCCCTCCAGTTGCCTGACCAGGCTTGCATTTGAGAGCTCTAGACATTTGGCAGAGACAGGGCATGAGAGAGTATGGTATGCACAGACCTATTGATGATTGGAAGACCATGGCATGAGCATTACCGATCTCCCCCCTTTTCAGTATGACCTCTTCCCCCTACATTACCCTCTCTCGTTCTGAGAGGAACAGGATCATCCGTCAGGACCTACTACAGATACATGTCAAGGAGACATGGATAGCACCACGGAAGCCTCTTCCCACAAAAAGGCAACACTACAGAGAGCACTTCCTGACAGTGACAACAGATGGTTTCATTCAGAGACCACGATACATGGATACATACATGGCACCAATAGAGAGAGTGGCCATTGGGAAGCTTAGAGTATCATCGCACCAACTCGAGATTGAGTTTGGGCGAGCGACACATACCCCCAAGGACGAGAGATTATGCAGGATATGCCGAGAGGAGGTGGAGGACGAGGAGCACTACACATGTAGATGCCAGGCATATGAGGATATCAGAGACCGCTACCCACAGCTCTTCAGGGGGCCCAAAGAGATCAGGGCTTTACTCGAGATGGAGGACCAGCACCCTCTAGTTCGTTTCCTAGTAGAGCTCCACCACAGCCGTGCCTCACTTCTCTAGTGGATGGAGATACAGCCGGCCCCCCAGACTCATATTACAGATTTTTTTAGACCCACAGCCACCAAAGGACCCAACTCGATAGGGGGTGTCACATTACAGAGCAGAGGAGCTTAGATGACAGCACCGATGATCGAGACCCCCACTCCAAAGATCTCGTCCCC
>CM035426.1:156940731-156988231 GCA_020310875.1 Ceratopteris richardii | reverse complement strand
AAAATGCTTCCTCTGGGCAGCATTAGCAATCTTATGAATAAGACTTTTTACAGATACACTACATTTTGACCTGAAAGCACTGACTTGTACTTCTACCAGGGACCCACAAATTTTATAAGCAGAAACAGACACTTTGTCTCCCAACTCATTATCAAGAAGCTCCCAAACTGCACAGAAACGAACTGCACAAGCTATAAGCTATAAATTCATAAATTTTGATGTATGTATCCAAGTCTTAACTGTCCCAAACTGCACAGAAATCAACTGCACAAGCTATAAAAATTTCATAAATCCAAAAGTCTTTCTGTGCACGTCACCCAACTCATCATTAAGAAGCAGACAAACTGCATAGAAATCAGCCCCACAAACGAGGAAGCAAAGTAATAGAAATTGATGTACATATCAAAGTCTATAGTTACAAGCAGACTACAAGTTCAACGTCAGCTTATGTAGCAATCATATACAGTGATATTACAAAAATTGCTAGGAATCAAAAAGTTTTAAATATCCATTTAAGCGAATTATATGATGCAACCTTACAAATAGATTAGGATTCAAACTTAATCACAAGTCATGCTAGAATCTTTAGATAAAATTATAAATAAAACTTGATGGCACAGCGGCCTTCACTCAGTTTCTTTCTACAATATCAATTATCCTTGCAAAAAAGGTTCCAAGTAATACAAACACATCAAGCCTCAAGGCACAAAAGAGAAAAGAGGAATAACATCAAAATTATCACTCCATAGAATTCCCGCTATTGCAGAAATTGACAAGTCAATCTCTGCAAAGTTCCAACTCTTTGACAAAACCACCATGGAAAAGAAAGTTAAGCATGAGACACTGCTCAATATGCTTAACAAAAGTCGATGATAGTGGCAAGCGACCAGCTTCACCATAAGTACAAGTGAATTAACCTAACAGCAGAAACTCAAATAAGATCAGCAACATTAGAGGGCAATTCTTCGATCAGAACATTGTAGAACTTCATAATATCCTGTAGCATCTTTTCATCCTCTTTTGTGATAAAATTAATAGCAACACCCTTCCTCCCAAACCTTCCACCACGTCCAATTCGATGCAAGTAGTTCTCTGGTTGAGTAGGCAAGTCATAATTTATGACCAGAGACACTTGTTGTACATCTATACCCCTAGCCAGCAGGTCAGTCGTAATCAGCACTCGTGATGAACCTGACCTGAATTCTCTCATTATGATGTCTCGAGTGTTCTGATCCATGTCACCATGCGTAGCTGATACTGTGTGATCCCTAGCCCTCATCTTATCCGTGAGCCAATCAACTTTTCTTCGGGTATTGACAAAGATTACACTTTGTGTGATTGCAAGTGTCTCATAAAGATCACAAAGAGTATCGAGTTTCCAATCTTCCCTATTCACATCAACATAGAACTGTTTGATACCCTCTAGCGTAAGCTCATCTCGCTTTACAAGGATCCTTACAGGCTTGTTCATAAACTTCCTCGTGATCTCCAGGGCCTCGGGAGGCATTGTTGCAGAGAAAACGCCAACTTGTAAATTCTGTGGAAGCAGTTGAAAGATATCATAGATCTGCAATCCATTGCCAGAAAAATCAAGAAAAATAAAAAAAAACGAAGTTTGCAGTATGGAACAAAACTTGTCTTGTGACGGAGAAAAAGACACATGATTCAATCTCACAGACCTGGTCCTTGAAACCTCGAGAGAGCATCTCATCAGCTTCATCAAGAACAAACATTTTAATGTATTCTGGGCGAAGGGACCCTCTCCGAAGCATGTCATAGACACGTCCAGGGGTCCCTACTACTACATGAACGCCGCTCTGTAGGATACGAATATCCTCCCTCACACTTGTTCCACCTACACATGCATGAACTTTCACCTGCAGATAGTCACCAAGGGCACGCATCACCTTTTCTATCTGCTGAGCTAATTCACGTGTTGGAGCTAGGACAAGTGCTTGACAGTCATAAAGATTGTAATCTAGCTGTTGTAAGATTCCCGAGCAAAATGTGGCCGTCTTTCCTGTGCCAGACTGAGCTTGTTGAATAACATCCAGCCCCTTCGCAAAGGGAACAATTCCCCTCTGCTGAATGGGAGACGGTTTCTCAAAACCTAGATTCATGCAAAAACGATCAACAACATAAAAAGATAGAGTCGTTCGACTTCAAGCTAAGGTTCGACATTTATCAAATGAATGGTTTTTCACCGTATGCATAAATGCCTCTAAGTAGATTCTCATGGAGGCCCATCTCATCGAAAGTTTCGCACGCTTCATCCCATGTAGAGCTTATCTCATCGCCATCACCTGTAAGACTGGTACACAAAGACGTAGAGTATGTAAATCAGAGATAGCAAAAAATAATACAGGGTAACTTGAGGCTCTGCTTAGCACTCCGCATGATAAGCAAATGAACATTGTACTAGGATAAAAAAAAAAACTACGAAGGCCTAATTCAGATAAGACATCAACACGAGCCATCCTTTCTTTGTTCGGCAAATTCATTTTGCGGTTACTTCTAGGATCGGGTAGAAACCGAATACAGAATCGCACTACAAATGAAGAACGTCTGTTCCTTCTAAAGGTCGAACAAAAGAACAAAGATGAACGAGCCTCCATACCACTACAATGAATTCTGAGCTCTTCAAATATACCCACAGATCTTCCAAAAAAAAAGCAAAGTTGAATACTCTCTGTCACAGAGAGAGCAAACATTCGGAGTAGTTCTCACAGGTCAGGGTAAGACACTCACACTTGTTCCATCTTGGCGTCATAGGCGCGCGCATCGTAGCCTTCCGAGCCTGCCATGATTTCTGTATCGAGGACGAGGAGGGAAGACTACGAAATTGTAGGAGATCAGGGCAGACAGAAAACAATACGCATACGCTATGTAGGTCGTCCGACTGGCGACTGCGTATGCATTCACACTTCTAGGTCAAGATTGAAAAATTAATCCATTTTTCTTGGAGGGTTAAGGACCATGGAATTAGAGCTTGTTTCAACGTTAGAGCATATAGGTTCATAATAGTCCAAAAACGAGTTCACAATTGGAGATAAGTGGTAACACCTCAACATGTGAGATAATTCTATTGAGAGAGCACTACACGGATTAAACTCGAAGCTAATATTTTCTAAAGCTCATGGCATGAGGCAAGACATTGATAAGGGAAAACTCCATGAAGCTTTAGGACACTACATGATCAAGAAATGGGTAGAAAAGGGTCTTTCTAGATCCTTTCAATTAAACTTTGAATTCATCATGCTTGGACACCTATGTTTTGTAGTTATTATTTCATGGATTGAGGAAGCAAAATTATAGTTTGCAAATGGCAAAATCCCCATGTATTAGATAGCAAACTACAAATAGAGATGGTAGCCTTGAAGCTCACACCACTCAAGATGTCAAAAAACATGTTGGGTGCGCCTTTTGTGGAGCAATGATGGCTTCACATTACATAATGTGGTGATGCACCACAGTGCACTCTCCTTCTCACGCTCTCCACGACGATATCGTCGGAGTAGAAAATCGAGCTCCTAAGGGCACACACGGTACTCCGCATAGAGATTGCAGAATACGCAGAAAGACACATTACACAGGGAGCACGAAGACAGACTTCTTAGGTCTTACAAATGCGGTCGAACTTACAGTCTGTGACTGACCAGGTCACTATATGTTTTATTAAAGAACATATACAAAGAAGTGTCCAATGGCCATTTGGCCTTTCACATTAACACTAACGGTAACAATCTCCCACTAAAAGCCAATATGGCCAAAGTAACTATGGGAGAAAAATAAAGAATGATAAAGAATACCTTAGTGTAAGTATACAAACTATACCTTCCACCTGATGGGCATGTTACATAGTATACAAGTGATTGTGTAAGATCATGAATCAAGTAACCCCCATCAAGTGACAACAGTGTCGAAAGCTATCATGTGGTAGAGCTTTAGTCAAAGCATCTGCAGCATTATCTCGAGTGTGAACCTTCTCAAGAATAATGCGCTCAGTGGCTAAGCAATCTCGAATGAAGTGATACCTCACCTCAATGTGCTTGGACTTTGCATGATCGACCGGATTCTTAGCCAAAGCAATGGCACTCTGACTATCACTGAGCAAATGAGGTACATGCTGAGGTAAACCCATATCTCAAGCAAGACAAGAAAGCCACAACGCTTCATTACATGCCTCACTTGTTGCAACATACTCTGCTTTTGTGGTGGAAATAGCTGTACATTTTTGAAGATGAGATCTTCAAGAGATAGCACCTCCAGCAAAATGAAAAATGTACCCTGATGTAGACTTACGATTTTCTACACAACCAACATAGTCAGAATTTGTGTAACCAATAATGGATGATTTCCCTCTACCTAAGCATAGACACTTGTCCTTACTGCCACTCAGATATCTTAAAATCATCTTGACTGCTTCCCAATGTTTCTTGCCAGGATTAGACATATATCTGCTCACAACTCCCATTGCAAATGCAATGTCTAGTCTCGTAGCTACCATAGCATACATGAGACTACCAATAGCAAACTGATAGGGAATTTTGGTCAGCAATTCCTTTTCCTCATCTGATTTAGGGCAATCATCCTTGCTCAATTTCACATATGTGGGTAAAGGTGTACTCAATGCCTTTCCACCCTGCATATTGAACCTGTGAAGTACTTTGGATATGTACTCACTTTGAGACAAGTATATGCATCTTTTGCTCCTATCATGTAATGCGCATGCCAAGAATATGTTTGGCATCCCCCAAATCCTTCATATCAAATGCCTAACTCAACTTCTTTTTGAGAATTGACAAATCATAAGAGGACTTCCCAACAATCAGCATATCATCGACATAAAGTATCAAGCATATCAAGCTGCCATCTGAGCATCTCTTTGTGTAGAGACAATGATCCTCATTGCTTCGAGAATAGCCTTGAGACTTCATAAAAGCATCAAACTTTTGGTACCATTGTCTAGGGGATTGTTTAAGTCCATACAAGCTCTTCTTAAGCTTACAAACTAGACTTTCCTTGCTAGGACCTACATAACCCTCTTGTTGTTCCATATAGATCTCATATGTAAGATCTCCATGCAAGAAAGCAGTTTTCACATCCATTTGGACTAGCTCTAAGTCCTCCATTGCAACGAATCCAAGCAGCATGCACAGGGTAGTCATCTTGACCACTGGAGAGAATATTTTCTCAAAATCAATACCATGTTGTTGCTTAAAACCCTTTGCAACGAGTCATGCTTTATACTTTGGAGAAGCACTATCTGATGTGAATTTCATCTTATATACCCATTTACATGGTAAAGCTTTCCTGCCCTTTCGCAAAGGTACCAAATCCCAAGTACCATTCTTGTGAATAGAATCCAACTCACTCTTCATGGCACGCTCCCACTTGACATGATCCTCTGTCTGCATAGCTTCTTTGTAGCAAGAGGGCTCACCGACATTTGTTAGCATAACAAAATCTAAACCTGGAACATATCTATCAGGTGGATATAAGACACGTGCATAACATCTCAATGGTTGCTGAACAGGAATATGTGCAGACTGATCTGAATGGACATTCTCTTGAACATCCCTATGTGAAGCATTTTTATGCATGCTAACCGGAGGACTACTATCCTCAAACACCACTCTTCTCACTTCAACCTCCTTAATGGGTTGTTTATGCATCTTAGACTCATTAAAAATGACATCACTACTTTTGATGGCTGATCATGTTTGAGGATCCCATAAGTGATATCCAAATTGTCCTTCTCGACCATATCTAAGAAAGATGCATTTCTTTGACTTATGATCCAACTTTTGTCTAAGATTCTTTGGTATATGAACATATGCTTCACAGCCAAAAACTCGAAGATGATCATAATATGGTGGCTTCCCTGTCCATAACTCTTGTGCCACTTTCAAACCTTTAGCAGTACTAGGTGAAAGGTTAATCACATGAACTGCACTCAATACTGCTTCTTCCCAAAAACCTTGTGAGAGGTTTGCATGATGCAACATAGAGATTACTCTATCTTGAATAGTTCTATTCATCCTCTCAGCTACACCATTCTGTACTGGGGTATAAGGAGCTATAAACTCTCTACAAATCCCTCTAGACTGACAAAAAAGGCTAAATTCATGTGAGGCATACTCACCCCCATTATCTGAACGTAAAGCCTTAAACTTAGTTCCTTTTTTAGTCTCAACTGAAGCAAGCCATTTTTTGAAAGTAGGGAATACCTCATCCTTTGATTTGATAGGATATACCCAAACTTTTCTAGTAGCATCATCTATGAAAGTGACAAAGTAAAGAGAACCACCTAAGGACCTAGTCGGCATAGGACCACACACATCTATATGAACGAGATCTAAAGGCTGAATTGAAGAGTCAATGTGCGTTCTATGCACATTTCTAGTTTGCTTTCCATATTGACAATGCTCACAAAATGAAAAATCGGAGAAAGATAACACAGGTAAGTAGCTAGAACGAGAAAGATTTTCCATTCTGCTACGAGGTATATGGCCCAAATGACCATGCCAAATACAAGCCATAGGCTGTTTAGTAACAACTAACAAGTGTTCTTTCTGTGATACAAATAAAGGATAAAGTGAGACAACTTTGCTTCCTTTTGCAATAACCATATTGCCCTTTGATATGCGAAAGGACTGAGTATAGAAGACCACCTTGTAACCAAGGTCATCAAGTTGACCAACTGACATGAAACTGCATGATAACTAAGGTACATGGCGTATATTATGCATAGTAAATTTTGAACCATCAATGAACTAGACAACCACATCTCCAATCCCCACAACATCACACTAGTAAGAATCACCAAGTCTCACGGTACCAAGAGACTTTGTTGCATAATTAGAGAACCATTCTCTATGTGGTGTCACATGGAAAGAAGCACCAGAATCTAGCAACCAGGTGTGGGAAAGAAAATCAGCCATAAGAGCCTCAATTGGCATAGTACTATCAAGTGTCAACACATCGGCATCATCAAAAATAGCATTAATTTCTTCAATCTTCACAGTCTAAGTAGATGGTGCAGGTAACTGTTTAACATGCCCATCAACATTCTGTCCTTTACCTTTAGCATTCTTTAATGTGTAACAGTCTTTCTTCATGTGTCCTTTCTTATGACAATAATGGCATTCGATATCCCTCTTCTTTGATTTACTTATACTCTTATTCCGTTGACCATTCTTTTCCTTGTTCTTGCTCCTGCCATGTTGTTGATTCTTTCCTTGGTAAGAATCACGAACATTATATGCATCTCCACTCTGAGTGCCAACCATGGATTTTCTACGAATCTCCTCACTCAAGAGTGCTCCACATATGTCATCATAGACGAGTTTACCACCAGGTGCACTATTGCTAATAGCTGTGCAAAATGTATCCCATGATGAAGGCAAGGTGCATAACAACAATATTGCTTTCATTTCATTATCCATATCCAATTTTGGAGCTTGTAACTGAGAGGATATAGCATGTGTCCTTCATACAAAGGTCATATAATTTTCTCATCAGATAGACTTTATTTGATGCCGTCTCTTTTTCATATGTATTGCATAACTTATTCAAAACTCCTCTGCACTTTCACAATCTAATACTATAGAGTAAACATTATCTTCCAGGTGCAAGCGAATGGTAGACTTGGCCATTTCATCTAACTCATCCCAATCATCTTCATCCATGTCAGCAGGCTTCTTTGAAATTCCATTTACTGGCTTCCATTGCCTCCTTTGAATCAGCACATCTTTAATCTGATTCTTCCATAGAGCAAAGTTTGTGCCATCAAATTTTCGAATCTCAAAATGGTCTTTGCCCTGCAAGTTATAGCTCCTCCTCGAAACACTATACACCCTGATCCACCGGATGTGCCTGAGACCTCTGATGCCATGATGGTAGAGAACTGAATGGAATGATAATGGAGCTAGAAGAGTCTGAACACCAATGAATAAGTGTATCAAGGAGTAAATCGACCACTGTATAGTTGACCAAACCAAAAATCTGGAAAAATTTTGCCAGAGTATCCTCTATAAAATGAGCATATGACCAGTGTCAAAATATCATAAAACTGCAAGTATTAACATGTTTGTTTGCATAGTGAATCACTGACTCCACTGCACATAATCAGTTAACCAATAGAAGCCAACTAGGCTTATCGAGCACCTATGAAAAACTATCATACATCTCCTATGGTGAGGCTGGGTAAGTCTTCCACTTGCATCACCGAAGAGATCCCAACATCTGGGTGTCTCCGAGTTAAGAAAACCTCACCACAACCCTCTTTATCAAACGTAAAAGGCTTTATGCAAAGAATGTAACCACTATATCAATGACCACATGGACGTACATAAGTGATATCCATAGAAGCATACATAATGTGTATGCGCTCAATATATGTAGTAAAATGATACTAAAAGGCTGAATGCACAGCCCAAAAAATAACCAATAACACCTACAAGTGTCTGTCAACTTTGATGTTTTTGGCTCAAAAAACCTGCATAAATTTGTAGCGGCTGCTCCCATCAAAACTGAAATCTTTCAAGAGACCTGTAGTTTTCCGAGTGTGGCTGAAAACACATCCCCAAAGGTTGATATTTAATGTCGGAGAAGTACAAAGAACACTCTTCTTGATGTTCTTGGACCCGTGTGAAGAGAACTATGTGTAGAAGTACTCCAAAACGGCTCCAAAAGACACCCCAAAAATGCTTTAGAAATAGGTTTTGAAAGCAAAGAATGAAGCTTTGAGGGACCAAAACATGTTCAAGATAATGTCAACCTTAGTCTTTCCCCTTCTTCAGACACCACAAGAGTGTAGCTTAGTGGCAAGAGATTGCCACGGTTAAGAGAGCTCCAGGGGGAACAATATTGGAATGGGTGACCTCCCGGGAAGTATTGGGAACCTCTATATTCTTTGATCATTGAGGTCCTCCCTCGCGTGTAGCCAACAATGCCAACGGTGACTTAAATGACTTGGATGACAAGGTATGCCAATGTCTATGCCTTAGTCGTAAGCCTTGGGGGGGAGCTCGCTTCGCTCGCACAAAAGGAACAAAGCTTTTGCGTCAAACTGCTATGATACTAGTGAACTATTTCGATGGCGATGCACCATAGTGCGCTCTCCATCTCGCACTCTCCACAATGATATCCTCAGACTAGAAAACCGAGCTCCCAAGGGCACACACGGTACTCCACACAGAGAGTGCAGGATACACAAAAAAACACAGTACACAAGGAGCATGAAGACAGACTTCTTAGGTCTTACATATGCGGTCAAACTTACAGTCTATGACTGACTAGGCCACTATATGTTTTATTAAAGAACATATACAAAGAAGTGTCCATTGTCCATTTGGCCTTTCACATGGACACTAATGGTAACACAACACTCTCTCCCTCTTTTAAATGTTTTTGTCCATAGTGATCATTGAGGGAAGATACTTACGAACCAAAACTCAATTCCTAAGTATCGTCTATAAGTGATGAACAAAGATAGATACTTTAGAATACACAATGTATTTGTCTCTCTACTTTATCTAGCGTCTTCTCTAGAGAATAATTCTTAAATCATCCCATTAGTACTACACGCAATAGCACCTAAGAAACTACCTTAAAAAGAGGCATACTTGCGACCTTATGAGAATAACTCTTGTAAGAAAACTCAACTAAAGGTATGAAACTAAGTAGTTCCTCTTTGGTACTTAATTAACTCCATTTATCTGACTATGTAGAGTGCATCTTAGGTTAGGGATACAAAACAAGTCCTTATGCCACTCGAAACATTCAAAACTATTCTATTCTCTTTTGAGCACACTGGGCTTGTGTTTCGTGCATGGAAAGAAAAAAAGAGTTAATGACTAAGGTGTTGGAAACAAGGCAGATTTGGTTGGGCATTGAGATTTAGCCACATCACCCTTCTTCTCCTACATCATTTCTTGTGAATCATACTCATAAGTCATCGATTTTTGGAATCTCTTGGCATCCAATAATCTTTCGCCCTTCCTTAGACCCATCTTAAGCATTCAAATACATCAATAAGCTCTTTGCAACTCTTGCAGCTTGCAATTTCGCCCACATACATAAACATGCTATCAACATCCCCCCACTCAAGTTCCAAGGGGTATTTACCTCATGCCAAGCATAGGTTTGAATCTTTTGGAGTTCTGTTCCATCCAAAGCTTTGATTAAGATGTAAAATCCATTTTTTCAAAAAATAAGCACACACCTCATTATTCGTTGCTTTCTCTCTAACAAAATGATAGTGTATCTCCACGTGCCTTACCCTAAAATGAAAAATAGGATTGAATGTCATACAGATGCTATTCAAATTGTCTGCATAAACCAATGGTACATCAATCTACACATCCAAATCATGAAAAACTTCTAAATTCATGTAACCTTTACACTCAACATTGATGGAATATAAGAGAACTACACGTGACTTGAAGTCTACCTTGAAGTATAAGATATTTCACACGTGTTGCATTCCATATCCTTGGTGCTTGATTAAGTTCCTATAGTGCTTTCTTTAGCCTACAAAGCACGTAGCATCCACAAAACCATTAGGTTATGACATATACACCTCTTCACTTAACGCACCATTGAAAAAGACATTTTTTTGTATCTAATTAATGTGATTCCCACTTGTGCATTTGACTCGCAATGTCCATGCACAAGTAACAAGAGAGAATAGTTAGCTCTCACACATCCAATAAGTACACATAGTGATGGTTTGATACACATATTAATTTATCAAACTGAGAGTATGACATGATCAAGTGCATGGAAACTCTGCTCTAATGATGTTCGATGTGGGAATAGATCAAGTAATGCATGTACAAGTGGATTTCTACCTCATTCAACACCTTCTACATGTGGATGTGTGTCGTGATACTTGGTGCAAAAATAGACACAAAATCAAGAATTTCTCCTAGCTCCGATAGCCAAATATAATCACTAAGGGGTTCTATCGTAGCTCTTGATGAGATGTGTTTATTGGTAGTGGTTTGAACTCGATCAAACTTCTCTCCTCCAAGTTACACCCAAAAAAACTAAGTTTCGAATATAGTCAATAGGGGGTTCTATTGTAGCTCTTGATGAGACACATCTATTGATAGTGGTTTGAGATCGATCGAAATTCTCTCCTCCAAGTTACACCCAATAAACTAAGTGTCAGGAATCTCCTACCTACACCTAAGACTCCCTATGCTTCACACACACACACGATGACAATGGAAAAAAGTGGGAAAGGGTTAGATGACACATCCAAGCATACATTTTACACCTTAAACACACATAGAAGCTATCAAAAAAGAAGATACACAAGCAAGAAAAAGAAAATTTAAACTTCTGAAGTTAGCTTTGCATTATGGCTAATTCTCTTTACAAATGTGTCACTAAGTGACTTATATACAAGTGCCCTAGGTTTGGTCCTTTCACACAAGTGACCGGCATTTTCTTTAGAAACTCTTAAAAAGCTACTATTGTACATGGGTTTTGTCACATTCTTGAGTGAATATGCATCTAGAGGACTCCTCTATTGCATTTGCTAGGCTTCCATGAGTTCCATGATGTGACATGTGAAAATAAAAAAATGTTGACATCCTTGGAAATTTTGTGGTCTTGTTCTTCCTCTCTTCTTCTATTCACTCGTTTCTTTCTCTAATCTCTAAATCTTTGCAACATTCTCCCCCTCTTTATCTATGTTATCCTTGATATGCTTCATTTGGGTTTGCTTGGCATGCCACAAGTAGTTGGAGATGGTCCAATTGTCTATCAAGGAAGGGCCTTCTTCACCATTGTTTGATCTTCAAAAAGCTCCCCTTTTGATATTGTGAAGCTCCATTACTGGTGCTTCAAAGGTTTCCCGCTCTCTTACTCTTGATCTCCACTCACTAAGGCTTGTGCATTGTTGTTGCTTGACAAGCCATCAGTAGCACAAGAAGCATCCAAGACTATCATAGAAAGGGCTTTTTTCATGGTTGCCTCTTTCCAATTTGTGGTCCTTTGGATTGTGCTTCAAAAACCCCATTCTCACTGGTTGCTTTGCATTTACTAGGGTTTGGTTCATTTACTTTGGCATGTGTCTTTTCTTCTCTGTATCTTCTTTAGCATGATACATGCCCTTGGGGGGCTTTGGGCAAAGGGTGCGATTATTCTTTAAGCTCAATGAGTTGTGACCTTTTTCTTTGATCTTAATCTTCTTTTTCTCTTGCGTTATTCTCCCTCCACATGTCCCTTCTCTTGAACTTTGTCATCCTCGATAGGCTTTTGTTGGTGATGTGAGTAGTCCTGATATACTTTTTGTTCTTTAGCATTAAGCATATCCACCTCTTTGATCATAAAACATTGCCATTGTTCAAGCTTCACACTGTCATTGGGTACTTGACTGTTGTCAACATAAAATTGTAGGTCATATGCTACTAGCCTTGCATTAAGATTCAAAGAAATCTTATAAAAAGGAAAACAAAAAAAAAGAGCCCACTTCAAAAAATCTAGTGAAAAATGCTTCTTCAAAAGTTTGGAGATATGGACTCAACAAAAACATTAATCTTGAGTAGCAGTCCATTATGGTAGCTTTGCTAGGCATCATGCATAGGTCAAATGAAAGTGTGGCACCCCTTGATTTATGCCAATAAAGTTCAGAAAGGTATACTCGACAAACTTGAAAACCTTAAAAACTATAAGAACCATGCTTAAGAGTTTATTTGTAAGCTCAATGGTCAAATCTCGGATGTGATCATGCTTTGATAGCCAAAATTCAATAGTGCATATCATATAATCTTCGATCGATAGGTAGGCATGTGGCAAGCTCAATAGTAGTAGAAAAGTGAGCCACTGCTTACTAATATTACCTTTTCTTTGTTCTTCCCAAAAAATTGGCCATTGACGTTGTTGAGGCATTGGAAAAAATGAAGGGTTCACTTGTAGTAAATAGGGTGCCTCTTGCCAATGTACGTGTAATGTTGGGTTCTTTTCCAAAAATCTTTTCCTCTAGATAGGATCGACTTCATTAAACTATTCTTGAGTATACACAAATGTGGTAGTAGTAAAATTCATATCATTGTTCGGATCCTTCTAGGTTGTTCTTTTGATATATCTTATGCATTCTTTCATTATGCCATAAGGAATGTTGAATGAATTCATGATTTTATCTAACTCATTGTTTCTTATTTTTACTCCTTTCATGACTCTTACCATAATCGCTTCAAATTCTTGTGTCATGAGAGACACCAGTAGTGCTCGCTCTTTTTTATCTAGCTCCAGTATGTAAGGCATTTATACATCATCAGTGTCTTCCAACATTTGCTCATGAATAGGAGATTGAATGATGGGGGGAGAAAGAGGACGTACCTCAGTCTCCGTAGTAGCCATATCAGGCTTAAGAATTATTGGTGTTCCCATGTTCTCTGTTTGCATCCTCTTCTCGGCCCATAATTGTGCAATCTATTTTTGCAATTGAGTAATGATTTGATCCTTTTCTTGCAATTGGTTCCTTCTCTCGATTATCTCTTTCTCTACTTGCATTTTGCTTTCATAAATTTCTCTTACCTCTTCGACATCTTGGCTACAATGTTTTGCATACATCTTAATAGGATCATCCTGATTCTTTCTCGATTATCTTTTATCCACCACAAAATTTTCTTCTAATTTTATTCATTGTTATTTCTCAGTATTTAGTTGTGCAACATAATCATCAAGTTGCTTTTTAAATGTTTGAATCTCTTCACTTTCTTGTAAGGTGCCTTCTGCTAGTTGATTCAATAGTAGTGAGGTCATCAACTCTTTATTTCTACTCCTCGACGAGTTTGCTTCATCCATGTATACCTTAATTTGTGACTCAATGAGCTTGGATCTATTAGTGATTCTTAGCTTTTCAGCCTCGATTTGAAAACACTTGCTTTTCATATCAGCATTTTTTGTTTTTGCCTTCTTAGCCTCTTGAGTAATCTATTTAACTTTAGATTGCCATGTAGCATTCTCAGACATTAGCAAATCTGTTTTTATCATGGAGTCTCCAAGATCTTTCTTTGCTTTCTCTTGAGTTTGTGACTACGTCAATTGATTACATAGTTACAGATAGTTGCTCACTTATCACTTTGAATTTGTTTTTCTCAATGTGAGCTTGTTGGCATTTCTTATCTGCTTCCATTAGCTCTTTTGCATATCAATTGCGCTTTGTATCATGTTCTTGACTACAGGTTTGAGCTATGCTACATCAACATTTAACCAGTTTTTGGGATGATGGGAAGTTCATCAGTATCTACATAATTTCCTTGAATGATATGTACAGTCTCATTAAATGGTAGCCGAATATGTAGGTTCAAATTTTCGTGAGCACTTTTCGATACTCGATCTTCTTTTGAGCTATTGCCTACAGTGTTTATGTCCATACATGATGATTTTGCAGCAACCCTAATTGGTAAAATTGGTTCTTCATTATTTTCTTGTGTTTGAGATTCCCCTAGAACTTGAGCATCACCAATTCTAGTGTCAAAAGACATTGTTTCTTTAATTTGGAGTTTGTTTGTCAACTTGATTCTTATTGTGAAGTCCATACATGGCTTGGTGGTATGAAGTATGTCCTCATCTTCTTCATCCTCTTGTGCCTTATGTTGGCTCACGATCTCTTGTTCATTGACCAGTTGGTTGAGCTCTTCCCAATCCCCATCATCATTAACATCCGTATGCAAATCACCATTCAACATGGATTGATCTTGTTCATCTTGCAATCCAGAATAAGAGCTTCAGTCATCGAATCCCAACTTTTGCCTGATCTTTGCTTTCCCTTAGCTTCATTGGCTTGTCTATAATGATGACCTCGAACATTAAAATTTACTTGGCCCTTAGTAAATGCATGAGTGGCTTCTAAAGCCTCTTCGAGCTCTTCTTCCTAGTGGTGGTTGGGCTAGAGTAGAAGTTGGCAATTTATGAACTCTTTTGGTAGAGGATGTAGTTGCCACTTCATCATACTCTCTTGATCTCTTCGATCCTCTCATTCTTGGCATTGTAGTAATTCTAGCTTCTTCTCTAGAGCTCACTATTTTTTTCTTCTTAGGAATTGATCCAGACTTAACATAATTTGTTATCTCCAATGTAGTAGTCAAGAGTTGCAAGTGATCTCGAATCTTTAATGCATGACAAATAAAAATGGTCAAGGTAGTGCTACTATTTAGGAACTTCTTTATGCTCCAATGCTTCTGGACTTCAAAATAGCCTCCCTTGAATATATGAGGCTAGGTTGATTTGATTCACCACTATATTTATTGCATGAGATAATAATTGTACCATAATTTTTTGAGAAGTCGATATCTATTCATACTCGGGAAACAAAAGTGTTGATGCACTAGTCACAGTTCTTCCTCAATGTCAATTTGAATGATATCCAAAAAGGTCCTCTTCTTTGCATCACAATCTTCATCCTTCAATTCTACCACATCACCTTTTATACATACAAATGCATCTTTGATAAACTCATGAATAAATCAAATTTTCCTTACTCTTCCATGTAAATTGAGGATCTTAGCTTCTGGCATGAAAGGTTTATTGATGGCTCGATGCATAATATTCATTACTTGTGTACATCTCTCAAAGTTTGTATTTTAAATGGGCAACTTGATGTATGTATAAATGCCTGCTTTCTACCATGTTTCCTAAGTTGAAGGCATGTTGTGTACAATATGGAAATCCTAACTTATGACAGGGAAAAGATGATCTCTATCCATTATCCAAATATTGACTATGAAGCTATTCCACTCCAAGAAATGTGCATCAATAAACAATCTTAGAGAAGCAATGTGTTGAATGTGAGGCTTTGTAGTGTGGCACTATTGAACATACTTTAAATGCATCCAGCTCAAGAAGTGTGCAAGAGTTACATCGCTTCTCACACTGTTTCTTTGATTGATTAATCTTTGGTCTCCACATTTGGCTTGGCTTGATTGCTTCTTGTTGATCTCCTTATCTGTTAGCTTGCTTTTGCTTTGGTGGCATTTCCTTTGCTTTTATCTTCCATATTGACTTGCTTCGATTAATCTGCTTCTTTGGTTTTCTTCTCTTTGGTAATCTTTGGTCAATTGGATTCCTTTCTTGAATCTTTGGTTTGAGAAAACTCCATGGTTCCATGTGTGTGTAGCTATCTTTGCTTCATTCAAAGTTTGCTTGGGTACCCACATTTGTTGGCAATGTCTTTGGGCATCCACGATCTTTGCTAGTACCCAAACTTGAATTGTCCTTGGATGGATTGGATACTTTGATACCACTGCTCTGCCTCGCTTCTTCCCTTTTGGGTTTCTTGGTTGTGGCCCTCTTTGAGTTGATTGGTATTCCTTGAGTTGGTCCTTACCGATCCATATCTGCTTTGTTGCTTTAGCTTGTTTTCTCCTGGTGCTTCTCGATGTGTTGTTTGACAATGACTCTCTACTCTCCTCTCAAGAAATGGTTGCCTTACTATATCTTTCTTAAAGGGTTTATTGGCAAGGCGCGATTGGTAGTGTACTCTCAATAGAATAAGGGATGCCTTTAATAGATATGATGGATTGAGAAGTAAGTTCACTTGAATGAGTCTCTTATTTGTTATCTAAGTCATGCATGATCAAGTTTGACACATTAGGGTTTTTTGTGTTGGGCTTGGTTAGAGGTTTCTCCTGCAAGAAGATAAATACTTCTCTAGGCCCTACTTTGGTAGTTATATATCATTGAGCTAAGTTCAAAGTAGCATCGAATTCATACATCCAATCATGTCCTAGGTTCATCTCTTCCAACAACTCAAAGTCTCTATAGACTAAGAGTTTTTGTTGCATTGTGTTAAGCCCTAGGCACAAAGATAGGGTTACTTATCCTAAGCATTTAATTGTTGGAGTTAGACGTCTGCGGAAGCACGCGAACAGCACAAGGAAGAGGAAGAAGCTTGGAGCACAACACACAAGACTGAATGTATTACTAGAGAATGTACAAAGATAAGTAGCCCATTAGGGCAATAGGCGTATATACAAGCCGGGGGAAAAAAACCTCCTAAAGAGGGAAAAAAGTGCCCCGGCGGTCCTAGAGTGTTCACACACATCACTACCTAAATATATCAACAAATCCCCCCTGGGAGTGATGCGGTGAACAAGGAGCTGGCACTCATGTATAAGGAAGTGCCGAGCTATGTGGAAATCACTCCACAAAAGGAAGTAAGCCCAAAGCTTTGCGGAAAGCTTCAAACTTCTCCCTAGGCAGAGCCTTCGTGAAAAGGTCTGCAATGTTCTCCTGCGTGGGCACATATGCCAAGCTGATCTCCCCAGCAGAGAACCTCTCCCTGACATAGTGATAATGCACCTCAATGTGCTTAGTGCGAGCATGGAACACAGGGTTCCTCGCAATTGCCAATGCGCTCTGACTGTCAGTGAAGATGGTGGTGGCAGAAGACTGGCCAACACCCAAATCAGCCATAAGGCGTCTGAGCCACACACACTCAACAGTCGCTGTGAAAGCTGCCCTATACTCAGCCTCACAACTGGAAGTGGCCACAGTAGGCTGCTTCTTGCTCAACCAAGATATACATGAGCTACCAAGCATGAAGCAAAAACCACTGGTGGACACACGAGTGTCATAGCAACCAGCCCAATCTGAGTCAGAAAAAGCATGCAAATCTGGCGGTAGTGATCCCCCCTTGGGATAAAACAACCCAAGTAGCCGAGTACCACTCAAGTAGCGAAAGATGCGCTTAACCGCTTTCCAATGCGTGACTCCTGGGCAATGCATAAACCTGCTCATCTGTGAGACAGCAAACTGAATATCTGGCCGAGTAATGCATAAGTAAATCAAGCATCCAACAGCCTGTTGATAGAGAACAACATCAAATGCATCTCCAGCATCATGAAGACTCGATCGTAAACCTGTCTCCATAGGAGTGGCAATAGGCTTACAGTCTTCAAGGCCAAAACGCTGCAATAATGTGTCAATATATTTCGTTTGACACAAAGCCATTCCACCATCAACTTGCATAAACTGAATGCCCAAATAGTGATGCAAATGCCCCAAATCAGACATCTCAAATGAGGCATGCAAATCAGCCTTGAAATCAGCAATATGCTTCTCAAGAGGACCAGTGAGCAGCATGTCGTCTACATAGACAACAATGATCAAAAGCACATCATTAGCACGCTTAACATATAAGGTGCTTTCAGTTGGACTGTTCTCAAAACCATGTGCAATCAGATAGGCATGTATTTTCTCATACCAAGCACGTGGTGCTTGCTTTAAACCATATAACGCCTTCTTTAACCTGCACACCTGGTTTTCATGCCCTTTCTGCACAAAGCCACGGGGCTGAAAAACATACACTTCTTCATGCAAGTCACCATTCAGAAATGCTGTTTTAATGTCCAACTGATGTACATTCCAACCATGATGGGCTGCAAGTGCACAAATGCTCCGAACAGTAGTCATACGGCATGTAGGTGCAAAGGTCTCATCAAAATCAATGCCTCTTTCCTGCGCATAACCCTTTGCAACAAGCCTAGCCTTATACCTGTCAACTGTACCATCAGGTTTACGCTTCAGCTTGTATACCCACTTAGTGCCAATGGCCTTCTTGCCAGGAGGCAAGTCACATAAAGACCATGTACCATTCTTCATTATAGCATCATATTCAGATTGCATAGCAGCCATCCAATTTTCTGAATTTTGTGCTTCATCAAAAGAAACAGGCTCATTCTCATCACAGAGACTAGATGCAGCCATAGCATAGCAATCTGATGCAAAGGAGGTACTATGAGAGCCTGAACGAGTACGATATGACAAAGGTGCATCTAATTTGCTGTCACGCAAAGTCTGCACCAGCCATTTTGGCATAGTTTTTGCCTGTTCAATATCAGATCTCTCATCAACAAGTGCATCATGTAAATCTGCATCAGAAATGGCATGATCTACATCATCATATGAAACCTGCAAAGGCTGAGAAGTTGCCTCATTAGGACCAGCGCTAGCCTGTCCACCTGTAAAAAGAGGCATCAAAGTATCATACATGTCTTTGGAGCTAACAGATGTCTCCTTAGTACATGAAAGCAATGGCTGAATAGCATCTTCCACAAAGACAACATCACGGCTAACCAGAATGCGTTTAGTCTGTGGATGATACAGACGATAGCCTTTACTTTCAGAACTGTACCCAACAAAAATACATTTTACTGCCTTATCATCCAATTTTCTACGATGTTGTTCAGGCACTAATGCATATGCCAAACAACCAAAAACACGCAGATGAGCAACAGATGGCTTGCGGTCATGCCAAGCCTCATATGGAGTGATAGACTGCAACGCTTTCGTGGGACACCTGTTCAGTACATATGCTGCACACATGACAGCCTCAAGCCAGAAACTATGTGGTAAAGCCTGACTTTTGACCATGCACCTCGCCATCTCCATGAGTGACCTGTTCTTTCGTTCAGCAACTCCATTCTGTTGAGGTGTATACGGCACTGTACACTGGTGTTTTATCCCACGTTCAGCCAGAAATGCATTAAAATCTAAAGACATATATTCCCCCCCTCGATCAGAATGGAGGGTGCCCATTTTACATGCTGACAGATTTTCAGCCAAAACCAAAAACTGTTTGAAGCACATGAACACTTCGGACTTTGCTTTGAGTGGATATACCCATGCATGCCTGGAAAAATCATCAATGAAAGTCACGAAGTAAAGGTAATTTCCAAAAGAGGGTGTCTGCATAGGACCACAGACATCACTATGTACAAGCTGCAATTTCTGCATAGCCCGAACTGAACCATCTTTTGGAAAGGAAGAACGCTGCATTTTGCCCAAAATACAGCCTTCACAAACATGTTTTCCAGGTGCCTCAAGTTTGGGCAAAGAGGACACCATTTCAGATTTCTGCAGGCGTAACAAACTAGCAAAATTCAGATGACCAAAGCGTGCATGCCAAAGCTTTGCATCTGACATAGCCTGAGAATCATGAACTGCACATGCCGAATCATTCACAGATTTTTCATAGTCTATGAGCTTATACAGCCCACGACATAAAATGCCAGAAGCAATAATCACATCGCCATTTGAGAGATCATGGACTGTACACCTGTCATCAACGAATTTCACAACCAAGCCAATCCTGGCTAATGCAGAAACTGATAACAGGTTCTTTTTGATCCCTGGCACAAATAAAGCATCTGACAAAGTGAAAGAACTACCATCAGCAGTAGTCAGAATGATCTTACCAACTCCCATAACAGGATAAGAGGAGTTATTGGCGCATGTGACAGTATTCCCTGTAGGGGCAGGCTCGAGTGAAGAGAAGAAACTGCACTGCGAGGTAATATGTTTGGTTGCCCCACTGTCAAAGTACCAAACATCTGAGTCTACTGCAGACATGCACTGATCATGAGAAGATGGGTCAAAACTGCAAACAGTAGTAAACGCCCATTCTTCTTCCTGCACAAGATTTGCAGACTCTGTTTTTGGTGTAGAGGCCTCTGCAACAACCATTCCAGCCTCTTTCTTCTTTGCCTCTTTAGCAGCCAGTTTTGGACAGTTCTTTATAATATGATCATTTCCTTTACAGTACTTGCAGAACAATTTCTGCTTTTCTGATTTCTTCTCATCTTTATCCTGGTTCTTCGATTGTGCAGCATTTGCAGATTTCTGCTTACTAGTAGAAGAGCTCCATTTTCCTTTGCCCTTCTGACTAGCCAGGAAAGCTTGATCTGCAACACGCATAATGGACCTGTTCTGCCTGGACTGATCTTCCTGCAACAGAACAGAGACTAATTCCTCAAATGACAAGGCATTCGGATTGCCTTTCATCATCAATCGAAGAGTAGAGGCAAAACTCTGATATGAATCAGGAAGGCCATTCAGAACGGTCTGCACAAGTGAGCTATCTGGTATAACCTCATCAGCAGAAATCAATTGTTCCTTCAAGTCTTTGATCTTTGTAAGAAACTTGTCCATAGAATCACCTTCATTCATGTGCTCACTCTCCAACTGTTTTCGGAGGTAAGCAACACGAGCCTCATTCCTAGCCTGGTACAAAGTGGTAAGTGTATCCCAAGCATCCTTTGCTGTTCTGCAAGAGCGAATGTGAGGAATAATGGCACGTTTGACAGACAAAGCTATCAATGCATGTGCCTGGGCATCTCTGCCATCCCAACGAATCTGCTCTGCAGTAGGTGCAACAGAAATAGCAGCACGAACAGGAATCTGCGGAATATCATCTTCGACACCATCTTCATCAGCTCCAACACCTGTATTTGCAGTACCTGTCGTTACAGGTGTAACAGGACGTCTTTCAACACCTTGCACAATGTTCCACAATCCTTTTGCAACCAGTACATGTCGCATCATATAAGCCCATAATGGGTAGTTGGTACCATCCAACTTATCCTCAACAGCCAACATACGGAATACATCACTGCTTTCAGCCATGACCGGTGACTAAAATACCTTGATGCAGAAAATTGACTGTATCTCAAAAAGTTGAACAGAACTGCCTAGACGAGTTCTGCTAGACCTGTAGCAGACTTCGAGACGCTTAAACTGGCGAACAGAAACTGGTATATACCTTTGGCACAAAAGGACGAAATAGCCTACACAAGCACTGCGATAGTGCGTTCGGAGGCCGAAACGAGCTCAGATCGCGATTTCGGCACCACAAAGCGAAGCGGTTTTGATCTTGAAAACACCCTGAGTATGCTCACCAAATTTTGTGCAAATCTGAGACTGCAAACGGAGGAGTGTCGACGGCGCCCTAGAAGAATCAACGACTTGCTCTGATACCAATTGTTGGAGTTAGACGTCTGCGGAAGCACGCGAACAGCACAAGGAAGAGGAAGAAGCTTGGAGCACAACACACAAGACTGAATGTATTACTAGAGAATGTACAAAGATAAGTAGCCCATTAGGGCAATAGGCGTATATACAAGCCGGGGGAAAAAAACCTCCTAAAGAGGGAAAAAAGTGCCCCGGCGGTCCTAGAGTGTTCACACACATCACTACCTAAATATATCAACATTAATATGACTGCCTCCAATTCTGATCATGTATGCCTCTATTGGGGTGATTGGCATCTTTTTTCTCTCAACTAAGAAATCATGAACACTGCTTAACGTTGCTCCTCGATTAATTAAAGAATCCACTAGGTGGTGTTCATTTCCAATTCTTAGGTTCAGGTAAGGTTGTCTCGGCATGCTACCCAATTTCTTGAAGTTATTCGCTCGATAGTTATCTATGAGAATTGCCTCTTCACTCTTTAATTATCTCTTATCTCACTCTCGAATCCATTCTTTCCTTTTCCTTATTCTCTCTAGGGCTTCTGTTCTAGCTTCTTCTCAAATTCTTTCTTTCTTTTTACACTCTTGAGCTCCTAAGAGTCTAGTGAGCATTCATTATGTGATCGGCTCTTGTCCCTGCCAACGAAACAAAAACATGTGCATTAGACTCGCAATGTCCATGGACAAGTCACAAGCGAGAGTAGCTAGCTCTCAACATCCAATAAGTGCTCATAGTGGTGGTTTGATACACACACATTAAATTATCAAACTAAAGTACGGGCTTGATCAAGTGTATGGAGACATGTGTTCCAATGATGGTCGATGTGGGAGCATGTCAAGTAATGCATGAACAAGTGGATTTCTACCTCATAGGAGACCTTCTATATGTGAGTGTGTGTTAATGCAATAGCAAACACAAAATCGACGATTTTTGCTAGCCATGATACTCAAATATAGCTAATAGTGGGTTCGTTTTGAAGCTCTCAACAAGATGCATCTATTGGTAATTTGATCAAAATTCTTTGCTCCAAGTTACATGCAAAAAACTAATCTCCTAGGTCCAGGTGGAGTCATCTCTAAAACCCTTAAATGTATTCACACACAAAACTTGTAATCCCATAAGGGAAGTATGGAGATTCAAATCATGTAATAAACCCACTGACCCCACCATTTAGCACCTTGTATAGTATTAGATGCATTCAAAGCTCATTGCATTTCACAAAGTATGCATCTAGGTGAACCACTCACCATATTGAACTTCACTGACACTAACCTCACACATAACACTCACTAACTTAATAACATTCAAAGACATCATGCTGGTATTATAAAGAGAACAAGGCCTCATATAGTTTTTGATACAATAATAATGTGATTCTTGTTCTTCTAGTGGATTCACAAAACATCTACTACATCTGTCATCATGGCCGAAGCTGCAGGCACTAGTTCCCAGGAAGGTGCTAGCCATCAAATGATAGACAGTGACACCTTGTCGATTTTTGAAATACCCACGAACAGTTGAGAGGCACCTAGTACACCTTCAGACAATACCCATCTAGGATCCACCCATGGATCACACAACAAAGGTCAGTCCCCACTATCATTGGTTCAAGGAGATGGCACAACCTCTAGGAGATGCGGATTACATTTGGGAAGCAGAATGTAAGTTTAACAATGTATGGGGAAAGTATCACTTCTTTACACAAGAATTTGACCAGTTGCAAAATATGGAAGAACTTCGACCTATATGGTGCAAGGTAGGCTTAGCCGACTACTTTATTGCAAGGCTACCTAAAATAGATTTTATGCACTGTTGCTACCTTATCAATACTCTGTAGCCTAACAAGCATGGAAGGATTGCGAGTACCTTTGTCATTCCCTCTCTAACATGTGGAAACGAATTGAAGAAGTTCAAAATCACCCTTAAATTAGTTCGAGAAGCCTTGGATATGGAGGCTATGCACATTCCCATAGAAAAGGAGATGTTAGTACCATAGCATGAAAAATAGAAATCTCATCGAACTTAAAGATATGGTAGCTATGACCCCAAATATCGCAGTTCATCTTAGAATGTATATGCAAAATTTCACTTTTCTTGGACAAGACAGGTTCACACAACCACATTAGAAAGTTTAGTTCGACTTATACTTGGAAAACCGTCAAAACTTGACCATAAAACTCCCCCATTGGATCATTGACCAGATTCACGTAGCTAATAAGAGATGGCCTCGCAAGACCATCTTGATTGGGTGTTGTGTCCTCATGCATATCATCCACAAATGCCTCGCTTATGATATTCCAATTTAGCATGCTTTATCTTGGGAACCAAATTTAACAGTTCAAAAGCAGAAAAGCATCAGCACCCCCATCGAAGAGAATGAGAGGATCAATTCCATGTGACCAACCAAGAGGCACTACTCTAACGCCTGATATCTCTCTAGCACCAAAACGTGTAGTACACACCATCACACTTCAGCTAGCAAGGTGAAGCACAGATGACCTTCATCCTCATCGATACCATCATAGTTAAAGTTTCCTAGAGGGATTGGTCTTTAAGAATTAGGCAATGTAGATTTTGAATAACTTCTCCGGGATGTAGACCTTGAGTTAGAAGAAAGAGGTGACGAACGCCAACACGAACATGAAGAAGATCAATATGAAAAGCAACATCAGGAACAAGAATGAGAGGACGATGAAGAGCGAGAAGATGAAGAGGTCATGTCACTAAGGAAGACCAGGAGACATATGAAGCACCCATCCCTTAGTGACTTAAACAAGTAGAAAAAATTGGACGTGCTCATGATGACCGAGTGCCAATTTAGATACAATCAATGTTAAACCTGGAAGAAATGGTGCTCCAGTGAGAATATTTTCGAAACATGTCCCACAAGCATTTGCTCACAACTTCAAAACTACAATATATGCCTTAATTCATGCTTTTGGTAGATTACAATGCAGAAGTAAAAAGATTGGTAGAAGAAGAGCCAACATTCGCCACCCAGTTCCAACCAAATGATCTCCTAGAGCGGGTTAAACATGGAGTAATTTTCCAACCTGATTGGAGAGAACATTTTCTAAAAACGTATCCCAAAATGATGCAAACTTGGTCCGTTACACCACTGCATATCAAACATAATCCATGTTATGCTCCAGTACCTCACAAACTGCCCATGGCCTACATTTGCCATAAAGGTCACAAATAGCCTTGGATGCTCAAATTAGGTGAACTACCCATATTTTGCACCACCTCGGGGGCCTCCCATGTTAGCATACATGGTATCCACTATTTGCCATTGGACCCCCTGGTTGAAGAATGTACCTAATGTAGTCACACAAATCCATATGATAATGTTTTTATCTCATGCCAGTTGTCTCTAAAACATTCCGCAATGTCAAGGGTTTGTACATTTTGGCACCATGCTTTAATGCAGGTAATTTTGATTTGGTTTATGATATGAGCAAAACACCTTTATTCAACACTATCTATGCTTAGCACGCATGCATCAAGCACTTGCTTGCATGCTACAAGCAAACTTTTGAAGAAATGTTCTCCACAGGCTTCTCGGAGTACTGTTCAGAGATGTTCCTCACATGGCCCACCCATCTATAACATCTTTTTGCAGTGGAACAAGTTCTCCATGCAGAACAAATATGTATGCCACATGGGAAGGTTCCATGCCCGGTTGATTGGGATCATTTAATTATCAACTTAGCATGTGAACTTTGGCTCAAGGTCCATGAACTAGCCGATAAGTCATCCAATATTACACAAAACACCACCCACTACAAGGGTCTGTCAGGGACGACAGACGTAAGAGAGAGGGGGGGGTGTTAGTAGTCAAGGAGGCTTAATGCACCAAGGAAGCATGAGTCAAGGGAGCCAGAGAGAACAAAGCCAAAGAGAAGGTCACGGAGGGACAAGCAGACAAGGAAGCCAACGAAGATCTGGCGAATAGGCCAACCATTTTTTCCACATCCAATATACAACGAACAGTGATTGTCATCACTACACTCCATTGTAAATCCCTTTTTTGTTAGAATAGACTCCATTTTGTTTAATGTTGAGGAGTCCTTGATCTTTGAGGACTAGTAGAAAAATCTTTATCTCAAATTTCATAATTTTTTGAGCTCGTTTGATCCTTGAAATGAGTTAGAGAGCCTAATTTTTAACTAGGATGGACATTTGGTCTAAACAGGGCCAAAGCTAGTAAAAAAGCTATAAGAAGAGCTAGATGATTCATTTTTTAGGTTACCTAGTTGAAAAATGAAGCTATTCTTGATCATTATAAACTTCTTCTGGATAATCAAAGATTCCATTGTTATCTCTCTTTGTCTTACCTTATATACACGTGTGTATCTGTGTGCATGTTAGTGTGCTTCGCACTCACACACTTGTGTATTCACTTGCTCAGGTAATCATACCACCCTCATGTCTTCGTGGATTGAAAATTATGGGGTGGATCTCCTAATGTTGGTTCTTACCATTGTGCTACATTGACAAGGGGGATGTTAAACATCATCAATGGATCTCCCTCATGGAAGACTCGACATCATGCCAGGAAGGTAGTTACCTTTGGGTGGAGATTGAGGGGGGGTTATGGTGAGTGCTCCACCCTCTTCGAAGACTTGGCATCATGCCAAGAAAGTACTTCACCTTTGGGTGGACATTGGGGGGGGAGATGCTCAATGCTCCACTCTCATCGAAGACTTGGCATCATGCCAAGAAGGTAGTTCACCTTTGAGTGGACATTGAGGGGGGTGTTAAATATTCTTAATGGCTCACTCTTATGTAGCACCACCATTGTTCCATAAGACTCTATTTTTTAAGGCTCTCATTATGAGGAGAACCCATATGAGATGTTGGGCATTGGTAGATTCTTGACTTTGAGATGAGATGAGGTCTAGAGCAGACTCTGGATGGATATCTAGGAAGGTTACTTCTAATCCATTGGATCAACCAAATTAAGGGTTAGCAACAAAAGTAGCATTCTTACTTGGGGAAGGAGCTTTTTGATGTGGGCCATTGGATCTAGACTTGATCCTAAGTGCGGTTTAAGCAAGATCAAGGGCTACAAATAAATGGTTGTTGATCCTAATTTCTACCATTGGATTTACCCTATAAATTGATGGTGGAGATTATTTTTGGCATGGATCAAGCTACCACGAACCTAGAGTATGGGTAGGCTGACCTTGTATTGGGGGGCCTCATAAGGATGGTCCCTCCCCATCCAAGATCATAGTTTGTAGTGTTTGGAACCATTAGGATGTCCATCTTAGTACCCATTCTATTGGCCTATAGCCCTTCACCTAGCTTCTATCTAGATCATCATTTAAGCTCCAGATAGGGAGTGAATGGATGCATGGAACCATATATACCTTATCTAGTGTTTGAATTCTATTCTACTAGAGTTATGAGTTTGAATTGAAGTGAGTTGAGTTCATCTTCAATTCATCTCATGTCCACTTTCCAGTATAAGTATATGTCTTGTTTTATTCCATGAGTACCAATATCTCTCTTTCACTCTAGCCTTGATCCTATATATGTGTTGTGGTAAACTCTACATGGTATTAGAGTTTCAACACTAGTCCATTATTATTAACCATTTGTTTTCTCTTACATAGAGTAGAATGTCTCTTGGTGTAATCACATTCCCATCGTCATCAAACTCTAGTTCCTAGATAAGAAATGCATCTTTAGCAGACTCCTCATCATCGCTTGATGGTGCAGGAGAACTCTTCGTCAAGGGTGCATTTTGCACCTCCTACCTCTTAGTAGAGCTATGCTAATAGAAGGCCAATTCATATGTCTCTATTGTAAAGCACATGAACATCCTCTAGTAACCCTCCAATTGATCACCTCAAGCTCTATATGGAGCATGCAATAAATCTCCTCCTCCTCGCCTTGTGCAGATCTTCCCACATCCTCACTTGACGTAAAACACTGCTCAAATGTAATAGTAGAAACCTACAAAATTGATCAAAATAATGTTTTTTAGCTTCAGGTTTCAATGCTTACAAGTCATAACTATACGTCATAAGATCCAAAAAATATTCATTTGTGCAATATGCATAATACCTATCTTGGACCTTTAAGAGTTTGTAATGATTGCAAAATCCAAAGATTGGCTTCAAAATATACCACACATTGTAGTTGTACAACATTGAGAAAGTTGGATAGTTTGGTGTGCACCAATGATAATGCACTTCAATTATGCTCACATGGGCTTTTTGAATAGTCCTAAGATTAATATCAATTTATATAATACCAACTAAATCATAACTTTAACACAAATAGCTCAAAACATAGAAAATACCAATACTTGGGATAAGACTCGTAATGCATATGGAGTGATCATGGGTGTCCATAGCCATAACAATTCCACCACTCAAGCAAGTGAGATGTAACATCAAACTGCAAAGAAGTGGAATGTGCATATGCTATGCTGATGTATCAAATGCGATCTGCTCATTCTCAATCATGATACACTCCATAAGTATATCTTTCATAAGTCGGAGTGATCCCTGACTTCATAATCTCATGCTTTTGAAGTAAGAATGGAGTAATGCCACAAACCCATGAAAAGGTCGTGACATAAACTCCCACAAGGAGTCCACAAGTTGAAGTATCTCCTCAAGTCTACATTGTTTAAAAATAAGATTGAAACATGAACTTCAAATTTCAAAATTCAAAGGAGAAATAATAAATCAACCATAAAATATACTTAGGATGTTGATAATGGCGTAGATGCTTGAATCGCCTCTGTCATTCTTGTGAACATGTGGTACAGAAGTCCAAGGGTTGAACCCTCCATGCCAACATAACATAACACTATATGCATATGTCTCAAGAGAGGCAAAATGTTAACTCCATCCAAAAATCCATGTCCAAAACTTTTATTTGCACATGATGTGCAACCTTTGTGTTTCCTCTTGCCATGCTTATCCATTTCTTATCTATTACCATCATCCTCAAGGCATCAATGGAGATGCATGATATATATATCCAATTCATGTATTTGTTATGCGAATTAACTCCTTATCACTATAACTATAGAAGATTCTCAAAGACTGTTCATTCTTTCTCATAAACAGCATAATTTGACTTGCATCTGAAAGCATGGGAGCCAACCATGGTAGTTTGGCTATGTCCTCAAACAAAAGGTCAAGACAATGTGCATTGCAAGGGGTCTAGAGAATGTTGGGAACTCGGCTTCTCTCACCTCCCCAACCTCTTACAATTAAAGACATTATCTATCACTACTTATACCACATTGGAAACTCCTACTTCTTCTTTAGCAAATTTCATATTCTCATAAATGTATTACCTTGTGATTCTTGTACCTACAACACAACAATCCACTACCTTTAGAAAATAGGTGCCTAACTAGGAGGAAACCATTATATTGATAATGTGGCACCATCTAAAACCACTCCATCCATCAGATAGAATGAAGCAACCATAGGTTTGCCATCCTATTTTAATGGTTCCTAATTGTAGGTCAATCCTCCCCTGCTCTCCAATGAGCATGGATATGTGCAGGTGATTATATGGAATCCCATGCCAATCATCATTGGTAGGTCAGACGGGTTGTTTCCCTCACCATCCTCTTCCAAACATCATTGCAGACAATGTTGAATGCAAGGCTACTCTAAAGTATGCAATGGTCAATTTCAATTTTCAGCCTATGAAAATTTTGAGCCTAAAAAAAAATCATCAGATGTCACATGAACCAAAATTATGGTACATTTTGAATGTATAGCACATGAAAAAGCACCGCTTTTTGCGGTTCATGCACTAGGGTAGTTATGACATACATTTATACATAAATACATACATACACATACATACATACATACATACATACATACATACATACATACATACATACATACATACATACATACATGCATACATGCATATGTAGGTACATACATACATACACACACATGTGTGTGTGTGTACATGTAGTTGGTTTTTGACATTTATTCTAACTTACTTTACCTATTTTGAACATCAACATCACCAATAGATACTTGACCCCGCTTTTTTTCTCTCTGGTTTGGATTTTTTTTTTTTTGGCCCAGAAGTAGTCATTCTCTACATTTTTCTCCCTTCCCAAGTATTATTGTTCTCTACAATAGTATACTCATCCATCTTTTCATACAATAGTATACTCATTGATGATGTCTACTAAGTGCTTGATATGCATACAATATACAATATAATCATTAATGATTATGTAATCGACATCAATCTGACTATCACCATCATTAGCTACATAGCATGAGACTTTATCTACTATATAGTCTACTAAGAGAATGGACAATTGTACACAGTATTAGTTGTAGCTTGTGAGTAGAGGTTTCTCCTTTAGAGGATCCACGATACTAACATACACATCCCCTACAACAAGCTATGATGGATTTCCTCATGTTCAAACTTACATGCTACAATACAACATATGAGTCATGGGGCGACTCACAATCATACATATACTCACACAAAATCATATTAACCCATTTCACCTACGAGCAATGTCTTTCAAATCCAAAAATTTGAAAAAGAAATTAGTGAAGTTCCAACTTTAATGATGGTCTGACCAATTATATTTGTTAACAAAAAACCATTTTGGAAATCGATCCAAAATCTAGGAGATCACATAGCAAATCTTGCATATGATAAATATTATCCATAATCCATATGCAAGTATATACATGATGTGTTTGCAATTATATTTATGTATATGTATGCTAGTGCTTGCATGCGTAGGTATATGCATGTGTGTCATTGTGTATGCACACACACACACACACACACACATATATATATGAGTTTTCATATTTTTTAGAATGCATCCATAAACATAAAAAATGTTTTACCGTATCCATTAGACATTGGATAAAACATCAGAAGTCAAAAGTTAGAAGTCTGTTAGCAACAATGGGATATATATATATATATATATATATATATATATATATATATATATATATATATATATATATATATATATATATATGAATATATATACACACACACATACATACATGAATTCATACATGTATGGATGCAAGTATATATGTATGTGTACACACACACACACACACACACACACACACATGTATATATATATATATATATATATATATATATATATATATATATATATATATATATATATATATATATATATATATATATATATATATATATATATATATATATATATATGTGTGTGTGTGTGTGTGTGTGTGTGTGTGTGTGTGTGTGTGTGTGTGTCCATGTATGTATGTATGTATGTATGTATGTATGTATGTGTGTGTAGAATATTAAGGGGACCTAACACTACTTACAAAAAATCATACATACTATACTTTGGATCATGATTCATTTCATAATTTATCAACCCTTTTAATTTCATAAATGAAAAATTACAATAGAATTATAGATGTAAAATACATAAATACATCATGTCAGTTTCAATGTAAATTCCAAAATTTATTCATAATTCATCATTCCAAAGTTTAGATTTTATTTTTAAAAGATAGGCCCAAAAACGTGATTCTATCCAAGACATTCTCTTTGAAATGGTCCATCCATTTCTGTGGCCCAAAAATGACATTTTCGGGTACCATGCTTCAAATGTGGACACGGCTTGAGAGGGCCTTTGATTATGAGGGTGTCTCAATTAAGGTGAGGCAAAACTGTTAGTGCCTCATGACAACATCATAGCAGAGTTTGCAACATTAGGGGAAAAAATGAGCCCTGCATGGGCATTGTAAGGATTCCTAATTTTTAGGGATTAAAAAGCTTAATCTAAGGGATTAAGTGGCTAGAGAATTAACTAGTGGTTTTGTCTAATAAAATAATATTTGATAGAAGTTTCTTTTTGAATTCGAAAAGTGATTTTTTTTTTAACCTTTGGATGCTTCTGTCCAATGGATAAAATTGAAAACGATATAATTCTAGAGAGAGAGTCTTTGGCGTGTGTGGGTCTAGGAGAATCTCACATGATTTTTTTGCGCAGTCTCTGCAGAATTCTTCTCCCTTAGATCTTGGAGTATCCAACGGCTTAGCGGACATGGGGCTGAGCACATTTTCTTTAGTCATTATTAGCCAAAAGATCACTCCTCAATCCAACGGTGCCACATGAATGGGGCTGAGTGTTGATTTATTTAGGTAGTGATGTGTATGAACACACTAGGACCGCTGGAGGATTTTTTCCCCCGGCTTGTATATATGCCTATTGCCCTAATGGGCTACTTATCTTTGTACATTCTAGTGGTAACACATTCAGTATTGTGTGTTGAGCTCCAAGCTTCTTCTTCTTCCTTGTGCTGTATGCGTGCTTCCATAGATGTCTAACTCCAACAATTGGTATCAGAGAAGGTCGTCGCTTCATCTAGGGCATCGTCGACGCCTCTCTGGTTGCAGTCTCATAATCGCACAAATTTTGGTGAGCATACTTAGCGTGTTTCCAAGATCAAAACAGCTTTGCTTTGTGGTGCCGAAATCGCGATATGAGCTTGTTTCGAGCTCCAAACGCACTATCACATCATTTTTGCACAATATTTCATCTTTTTGTGCCAAAGGTATATACCAGTTTCGGTTTGCTAGTATAAGCATCTCAAAGTCTGCTACAGGTTTAGCAGGATTTGTCTGGGCAGTTGTGTTCAACTGTTTGAGATAAAGACAATTTTCTACATCAAGGTATTTTCGTCACTGGCCATGACTGAAAGCAATGATATATTTCGCATGTTGGTTGTTGAGGATAAGTTGGATGGTACTAACTACCCGTTGTGGGCTTATATGATGCGACATGAATTGGTTGCAAAAGGACTATGGAACATTGTGCAGGGTGTTGAAAAATGTCCTATCACAACAACAACTATTACAACTGCAGGTACTGAAGCTGATGGAGAAGGTGTTGAAGATGATGATATTCTGCATATTCCTGTTCGTGCTGTGGTTTTGTTGCACCTACTGCAGAGTAAATTTGTTGGGATGGCAGAGATGCCCAGACACACACATTGATAGCTTTGTCTATCAAACGTGCCATTATTCCTCACATTCGCTCTTGCAGTACAACTAAGGATGCTTGTGATACACTTACCACATTGTACCAAGCTAGGAATGAGGCTCATGTTGCTTACCTCAGAAAACACTTGGAGAGTGAGCACATGAATGAAGGTGATTCTATGGACAATTTTCTAACAAAGATCAAAGACTTGAAGGAACAATTGATTTCTGCTGATGAGGTTACACCAGATAGCTCACTTGTGCAGACCATTCTGAATGATCTTCCTGATTCATATCAGAATTTTGCTTCTACTCTTCGGTTGATGATGAAAGGCAACCCAAATGCCTTGTCATTTGAGGAGTTAGTCTTTGTTCTATTGCAGGAGGATCAATCCAAGCAGAATAGGTCCATATACGTGTTGCAGATCAAGCTTTCTTGGCTAGTCAGAAGGGCAAAGGAAAATGGAGCTCTTCAATTAGTAAGCAGAAATCTTCTTATTCTGCACAATCGAAGAGGGAAGACAAAGATGAAAAGAAATAAAAAAAGCAGAAATTGTTTTGCAAGTACTATAAAGGAAATGATCATATCATAAAGAAGTGTCCAAAAGTGGCTGCTAAAGAGGCAAAGAAGAAAGAGGCTGGAATGGTTGTTGTAGAGGCCTCTACACCAAAAACAGAGTCTGCTAATCTTGTGTAGGAAGAAGAATGGGCCTTTACTACTGTTTGCAGTTTTGACCCATCTTCTCCTGAGCAGTGCATGTCTGCAACAGACTCAGATGTTTGGTACTTTGACAGTGGGGCGACCAAACATATTACCTTGCAGCACAGTTTCTTCTCTTCACTCAAGCCTGCCCCTACAGGGAATACTATTACATGTACCAACAACTCCTCTTATCCTGTTATGGGAGTTGGTAAGATCATTTTGACTACTGCTGATGGTAGTTCCTTCACTTGTTCAAATGCTTTGTTTGTGCTAGGGATCAAGAAAAATTTGTTATCAGTTTCTGCATTAGCCAAGATTGGCTTGGTTGTGAAATTTATTGATGACAGATGTATAGTTCATGATCTGTCAAATGGTGACATGATTATTGCTTCTGGCATTTTATGTCATGGGTTGTATAAACTCATAGACTATGAAAGATCTGTAAATGATTCGGCATGTGCAGTACATGATTCTCAGGCTATGTCAGATGCAAAGCTTTGGCATGCACGCTTTGATCATCTCAATTTTGCTAGTTTGTTGCACTTGCAAAAATCTGAAATGGTGTCCTCTTTGCCCAAACTTGAGGCACCTGGAAAACATGTTTGTGAAGGCTGTATTTTGGGCAAAATGCAACATTCCTCCTTTCCAAAAGATGGTTTAGTTTGGGCTACTCAAAAATTGCAGCTTGTACATAGTGATGTCTATGGTCCTATGTAGACACCTTTTTTTGAAAATTATCTTTACATCGTGACTTTCATCGATGATTTTTCTAGGCATGCATGGGTATATCCATTGAAGGCAAAGTCCGAAGTGTTCATGTGCTTCAAACAATTTTTGGTTTTGGCTGAAAATCTACCAGCATGTAAAATGGCACCTTTGTTTTGATCGAGGGGGGAATATATGTCTTCTAATTTTAATGCATTTCTGGTTGAATGTGGGATAAAACACCAGTGTACAGTGCCATATACACCTTAACAGAATGGAGTTGCTGATCAAAAGAACATGTCACTCATGGAGATGGCGAGGTATATGGTCAAGAGTCAGGCTTTACCACATAGTTTCTGGCTTGAGGCTCTCATGTGTGCAACATATGTACTTAACAGGCGTCCCACTAAAGCGCTACAGTCTATCACTACATATGAGGCTTGGCATGATCGCAAGCCATCTGTTGCTCATCTGTGTGTTTTTGGTTGTTTGGCATATGCATTAGTGCCTGAACAACATCGTAGAAAATTGGATGATGAAGCAGTAAAATGTATTTTTGTTGGGTACAGTTCAGAAAGTAAAGGCTATCATTTGTATCATCCATAGACTAAACGCATTATGTTAGCTGTGATGTTGTTTTTGTGGAAGATGCTATTCAGCCATTGCTTTCATGTACTAAGGAGACATCTATTAACTCCAAAGACATGTATGATACTTTCTTGCATCTTTTTATAGGTGGACAGTCTAATGCTGGTCCTAATGAGGCAACTTCTCAACCTTTGCAGGTTTCATGTGATGATGGAGATCATCCCATTTTTTATGCAGATTTACATGATGCACTTGTTGATGAGAGAGCTAATATTGAGGAGGCAAAAACTATGCCAAAATGGTTGGTGTAGACTTTGCATGACAGCAAATTAGATGCACCTCTATCATATCGTACTCGATCAGGCTCTCATAGTGCCTCTTTTGCATCAGATTTCTATGCTATGGCTGCATCTAGTCTCTGTGATGAGACCGATCCTATTTTGTTTGATGAAGCACAAAATTCAAAAAATCGGAGGGCTGCTATGCAATCTGAATATGATGCTATAATGAAGAATGATACTTGGTCTTTATGCGACTTGCCTCCTAGCAAGAAGGCTATTGGCACTAAGTGGGTATACAAGCTGAATCATAAACTTGATGGTACAATTGACAGGCCCATAAGGCTAGGCTTGTTGCAAAGGGTTATGTGCAGGAAAGAGGTATTGATTTTGATGAAACCTTTGCTCCTACTTGCCGAATGACTACTGTTTGTAGCATCTGTGCACTTGCAGATCATCATGGTTGGAATGTACATCAGTTGGATATTAAGATAGCATTTTTTAATGATGACTTGCATGAAGAAGCGTATGTTTTCCAGCCCCGTGGCTTTGTGTAGAAAGGGCATGAAAACCAGGTGTGCAGGTTAAAGAAGGCATTATATGGTTTAAAGCAAGCACCACATGCTTGGTATGAAAAGATACATGCCTATCTGATTGCACATGGTTTTGAGAACAATCCAATTGAAATCACCTTATATGTCAAGCATACTAATGATGTACTTCTCATCATTGCGGTGTATGTTGATGACATGCTGCTCACTGGTTCTCATGGGAAGCATATTGCTGATTTCAAGGCTGATTTACATGCCTCATTTGAGATGTCTAATTTGGGGCATTTGCATCATTATTTGGACATTCAGTTTATGCACGTTGATGGTGGAATGACTTTGTGTCAAACAAAATTTATTGACACATTATTGTCGTGTTTTGGCCTTGAAGACTATAAACCTATTGCCACTCCTATGGAGACAGGTTTATGACTGAGTCTTCATGATGCTGGAGATGCATTTATTGCTCTTCTCTATCAGCATGTTGTTGGATGCTTGATTTACTTATGCATTACTCAGCTAGATATTCAGTTTGCTATCTCACAGATGAGCAGGTTTATGCATTGCCCAGGAGTCAAGCATTGGGAGGCAGTTAAGTGCATCTTTTGCTACTTGAGCGGTACTCAGATACTTGGGTTGTTTTATCCCAAGGGAGGATCACTACTGCCAGATTTGCATGTTTTTTCTGACTTTGATTGGGTTGGTTGCTATGACACTCATGTGTCCACTAGTGACTTTTGCTTCATGCTTGGTAGCTCATGTATATCTTGGTTGAGCAAGATGAAGCCTTCCAGTTGTGAGGCTGAGTATAGGACGGCTTTCACAGCGACTGTTGAGTGTGTGTGGCTCAGATGCATTATGGCTGATTTGGGTGTTGGTTAGTCTTTTTCCACCACCATCTTCACTGACAGTCAGAGCGCATTAGGAGTTGCGAGGAACCCTGTGTTCCATGCTCACACTAAGCACATTGAGGTGCATTATCATTATGTCAGGGAGAGGTTCTCTGCTGGGGAGATCAGCTTGGCATATGCCCACGCAAGAGAACATTGTAGACCTTTCCATGAAGGCTCTGCCTAGGGAGAAGTTTGAAGCTTTCCGCAAAGCTTTGGGATTACTTCCTTTTGTGGAGTGATTTCCACATAGCTTGGAACTTCCTTATACATGAGTGCTAGCTCCTTGTTCACCGCATCACTCCCAGGTGGGATTTATTGATATATTTAGGTAGTGATGTGTGTGAACACACTAGGACCACCGGGGCACTTTTTTCCCTCTTTAGGAGGTTTTATTCCCCAGCTTGTATATACGCCTATATGCCCTAATGGGCTACTTATCTTTGTACATTCTAGTCGTAATACATTCTGTATTGTGTGTTGAGCTCCAAGCTTCTTCTTCTTCCTTGTGCTTTTCGTGTGCTTCTGCAGACGTCTAACTCCAACATTGAGCTCATTTTCGCATGCATTTGGAGCCACTAGATCAATCTTGAAACTTACAAACGGGCATATTTGATGCTTAGATGCTTTTGAAGTTCAATCTGAGCCATTTGATGAGTTTTGCATCCAATGGCACATGTCAAAAGGCACTTTCCTCTCGTGCTCAATTATCCTCAACCATTAGATCATATGGAGATCCAATGGTGAGCATTTTAGGCACTAAATTCAACTCTCTTTCAAACAACATCGTCTGATTGAGTAGCCAATCTGATGGCTCATATTCCATCGTGCATTTCTTTTGAAGAAACACATCTGAGCCATTGAAGATCATACATCCAATGGCTATAATTGATTGTTGAGCTTCCCAAAACCGTTCTAACAAGAAAACCCACTAGTTCTAGGTGGTTTTGTCTTTTTGACCACTCAAAAACAAGGGAAGCCTATGCCTAGTCTAGGTTATTAAGGGAGTAGACTGTGGCCACCACCTTCTCCTCATTGGTCCATTGCTAATAAGCCCTTAATCTAAAAGGCCCAAGGAGTGTTCATTTTTTCCCCTAATGATATGCCCCCATGCTTGTTGAAGCTCTCTTTCAAATTGTGGGATTTACTACCATATGTAGCTTGTCATCTGACATATTATCTCAAAGGGCTTTGAGGCATGTAGATTCTTGTCTCAAGACAGGGATGTGAGATGTTTATATGATCAGATGATATCATGGCTCTCAAGGGGTGCACTAGATATTGACGACCTACCTTCTCTCTTGGATATAGAGTATATATATCAAGTCCACCTTCATACACACAATAGATTGAGGTGGTCAAACAAGAGGTATGGTAGGCAAATAATAGACAGATGGATCAGCTCATCAGAGCCTCTCCCATCAACAAGTTTCTATGATCTAGACCATTTCATTAGGATATTTGAGATGGGACTTATCAAAAGACTAGGCTACATATTTGGCACATGTTGTAACAATGGCCATTGATCATTTCAAAGCCTCTATTTGCACTAGTTTGAGATCAAGAGAGGTGAAGCAACATGTAGAGCCAAAAGGCTTTGTAGATTATGACAAATTGAGATTGAGTGTGAGAAGCATATGTTGTGTATAGGCAAAGATCGAGAGAGGTACAATGACATTCTCATACACCCTCCTAATTGCAATATCTATTGAGCACCTTTGAGTTCAGGAAGTTGTGTGAATATATCCCTGAGACACACAGACACAAAGCTACACACCTATAAGATCCTCATCCATCAAGAAGTGGATTATGATAGCTCCCCCTCACTCATTTCTTCTAGAGCTAAAGTGTGACTACTAATCTAAATCCCATAGAGAGTTCATACTTGCAATTGGGATTGAGCAGCAAGGAGCATGCAAACAATTGCAAATCATTGTGTTCAGGTATATGAAATATCTTGAGGCTAAGATTGGGAGGTTCAAAATACATCATACCCTCAAAGAAGCTATACACTGCTATTAGTGCATCTTTTCCTACATCTACCCATACATGCCTAAGATGGAGCTAGGTCCCCTATACATTTATCATGATTGTATTTCTTGTTATCGTTAGTGTCCATGTGAAAGGGATACTTTTTTATATATTTTTAATCAAACATATAGTGGCATGGTCAGCCACAAACTTGAGATTCAAGTGCATTTGTAAAACCTTGGAAACTTGAATTCGTGCTCTAGATATTTTGTGTAGTTTCTACGATTATATAGGTTTGTATGTAGTAATGTCACGCATCGTCTACAACTCGATTTTGTACCATGAGGGCATTATTGTGAAGGTCTCACAAAAGAGAACCCATCATAGTGCAATGCCATCACACCACTTCATTGGTATCAAAGCAATTTGCAACAAAAGGTTTTTGTTGTTGTGCAAGCATGCCTGATTCCTGATACTCTATGGCTTGTAGTGGCTTCCTCCAAGGCAACATCAAAGGCATAAACCTTGGCATACCTTTTTTTTGGGTCAACAAAGTCACCATTTGTTGTGCATGATGAAGGACTTCAACAATGAAGGAAGACAAAGTACTAGTACTTCCCAAGAGGTCACCCATTCTAGTTGTCTTGCCCCCGAGGTTTGCTTAACAATAGGATTTGCTACCATTAATCCCTAGTTTCTTGGTGATTATAGGAGTGAATACACTTAAAGTTAAAATTATTTTAGAGCCTTTAAAGTTTCTTCTTGGGCTATGTGCATCGATTTTCTACAAGTTTATTTGCACGCAAAATTGGGGAAAATTAGAAGTTGATTTTGTAGTTTTGGATAGTTTCAACTATACATGTGGAAAGATTTTTCAAACATCAATCTTGAAGCTAGAAGCACTTGATATTGTCTCCTTGGTAGTATACATTCAGCTTTATCACTAAATTTTCAGCTTTTGAGTCTTCCTATAGGTTTCTTGGAAGGCTTTCAATTGTGCTGGGAATGGCCACTGCAAGTGTATGAAAATTTTTTGGGTCTAAAGAATGGAGTTAACAGAACTTGCAAGCCTTATTGGATGGTATTTGGGCTATAGATCCAACCTTTTCAATGCCATTCTCTTGCATATACTGAGCATACATACTATGTATGCTTCTGTGGATATCGCTTATGTACACCCATGTGGTCATTGATATAATGGTTATGTTTTTGCATAAAGCCTTTGACATTGATAAAGAGGATCATGGTGAGCTTTTCTTAATTAGGAGACACCCAAATGTCGAAGTCTCTTTAATGATGCAACTGGAAGACTTACCCAACCTCACCATAGGAGAATTATGCTAGTTTTTCATAGGTGCTCAATAAGCCTAGTTGGCTTCTTTAAGTTAAGTGGTTATATGCAGTGGAGTAAGTGATTCAATATGCATACACTCATAGTTTTATGAGTTTTCTACATTGTTCATATGTTCATTTTGTAGAGGAGACTCTTGTAAAATTTTTCTAGATCTTAGATTTTTCAACTATCCAATGGTTGACTTTACTCCTTGAGAAACTTATTGTTGTGAGCACATACATTCTTACAGTCACTTTCGTTGGTCACTGTAGTTCTTTGATCCATTTTTTGTTGTGGAGTGTGTCAAATCCTTCCCATTTGACACTCGATAATCTTTTTGAGCCTTAGTGCTTGAAGTATTCTAGCTCTAATACCATTCTAGTCAGTTCTCTATCATCATGGCCTCACAAATCTTAGGCACATCTGGTGCACCAAGGTCTAATGACAGTGTTCTCAAGAGGAGCTATAACTTGCAAGGCAAGGAACATTTTGAGATTAAAAAATTTGATGGCAAAACCTTTGCTCTATGGAAGAACCAGATTAAAGATGTGCTAATACAAAGGATGCAATGGAAGCCTGTAAATGGAATATCAAAGAAGCCTATTGATATGGATGATGATGATTGGGATGACTTTGATAAAATGGCTAGATCTACCATTCGATTGCACTTGGCAGACAATGTTCTCAAGTGGAGCTATAACTTGCAAGGCAAGGACCATTTTGAGATTCAAAAATTTGATGGCAAAAACTTTGCTCTACGGAAGAACTAGATTAAAGATGTGTTGATATAAAGGACGCAATGGAAGCCAATAAATGGAATCTCAAAGAAGCTTGTTGATATGGATTGTGATGATTGGGATGACTTGGATGAAATGGCTAGATTTACCATTCGATTGCACCTAGCACCTGTACAGTATTTGATTGTGAAAGTGCAGAGGAGCTTCAGAAGAAGTTATGCACTACTTATGAAAAAGAAATGGTATCAAACAAAGTGTATCTGATGAGAAAGTTATATGACCTTTGCATGAAGGACACAAATAGAGTTACTCCTCTTCTAATTGAGTTTGATGCTATATTTTCTCAGTTACAAGCTCAAAAAATCGAGATGGATAATGAAATGAAAGCAATCTTGTTGTTATGCACCTTGCCATCACCATGGGATACGTTTTGCACAACTATATGAAACCACATAGAGAATGATTCTCTATCTATGTAGCAAAGTCTCTTGTTACTGTGAGACTTGGTGATTCTTACCAATGTTATGTTGTTGGGATTGGTGATGTGGTTGTGCATTTCAGTGATAGTTCAAAATTTACTATGCATAATGTATGCCACGTGCCTCAGTTATCACGTAGTTTGATGTTAATTGGTCAACTTGATGACCTTGGTTACAAAGTGGTTTTCTATGCTCAACCCTTTGCATATCAAAGGGCAATATGGTTATTTCAAAAGGAAACAAAGTTGGCTGACTTTATCCCTCATTTGTATCATAAAAAGAACACTTGTTAGATATCATTGAACAACCTATGGCTTGTATATGGCATGGCCACTTAAGCCACATATCTTGTAGTAAAATGGAAAATCTTTCTCGTTTTGGCTACTTATCTATGTTATCTTTCTTTGATTTTTTATTTTGTGAGCATTATCAATATGGAAAGCAGACTAGGAATGTTCATAGAATGCACATTGACTCTTCAATTCAACCATTATATTTTGTTCACACCATTATGTGTGGTCCTATGCCCACTAGGTCATTAGGTGGTGCTCTTTACTTTGCCACTTCCATAGATCTTTACCCTGTCACTTTCATAGATGATGCTACTAGAAAAGTGTGCGTGTATCCTCTCAAGTCTAAGGATGAGATATTCCCTACTTTTAGAAAATGGCTTGCCTTAGAAGATATTGAAAGGGAACTAAGCTTAAGGCTTTACGTTCAGATAATGGTGGTGAGTATACCTCACATGAATTCAATCATTTTTGTTAGTGTAGAGGAACAAAGAGAGAGCTTATAGCTCCTAATACCCCATTACAAAATGGTATAGATGAGAGGATGAAGCGAACTATTCAAGATAGAGTAGATTTTATGTTGCATCATGCAAACCTTTCACAAAACTTTTGGGCAAAAGCAGTGTTGACTGTACCTCATGTGATTAACCTTTCACCTAGAACTGCTAAAAGCTTGAAAGTGACACAAGAGTTATAGACATGGCACCACATTATGATCTCCTTAGAGTATTTGGTTGTGAGGCTTATGTCCATGTTCCAAAGATTTCAAGACAAAGGTAAGACTAAAAATATGAAAAATGAACACCTTAGAGTATTTGGTTGTGAGGCTTATGTCCATGTTTCAAAGAATTTGAGACAAAAGTGGACTACAAATCTAGAAAATGCATTTCTCTTGGATATTGAAGTGATGGGCAATTTGGATATCATTTATGGGATCCCGAAACACGTTCATTGATCAGAAGCAATAATGTTATTTTCAATGAAATGAAGATGTATAAACAACCCATCAAAGGGGTTTAAGTGTGAAGATTCATATTTGAGGATGTTATTTGTCATGCTAGCATGCATAAGAATCTCACATAAAAGGTTGTTCATGAAAATGCTCAACAAGTGTCTACTAGTGCTCATGATCAGCAATTATTGAGACGATCTTCATGTATCTCATATCCACCTGATACATTTCCTCCAGGATTGGATTTTATCATGTTGACAAATGTTGGTGAGCCTTCTTATTATAAAGAATCTATGCAGACAGATGACCATATCGAGTGGGAGCATGCCATGAAGAGTGAACTCAATTCTATTCATAAGAATGGTACTTGGGAATTGTACCTCTGTCGAAGGGTAGGAAAGCTTTACCATGCAAATGGGTATATAAGTTGAAATTCACATCAAACAATGCTTTTCCAAAGTATAAAGCACGATTGGTTGCAAAGGGATTCAAGCATAGCAAAGAGTCGATTTTGAAGGAATCTTCTCACATGTGGTCAACATGACAACATTATGCATATTGCTTGGATTAGTTGCAAAAGAGGACTTAGAGCTGATCCCAATGGATGTGAAGACCGCTTTCTTATATGGAGATCTTACAGATGAGATCTATATGGAACACCCAAGGGGATATGCAATTCCTGGCAAATAAAGTCTTGTGTAAGTTCAAGAAGAGCTTTTATGGTCTTAAATAATCATCTAGACAATGGTATCAAAAGTTTGATGCATTCATGAAGTCCCAAGGCTATTCTAGAAGCAATGAGTATTAGTGTCTCTACATTAAGAGATGTTCGTATGGAAGCTTAATATGCTTGATACTTTACAGGGAGGTCCTCAAAGGACTTGTCTCTCTTGAAGACAAAGTTTAGTCAAAATTTTGACATGAAAGATTTAGAAGATTCTAAACATATTATTGGCATGCACATCACTCATGATGGGAGTAAGCGATGCAGAACCAAAATACTTCATAGATTCAATATGCATGGTGGTAAGGATTTGAGTACACCGTTGCCTATATATGTTTTGTTGTTGGTAGTCTCATGTATGCTATGGTACCTATGAGACTAGACATTGCATTTGCAACGGGAGTTGTGAGCAGATATATGTCGAATCTTGGCAAGAGGCATTAGGAAGATCAAGATGATTTTGAGATATCTAAGTGACACCAAGGACAAGTTTCTATGCTTGGGTAGAGGAGAGGCATCCATTATTGGTTACACATATTCAAATTATGCTGGTTGTGTAGACAATTAAAAGTCTACATCATCAAGGTATATCTTTCACTTTGTTGAAGGTGCTGTGTCTTGGAGACCTCTTTCAAGAATGTACAATTGTTTCCATTACAGACACAAGGTATGTTGCAGCTAGTGAGGCATGTAAGGAAGCATTGTGGCTTTCTTGTCTTGCTTGCGATATGGTTCTACCTCAACATGTACCTCATTTACTCAATGATAGTCAGAGTGTCATTGCTTTCGTAAGAATCAAGTCTATCATACAAAGACAAAGCACATTGAGGTGAATTATCATTTCATTAGAGACTCCTTAGCCATTAAGCGCATTATTCTTGAAAAAGTTCATACTAGAGATAATGTTGCAAATGCTTTGACTAGGGCAATACCACAAGATAACTTCCAACACTGTTATCACTTGATAGGGGTAACTTGATTCATGATATTGCATAGTTAGTTGTATACTATGTAACATGCCCATCAGGTGGGAGATATAGTTTGTATACTTACACTCAAGTATCTTTAGTTCAATCCAACCATATTAGCTTTAGTGGGAGATTGTTCTCATTAGCGTCCATGTGAAAGGCCAAATGGCCACGAGACACTTTTGTATATGTTCTTTAATAAAACATATAATGACCTAGTCAACGACAGATTAGAGGTTCGACCGCATTTGTACAACTTAGGAAATCAAAGCTCATGCTCTAGGTGTACTCTGTAGTTTCTACTATTCTACATGTTTGTGTAGAATATTGTCACGTGTCATTTGTAGCTCAGTTTTGTACCATGACGGGATCATCATGAAGCTCTCCACAAAAGGGAACCCATCGTGGTGCAACATCATTACACCATTTCTGATGGATATAGTCTTACTCTCTCTCCATTTTGCAATTCCACACTTGATTGGGCTTATGATGTATCCTATACATGCAACTTTCAGTATGTGCTTACTTTTTCTATATTTCTATCAATGAAAGAGTTCCAGACCCTTTGTGATATTATAGGCTTTGCATCATGACTCAGTTTGCCTCCCTAGAGACATCAACACATCTCTCTCTCTCTCTCTCTCTCTCTCCCCCCCCCCCCCCCCCCCCCCCCAACTATATTATCCCCCCTACCCCCTCATTACCAGGTACATCATTTTGTTGTTTTCAGACTACACAGTTTTCTGTTGCAAGTATTTTTCCTTTTCATTCTTACATAGAGATGACCACAATTGTACATGCTTTTGTCTCATAGGGCAAGTTTGGCCTTTGGAAGACGTTAATGTAACTTTCTTTCTCTCTCTACCCTTGTATGTGTGTGTGTGTGTGTGTGTGTGTGTGTGTGTGTGTGTGTGTGTGTGTGTGTGTGTGTGTGTGTGTTGCTGCTTCCAAGTCCTCTTGTTATTATTCAGGTTAATTCAGTTACTCCCACCAGGTGGGAATGTTAATATTCAGAGATTTAAAAGAGAAGGAAAAAGGCATTAATAGGGTTTCTCTTTACAGGTATAGCAATGAAAATCAGTACACATGATCTTTAAGGTACAATCCAGACAATCTCTGAATGGTAAGCTGAGAAAATCAATATGGTTAGCTTCATGACATGAAGGATAAAACATCTTAGTATATATTGCCATTGTATGCTATCAAGAGGATGAAAATGTGTGTAGAACTTAAAATCGATGTTCAGAGTCATGCATATCCCTGTATGCTGTCCAAAAGGGGCAAAAAGGGATCAATAAATAATGAATGTATATATGGATACATGTAGAATAAGATCTGCATTCTCTTGCATGCATTCACTCTATAAGCATACCTTCTATGCAACTTGTAATATAGGAACAAGTGCCAGACAAGAGGGACATAGGGACCATGCTTAAAGTAGCATCTTATTGTCCCAAAGAGTTTAATACTGCAGTTTTAACAAAAGAGTTTACTTATTGATAATCCATTGAGTTCTCTTAGCTTTTTTGCATTGATGGTGTTCTTGAAAACCAGATCTGAAAATATTTGTTCATAAACGGAAAAGTAAGATGGGCATTCCAAAACGAGGCAGGAGCGTTAAGGTCACATCAGGAAAATGCTGGTAGCCTGGACTGATCTCCCAAGAATAATGTTTTAGCATATAATATAAGATGGTTTTTGCCTCGAGCAATGCGAGTGACTGACCGATGCAAGTCCTTGGCCCAGACCCAAATGGAAGAAACGACGAAGGGACCCTGTATGCTTTATTAATACCATTGGCAAATCTGTATGGCTTGAAATCCTCAGAATCATGCCCCCATAGATCTACGCTACGATGGATGGCAGAAACAGGAATTATTACCTCCATATCCTTTGGAACAAAAACACCATTGACAGTGTTGTCCTCAATGCACCGGCGACCTATAAGAGGCTGTGGTGGATATAAACGGAGTGTCTCCCAGAGTATCATTCCCAGGACCTTCAGCTGACTGACATTCTTCATATCCAAATCTTTGATTCCCTGAACCTCTAATCGTGCTTCATCTTGCAAGTTTAAGTGTGTGCCAAGTAAATAGACTGCCCAAGTTACAAGGTTTGCTGTGGTCTCGTGGCCTGCTAAAAGCAGTGTTGCACTATTATCAAGCACCACATTAGAACCAGATTTTTCACACCTCTCCAGATCTTCTATTAATATATCGATAGCAAGCTTTGCTTTGGTACATTGTGAGCTCGATCTCTGCCTTCTAGTGGAGACAAGCTCCCTGATTACCCTAAGCAAGTAGGTCTCGTCTTCAACAGATCCCCAGCTCTTCCACCTGCATACAGACAATGTAACAGTCAATGATAACCCTAAAATAGTCATTCTTCCTTAAATCCACTGAGAGGTATCAACACTTTTAATGGGTGAAAACGTTCTTATTGTTCCCACCAAGAAAACTTTCCATTCAAGCTCTGCAATAAAAAAACATTATCATCTAAGAAACCAACTGCAGTGGTGAATTGGTTTTAGCATCGTTATGAATAAACTACCTGGAAGCGAATACAATAGAATATTCATCATATGTGCAGATGGTTAGAATTCTGAGCGACAGTTACAATAAAAATAGTACAATATGTCTCTCGAGGAGCTTTAACAACACCCGCAGCATGCTCTCTTCCTTTAGACACCCATCTCGATTCAGAGCTACATGGATACACTCAAAGAATCATTCACAAAAAATCAGGTTCATGTCGGCCAATGAAAACTTGAAGCATCCGTAGCAGAGTACCATTTATGACTGATTCGTATCATAGTGGTCATGTATGGCTAGTACCATACTTACTACTATGGTACTGCATGATACCATGGACTAGTAAGACTGGATACATTTATGGTTACATATGCGACAAGCATGATAAATAACGTCATCTACAGCTGTGGTGTACATCTTCTTTTAGACACTCATCTCGATTCAGAGCTACATGGATACATTCAAAGAATCCTTCACAAAAATCAGGTCCATGCCTTTCCAATGACAGCTTGAAGGCTGAAGCATCAGTAGCAAAGTACCATTTATGACTAATTGACATCATAGTCGGCATGGACTAGGAAAACTGGATACATTAATGGTTACATCATAGTAGTCACGTGCTACCCAATACGATGTGTCCAGTATGATTCACGTACGATACAAGATCGTACTAAGGTTTCTGCGCACAATGCATACAATACATATATCACACATGCATACCATTAGGGTGAGAAACAGCCGAAAAGGGGCCGTTTGCTAATGACGGATTAAGAAAATTGACTAATAGGGGCTTTCCACGTGTACAAGAATATAACATTCCTATCTCTTTTAATCCTACGAAGAAAAGCTTCTTTTTATTAGATATGCTCTAAAAGCGCCGCTAAGGCGATGGAATTTCTTGTGTTCGGTGTACAATTTTTTGTTTTCATACAAAAATAGATATTTTTGCACACCACACAAGGCAAATTTTTACATTCCCAAGACATAATATTTTTGAGGATACAAAATATTTT